>CM072513.1:78069962-78167462 GCA_036898135.1 Oncomelania hupensis
AGTTCGAACACTTCAAAGTACTTAAAAAGGGGGACGAAATATGACCCATTGCAGTCCCCTATTCGCTCATGTGACGTGGGACTTTAATCTATTTACCTACCAACCTACCTATGACCCATTGTCAGTACAACGTATGTGGCGTTTCAAGAAAGTCATGATAATACTGTGTACCCTCGGTGGTGTGTGTGAGTGTGTGGGTGTGTGTGGGTGTGTGGGTGTGTGTGTGTGTGTGGGTGGGTGTGTGTGTGTGTGTGTGCGGGCCCCATATCTCTGTGGCAAAATAATAAATGCAGCGGTTAGGAAAGCGTGACGCAAATGGAGAAAGATGGCTGGCACTGCGGGTAATGATGGGTTGAACAAAAGACATGTCAGTTCCCTCTGTTCCCTACATTTATCAACACACCAGTCCCCGCCAACCAAGAATCTTCTCTACGTGGACAGACCCTCTTCCTTTCACGGCAATACAGGGAGGGAAGGAAGCGGAGAGGGATATGGGAGAAGAAGGAGGAAAAGAAGAAGAAGCAGAGTGTGGAAGGGGGTGGTGGTGATGGTGGAGGAGGGACAGCGGTAGAAGGTGTTGCTGACCACGATTCTGGAATATCATATTGCGGTTAATGTGACATGTAATATATAAAATGTGCGACCAAACATGAACATTATTAGATTGCGATAACAATGACATTTGATCTCTGAATGAATTCTAAGCCACGACACGTCTCCTTCTCGGTGATCTCCTCACCACGTCTTACTCTCCGCCATTCTCTCTCTCTCTCTCTCTCTCTCTCTCTCTCATCTCAAACTCTCTCTCTCTCTCTCTCTCTCTCATTCTAGACGCTTATGTTCCTCTCTTCTGTTTTTTATTTTAAATCTACAAATCTTCTAACACCCCGCCCCCCCCACCCCCTTCCTCCGCCCTCATAATTATAGCCAATAATCTTTCTCTTCCGTAAGAAATTCCAAAAAATAATAGCGAAAACAATATAGATTCTTTGGACTTTTACTTTTAACCCTTTCAGCGCTGATGGTGTTGTTGCACGGTAATCACTATCAGATCAGATGCACGATGGAAGTCACATCTTAAATTGACCCAGAAACATCGAAGTAATTAAAATTTTATTCACCAACATAAATAGTGCACGTTTAAACGTTCATATAGTACTTATACTTCTTCCTCTGTTCTTGTTTTAAATGAATTGTTTTGTGGGGAGAGTGGGAGTAGGGAGGGGTTATTGGAGGGGGGGGGGGGAGATAGTATGTGTATTTCGGTACATTAATTTTCTTAGTATTTTTTTAAAAATTCTTACCATTGTTAAGGTTTGTGTTAGTTTCAAATCAATTTTATGTTAATTATTTTGTTTGTTCTGAACTTTTTTTTTAAATAAATTTTACAATTTTATTAAAGACTAGCTGTAAGACAGGTTCATAGGACCTAATGCTATTATCCAATTAAAGGTTTGGACTTCGACTTGTTCCTTTCTTATAATACTTATCCCTCTTCTTCTTTCCATGTTCTTGTTCTTATTTTATAGTACTTATAGGCACGTCTCCTTCCCCCTCTGTTCCTGTTCTTTCGTTTACTTCCTCCTCAGTTTTCGAGGTGCCCCTCCCCTTACCCCTCCTCCTATTATTTCTTCCGGTTTTATCCTTTTTCTCTCCTCCTTCTTTTTCCTCTGTTATCTTATTGCTCGTTCTGTTTCTTCTGATCAAATCAATCTTTAACCACAACCCTCTGCTTACTGTATTTGAAGTTCGACATCATATACATGAGAAGTTTTCTGGACAACTGAAAATATATACTGATGGATCTGTTCTTCACACAGATGAAGCAGGAGCTGCGCTTGTAATACCAGATTTAAATATATCAAAATCATATTATTTAGGGAAAGGATATTCGATATTCACTGCTGAATTAATTGCGATATTAATGGCTCTAAATACAATTTCTAATCTTTCTGTGAGTATATTCAGCGTTGTTTTAATGCGTAGATTCTATGTCAGTTTTACAAGCATTGAATTCAGATAATAATGGTGAAAGAAAAGAAATTATTTTGGAAATTAAAAATATTATTCACAGTTTGATAACTAATGGCACTCAGGTGAATTTTGTCTGGATTCCCTCACATAGTGGTTTCCTTTATAATGATTGGGCTGATCGGGCTGCAAAACTTGATGCTTCAAATATTAATTCTCAAACAATAAAAATACCGTTGTCTTCTAAAGAAATTCAAAACTCTATAGAAAATAAATTTGTAAAAGACATTAAACTTATTTGCAACTATAATAAACCTTGTGGAATTGCTAGATCAGTTTCAAGTATGGCACATAGAATAATATTAAACTCAATTAAAACCAAATATTGTAAAAATGTAAAATGTATATGTGGTGAATCTATTTCTCTGAAACATGTATTACTTCAATGCAGTAAAATGCGTCAATTTTTGCCAACTGATGTTTCTAATATCGATTCCATTGATAACATAAGCTTTGATATAAGCATTAAATTAGCAAAAGCTTTGATTGATTCTCCAGTTGCTCAGTTTATATAATTATGTATTTTATATGTATGGATGTATGTATGTATCTGGTGTAAATGTGTGTGAATGCGTGTGTACGCCTTATCATCTTGATGAAGAAGACGTTAATAAAACAACCAACATCAATCTTTAATTTAATGTCTGTTCATACATTTAGGTGATATTAGGCATTGAAAATTTAACTTTTAAAACATTTTAACTATTTAAAAACATAATTTCAAAACAGTCTATAAAAGTGTGCCAACAGGAGATTTTGCAATAACTTTCACAACGTCTTTAACATTTCGATGATTTAGAACCGCGTCTATAAAATGTCCATATTCAGTTATGTTGTATCAAGTTTTTATTTTAAATATATGTCTCTTAAAACTGAGCATTCAAATTGAAGGTGATGTACTGATAGACTTGTATTACATATACATTTAACATCAGCTGAGTATTTGGTGTTCCATGCGTTATTTCTTAATTTATATATTAATTTAGAAAGTGGTCTTGAACAATTCAGTATACATATATTTTTAATGCTATTATCGTGATACACTGCCTTTTCTAGTAAGGAAAACATTTCATGATTACACATATTCAAATGTGTTATAGTTATAGAATCTGACGACCTTTGTGTTCCCTCCTTATCTAGTCTGCCACATACCCCATTCCAATGAATTCCGCAATGTGATGGAATCCAACAGAAAGCAATATTTATTCCTCTAGAAATCAAAGATGTTGGCAAAGTGGAATTCTCCCTATTATCTGGAAGAAGTCTGTAGTTATTCCAGTACATAAGCAAGGTAAGTCTCGTGCATCAGTAAATAATTATCGACCAATTGCATTGACGTCTCAAGTTGGAAAATTATTAGAAAAAATATTTTAAACAGGTTAACTCAATTTTGTGACAGAATTAAAATAATTCCTATAAATCTAGCAGGGTTTAGAAAGGGATGGTGTACAACTGACCATCTTGTGAAATTAACCATTCATGTTAAAAAAAACCGTTTGCTCGCAGCTATCTTTGATATAAAAAAGGCATATGACAGTGTTTGGCATGCTAGACTGCTTTATAAATTAAACTATATTGGAATAAGTGTTCATAGGTATCATTAAATACAAAATTATTTAAGTGGCAGATCTATATGCACAAGAGTGGGGAATGCTTATTCATCTTTTTATAACATCGATATGGGAATACCTCAAAGGTCTATTTTGGCCCCTTTATTGTTTTCAATCCTCAGTCGTGATCTTCCCACCGTTATTTCTAAATCAGCAAATGTAGTTCAGTAGGTGGATGACATTGCTCTGTGGAATAATAAGTATCTCAGAAAGCATACTAAACAGAGAGTAGTAATGTATGTACAAAAACTTTTTTAAAGAAGAACTGAATAATTTTCTCTATATTTGAAAAATTACGGTCTGGAACTGTCTACAGAGAACACTTATTTGATGCTTTTCAATAATGAAAATAGTCCTAAATTATTACCCGCTTTGAAATTAAATTATGAGGTTCTTGCTTACAAGCAGCAGGTAAAATTTCTCGGAGTTCATCTAACACCTAATCTGAACTGGAAGTTACATATTGAGCATTTAATAAAAGAGCAAGGAAAACCTTGAATTTATTGAAAATTATTACTATGCAAATATTGGGTCAAAACACTACATCCCTATTACATTTAGCCATATCGCTAGTTCGATCAAAGCTTATTTATGATCAGGAAGTACGTTTTTCAGCAAATAATTCATTATTAAATAAATTAGAGAAATCAGAAACAAAATACACAAAAACACCAAGAAAAATATAAAATCAAAGACTTTCGGGCTACGCCCTTCTTCAATATTTTAAATATTTCAAAATTTTACAACAAAATAATTGATGAATTTATTATTAAATAAATTACAAAGTATTGACAGTAGAGCTATTAAAATTGCATTAGGAGTTCCAGTTCATGCTAACACACTACAAATATACGAAGAAGCTGGAATATTATTATTAAATCAACAACGTCAACTGACTACTTCCAAATATCTGGTAAGGTGTTTATCTGTTCCAAATTCGGTGTATGATGAAATATATATTGACGCTCAACAAGAATAGCCCAAAAGAACCAAAAATTTGAAGTACTTGCAACCTGCCAATTAGAAACTATACAAAAGACCTTTTTGATAAGTGTGACATTGATATCACATCAGTTTCAGTTCTTCCATTAACACCATTGATTCCACCATGGGAGCATATATGTGCATATATTGATATTGACTATAGCCAAACTAAAAAAGAGGATAATCCTAATTTATTAGTTACTGAGGTAAAAGAGCATATTGAAATTAATTACAAAAACCTTATGCAGATTTTTACTGATGGATCGGTTATAGATTCTTCAGACAGTGGATCAGCATATATTATTCCTGCAATAAATATAAGAAAGTCATATCATTTAAGAAAGAGATTTCTATATTTACAACTGAGCTTTATGCTATTTTAATGGCTTTAAATTTCACCGTGACGTCACCTTTAGAATTATTTGGTATACATGTATTAGTATGTGTTGATTCAAAAGCGGTTCTGTATGCATTAAAGCAGTGGAACTGTAAAGATAGAAGGGAGTTTATATATGAAATAAAACATATAATATATGATCCCCTTTTGCATGCAGGACTTCTTCCTCCGTTCTTGTTCTTTTCTATTGTTCTCTATTCTTCCACCTCTTGTTGTTTTCCTCCTCCTCCTCCCCCTCCTTCACATTCTTCTTTTTCTTCCTCTGTTCTCGTTTTTCTTCCTCCTTCCTTCCTCCTCTCCTTGTGCCTCCTCCAGTGTGTAATTTCCGGCCGGGCCGAGGCGTTCGCTCAAGCCCTTATCTTTTAAGCGGCCTGCCAATCCTGTTTCTCCCTAGATAAATGATTAAATCTCTTCTTCTCTCTCTCTCTCTCCCCCTACATTCCCTCACAGTTCTGCCACGTTCATACCGCAATTAAATTCCCTGTAAAGCTAATGATTAGCCACTATTTTGGATGCATAGTATAATTATCTGCGCGCGATAGAGAGAAAGAGACAGAAACAGAGACAGTAATATACATAGAGATACAGACAGAGACAGAGTGACAGAGAGAGACAGGCATTGAGAGACGAAGGCAGAGACAAATAGAGACAGAGAAAGAGAACATTGAACCGTTAATATGATAACGGTTTTAGGCTTTAAAGCCTAGTTTTTACAATCTGTCCTAATTAACAGAGAGAGAGAGAGAGAGAGAGAGAGAGAGAGAGAGAGAGAGAGAGAGAGAGAGAGAGAGAGAGAGATGAAACCTTTTTTTTATTAGGGATAAAGATATCAGACTAAATATAAAGTCTTATATTCCAATCTGTCCCTTAACAAATTAACGTAATATAGAATCGTTATTGTGTTAATTTGAGAGAGAGAGAGAGAGAGAGAGAGAGAGAGAGAGAGAGAGAGGGGGGGGGGGGAGGGAGGGAGAGAGAGACCGACAGACAGACAGACAGAGAGACAGACAGACACATAGAAAGATTCACTGAGCACAGAACGAACGAAAGACAAAGAGAAAGAGAAGTGTAAGTTCGCTGAACTTAACAACTTAAAAACATGACATAACAATTTCAAATTGATCATTGTGCACAGCAAAAATGGGGAGCGAGTCGGCAACTTCATTATAAAACAAATCTCATGTACCAGTAGGTGAACAAAGGTAACGGTTTCTGTAACACCGAAGACACAGAATCCAGCACAAGGCAATGTAATACCCAGTCTCTATATAGAGTTTTTAATAAAATACTTAAGGGAAACCCGCAGGAACCTATTTAAGCAGAAGAACGTTCTTTTAAAAGAAAAAAAAACGTGCAAGTAATTCAATACAGGACAAAAGGAGTACAGAAAAATGTTGTTAAAGTAACTCGGTGGAGGACACACACACACACACACACACACACACACACACACACGCACACGCCCACACACACAAACACACACGCAAACACGCACACACACACAATCAATGTTTTATTCATTCAACTTTGCGAAGTATGTTTTCATGTATGAAATTCTCTATAGCAACTTCTAATACCCTATTTGGGCGAATCTCTCTCTCTCCCCCCTCTCTTCCTCCATTACGTCTCGCCTTCCCCCCCTCCCTCCCTCTCTCTCTCTCTCTCTCTTTCCCTCGCCTTTCTCTCCCCCTTTTCCTTCCTCCAACCCCTCTTCTCTCACTCCCTCTCGTATTCATTATTATGTGTTATGTCTTCATGTTTGAGCGATCTTTAACATGTCTCCAACACAGTTCTACGGTATAAAAGCTTTCTTTATGATAACTCTTTTGTGTTCTTTGCCTGCTAGTGCTTAGAAGGCATCAATGGAATTGTGTACAAGTTTCACGTTGTGATGAAGTCTAGACTCAATATCCTATAGCAGGAGCGCGCCCTCTCACACACACACACACTCACACACACAAATACACGCAAATACAAACAAATACACACGCGCTAGCACACATCCACTTAGGCGCGCACGCACACATTCACACAAATACACATAAATACACACACAAATACCCACACACAGGGTGCACACACACCCACACCCACCCACACACACACATGAAAGCACACACAAATACACACATGACCGTACGCACACATACACTTTTTGTAAATACGCTTGTGTTCCTATTTCTTTACTTTTTTATTTTATTATTTTTCTTTAACTTTAACTTTTGGGTAAAGGGTAACTATATCCCTGTGCTGAGTCTAATTATTTCACTGAAATGAATAAAATCACAAATGAGAGAGGGGTAGGGTAAACAATGGTGAAGCGGAGGGAGGGGGAGGGGTTAAGGGGGTCAGAAAAAAAGAGAGGAACAAACAGACAAACAGACAAATATATGCACTATCGAACACAAGGCAGAAGAAGAAGAAGAATTACGGTGACGACGATGACGGCAATGTTGATTGTGTCAACATTTACAATCACTTCACGTGCACTTACTGACTTTCATATATTGCGTGGAACGAGCTTATATACTCCTTCGTCGTTGAAAGATTCCTAATCATGTTATAAGTACTGTCGGGCAAATGCACAATATAATCCAGTTAGAGCTTTGATCTTACATGTAAATTTGATTGTACCACGTCATGAGCAATTATTATTAGTATCATCATCATCAACAACGACAAAGAAGCCCGTCAGTGCATAAAAGTGAAGAAATTATGAATGACTTCGTGATTAATCAACATCATCATCTTTTCAACATCAACATCTATTAATATTTTTATACATCATCATTATCACCATCTTCTTCTTCTTCTTCTTCTTCTTCTTTCTTCTTTCTCTTCTTCTTCTTCTTCTTCTTCTTTATCACAATATTATGCACTGTGTTCGATAATGTAAATTTGTCTTTCTGTCTGTCTGTTTCTCTTCTTCTTCTTCTTCTTCTTCTTCTTCTTCTTCTTCTTCTTCTTCTTCTTCTACGAAGACGAAGTAACCCCTCAGTGCCACCCGGTACGCATTGGTCGAAGGCTGCTAGAAGCATGCTTTAGTAGTCGCCTCAACAGGCGATAAAGCATGCTCTCATGCTTCAGAGCACTGCTTCCTATACGCTTCAAGCTCTATAGTGACGGAAAAAGCGCAATTTCATTGTAAATATATACAGAATGTTGCTCTATAACATTCCGCTCTTTCCGTCTCAAAAACCCATTTGCCTTGTTGGATTCTTAAATTGTAGGAAACCAAGTGAGGACACTATCCGGCGTCGTCAACAAACGGTTCAAAAACATTCTCAAACGGTTCGTAAAAGACAGTTGACCTAGAAACAAATACAGTTTGACCTAATTCGTCCCCTAGGAGAGACAAAACTTACATTTTCTATTTTCATGAGTTCATTGGTCAATGCGCCTAGGGCTTGAAGCGTATAGGAAGCAGTGCTCTGAAGCATGAGAGCATGCTTTATGGCCTGTTGAGGCGACTACTACAGCATGCTTCTAGTAGCCTTCGACCAATGTGTATCGGGTGTCAGTGCACAGAATTGAGGAAGTGGTGACTGGTAAACGTGAACAGAAGATGAACGACGAAGCAGCGATGGTGAGTCATGCCTTGTAATCACCAGACAAACTTGCTAACGGAGGACTGCCCACATGATACACTGTCACACATTCTTTATCACTGTAGCCTACAATGCTAAAGCGAACTAGGGTTAGACTTCTTGAACTTTATAAAAATGTGTGTGTGTGTGTGTTTGAGTGTGTGTGTGTGAGAGAGAGAGAGAGAGAGAGAGAGAGAGAGAGACAGACAGACAGACAGACAGATAGACGAGAGAGAGAGAGAGAGAGAGAGAGAGAGAGAGAGAGAGAGAGAGAGACAGAACGAAAGAGAGAGAAAGAACGAGAGACAGGGAGAGAGACAGAGACAAAGACAGACAGACAGAGAGAAAGAGAGAGAGAGAGAGCACTTGTTGCAACGTCAACACAGATCTAATTATTCCCTACCTCCCCCCCACCCACCCAACACACCCAGCAGGGTAATAGATATATGTGTCCAAGCATTTGTTCCCCGCTGCATTTGAGGCTAAAATTATCAATATGAAAGTACTAGGTGTTCGGACATAGTCGCGTGCTTACAGAACTATCCCTAGTGACCACTTTCCGTCCAACGACACTCAGACCAACGGAACCTCCAGTTGTTTTGAACTTCACTACTTCAGCATTGCGATCCAGGCAGGACAGCATCAGGGAGTACAGGATAGTCATTTGGGCAGGACCATCCAGAGAGGAGATCGATGCGGGAGTCTTAAGACGTCATCTCCCGTCCATCTCCCTCCCGTCTCCAGCGACTTAACTGGTAGCTTAGACTAATGCTGACTAATGTTGAAGTCAGAAACTAAGTTGTCTAAGACCCGTCGCGCACCTTTCTCCTGGCAAGAACTGTGACCTCTTCAACGGCGAATCGCGTCAAGAGAAATCGTCTAGTTCCTACTAGCTGCTGAAGCCTGTTGCCAGGACATAAAATACCTGCCTTATTTGTGGACAACTGGAGAACGCGTAGCCAATGATGAAAAGGGTGAGGTGGAAAATTGACGCTACGTGCAGTTTGATATTAACATCACCTTGCCGCAAGACTTCCTGTGTAGCCTGCCTCGCAAGCGTTTACCTCGCCCAGAGATAGCTCAGACAACACAGCCCGTGTCTGCCACTGCGCTAATGAGACCCGACTTGAGACGAGATCACTAAAACATCACAAGCCATCTTGTTTCCCGGGCGAAACGTTTCATCAATGGGAAATTAAGGATCCATCAACGGGGGATGAAGGAATTCTTCACTGACGGGCAGTCTAGAGCTGTTCCAAGGCAGCTTTCCCTCCACTTACTGGAATTACAAGAACTGATGGGGAAAAAGTTGGTGCCAAACATTTCTTTTTGTCTGTCTGATTGTTAGTTACTGGCTCACTAGCTCTCTCTCTCTCTCTCTCTCTCTCTCTCTCTCTCTCTCTCTCTCTCTCTCTCTCTCTTTCTCTCTTTCTCACCTTCCTCCACCATCTCTCTCTCCCTCTCTCCCTCTCTCTCTTTCTCTCTCTCTTTCTCTCTCTCTCTCTCTCTCTCTCTCTCTCTCTCTCTCTCTCTCTCTCTCTCTTTCTCTCTCTCTCTCAAAACGAAACCCATGCTAATTACAACAAGACAGAAAAGGCAACATTTATCTATAACTCTTCCTCCACTAAAATTTTACAATAAAATAATTGATGAAGTAGAATGCCATAAACTTCTTGGTGTAACTTTGGACAATAATTTGTCCTGGATGAAACACATTTTAAAATGTTAGTAAATCTATTTTTAAAAGGACTTATCGATTATCAAAGATTAAACATCTATTACATTTACACTCTTGTAAACTGGTCTTTTTCCTGCCATATTCAAACATTTATTGATTATTCCTTTTCTATTTGGGATTCTGCTAATGGCAATGCAATGAAGCCTTTACTTAGAATTCATAAACGTGCAATTAAACATGTTATTCTTAAACAAAAAATCTCTCCGGATGATTATTAACGGATCAATCAATATTCAACCTCTTGCCGACAGACTAAAATTTAATAAAGAGGTTTTCATGCACAAGGTCCTTTCTGGCAATGCACTTTCCTATTTTTCTTCTCTTTTATCCAAAAAATATCAGCCAGATCGTCCACAAAATTAAATGTTCCAATTTCAAGAATTAATCTCTTCAAAACTAATCTAGCTTATTCCGGTTCCTCTTTGTGGAATAACTTTCCTGAAGATCTCCGCACTCCAGCATCTAAATTTACTTCATTTAGAACACGTCTCTTAAAACATATTAAAAATTAAATAAACATTAATTGTTGTTGATTGATACTAACAACGAGAATTTTATGAAAATTATTTTATCTAATGATTACCTTGTTTATTTGTTATTGTTCCATAATCCTATTCTATAATATCTTATCCCGTAACTCGAAGTTCGTTGGCGCACCACAGATGATCGTTTAACCATCGTACTCCATCTTTCTCTGTCCTCAGCAACCCTCATGACCTCGCTCAGTGTCAAGCCAGTCCATTCTTGAATGTTGTCCTCCTACCTCTTCTTCTGCTTCCTTGCACTGTGCCTTGCAGGATGGTTTTTGCAAGGCCTGATGCTCTGGTGATGTGGCCATATCACCGGAGTTTCCGTTTCTTCACCACTGTGAGCATGTCATCGTGTTGTCCAATGGCTTGCGTGATGGTCTGTCGGACTTCGTCATTGGTGATGTGCTGGGTATAGGAAATGCCCAGAAGTCTTCTGTAGCACCTTATCTCCATGCTTTATATTCTTCGTTGTAGATCTGCTGTGGGAGTCCATGTTTCGCAAGCGTACAGGAAGATGGAGATGATAAGGGAGTGCATGATGTTAATGTTATAACATTACTTTGTCGTATTTATTAGTTATTATTACAAGCCGCAAGGGCAAGATGTACAAAAGCACACCCAGCACTTACTCTTTTACTCTTGCAAAATAAAGTTGATCTCTTCTCTTATCTTATTTTATCCCTTTAACTCGCTAGCTTTGTTTGTGAAGGATGAAGAATATGGTAGGCTAGCTTTTTTTTAAAGTTCTGTGCCCCTGGCTGCGCAGACTTGTCCGAGACAGTACTTCTACAAGGAAACCACAAGGGCACAAGAAATGACAAGAGGAGCGAATAGCGACGACAGTTAAGAAAATGGAGAGAGGGGAGAAGGAAAAGTTTAAAACGTGTCCAGGGCCGAAGAAGATGAAGAGAGAGGAGGGAAGAGGAAGAAGGAGAAGGGGAGGGAGGGAGGCGAGGAAAGTTAAGAAGTTAGCTAGGGCGCAAAAAGGCAAGACGATGGCGAGGAAAATGGAAGGAAGTTACAAGATGAAAAATGGAAGAAAAGAAAAGGCAAGAAAGAAAGAAAGGGGAGGCGGCGGAGAAACCACAAGGCAGGCAGTGGGAGGGGAGGGGGGGATGTAGGAAAGGCAACAGGTAAGGAGGGAGAGAGAGAAAGGGGAGGGGAGAGAAGAATGGCATGCATAAGGGAGGCAGGGGGGGAGGGAAGGGTGGTCTACAAGAAGAACAAGTTCTTATCAGTGACAAGTACGCCAAGCGACTAATGACCCTGTCAGAGAATCGATCGGTACTGAAAGAATGATGTCAGCCGGGTTTTGTACTCACCCCTCATACTTCTTATTCTCCGTCCTCGTTCTCGTTCTTCTTCTTCCATGTGATCTTCATTCTTCCTATTCTTTCCTATTGTTCTTCTCTTTCTTCTTCTTGTTTCAAATGACGCCTTTTTTCCTCTGCCCGAGAGAGAAACATTTTAAATCCAAAAGGTGTCCCATTTCCAAAACGTTTGTTTTCACCGTGACATTTTCGTCCTCGCTGGCAAAATGTCGTTACAATCCTGCACCTCTTTATATTGCTTCTAATTTGTGTGTGGGTATTGTTTCGTTGTTTGTTTGGTGGTAATGGTTAGTGTGTGTGGGTGTGTGTGGGTGCGTGTATGTGTGTTTGTGTGTGTGTGTGTGTGTGTGTGTGTGTGCGCGCGCGCGCGCTTTCCTTGCACTGTTAAAGTGTGTCTAGGTTCTTTATAGAAAAATTAGCTTTTGACGTTTTCGTTCTTTGAAGATTTCCTTCTTATTGTGGATTTCTCTTTAATGACTGGGCATGACCGAGCTGCAAAAAGTGTGCTCATAATATTACTGCAGGAACGTTAAATATACCATTGTCAGTTTTAAATGAAAAAGAAGTTAAAAAGAAATTCCACTTTAATCAACTAATTGAACAACAGAATGGAATTCACAAGACTGAAATGACGATGGCGTATAGAATATTTTTAATTCCCTAAGAATAAGAATTAAATATTGTAAGAACATCACAGGTATATGTACTTAAATGTTTTATCTTAAACATGTTTTATTTGAGTGCATCGATTGCTTAATAGTCTGCCTTATGACAATGTTACATCTCTGGGCAATATTAGTTTTGATAATAGCGAAAACGTTGGTTCTTGGTCAGAAGTTATGATAACTGATATCGTTTGATCATCATTCTATATGATCAACTGGGCAGATTTTCTTTTTCAATGTCTTATCATTTTGGCGAAAAAGAAATTAAAACAGATTTCTGTACCTTTGGTGTACTTTCATATAAATCTCTTTACATTTTTTATAAAAAAATCTCTTTACCTTATTCATAGCAATAGCTATAACATTTTGTATAGCCTACTTTCATATAATTATTGTTGTTGTTTTTTTGCGTGCTTTCATACAAAATCTCTTTACATTTTTTTTAAATAGAAATCGCTTTACCTTCGTATGTATTTGCATACAAATCTCGTTATCTTTTTCATTAAAAAATATCTTTTACTTTGTGCGTACATTCACACACATAGCCTTACCTTTTTCTGTACATTCATAGAAATCGCTTTCCCTCTTAGGGCCCTTTCGTATTTGAAATCCATTTGTTTTTAGCCCTTTATTCTACTGTAGTAAGTTTGCCCCGTAGTATTCATATTATGATTGCGTCTCTTGGACAATAAAAGCTTAACGGCAGGGATGTCCAAAATGTTTGTCTTGAATACATTCTTACTGTGAGACAGAATAAGTGCTAATTCTAGTGATAATAATAATAATACTAGTAGTACTAGTAGTAGAATGCATCTTCTTTTTTTTTGTTCTTGTTGTTCTTGTTCTTGTTGTTCTTCTTTTCCTCCTCCTTCTCCTCTTTACTTCTCTCGCCTCTCTTTCTCTTCTTCTTGTTTTTCCCCTTCCTATTCCCCCACACCACCCCTCCTGACTTTCTTCTCCCTCTTCTTATTTTTCTTAATCCTTTTCTTTCTCAACATCCTCTTCTTCGTTATATATGTCTCTTTTCTTCCCCTTCTGCAACGTCTTCTACCATCAGCGCCAGACTATAATGGTTGGATTTTTTGTATATGGAAGATAGTGTGTCAAAGAGCCCGGGGGTCACTTCCGCTGACGGGGTCATTTCCTGTTGACCTTTCAACGATCCTTCCAACAGTCTCATTACTGTAGTTGACGGGCGAAAGTTTGACGGACGAGTTTTTCTTGCTGATGACTTGGTCTTTGCGGGCCTGTAGACTGGATTCCTGAAGATAAGGCCACAAGAAAACCCTAGGGAGGGTAGTGGAGAGAGAGAGAGAGACAGAGACAGAGGGAGACAGAGAGAGAGATGCTGTGTCCATAGTGCATTTCCCTCTTGGATAGGAAGGCTGGGGTAAAAAATGATAGGAAGAAACATAGAGAGAGAGAGGAGAGTGGGAAGGAAACAAAGAGGGGAGAGAGAGTTGAAAGAGAGAGACAGAGAGAGAGAGGGAGACAGAGAGAGAGAGAGAGAGAGAGAGAGAGAGAGAGAGAGAGAGAGACAGATAGGCAGAGTGCGAGAGAAAGACAGACAGACAAACAGACAAAGAGACTTTCAGAAAGTTTTACTTTTGGATAAGAAGACTTCTACGATCTGAAAGCAGAATATCTTTAAGACAGCTGTTATCGAAGATTTGGAAATACAGGAGATTATTGGGAAAGACAGAATGGGTTTTAATAGCTACTTACCCGAGGGAAGGGCAAATCTAAATCTTTAAAGAAATTGTTATTTAATAGTAAACAGCTCAAAATAAATGGGTTGGGGGTGGGGATCTATTTTTTGCTACCATGGTCATTGCGTTCCTTGGGATTTAGTGGAGGTAACCAAACGTGCTTGGGGTTAATGATACAAATGCTGGTTTCAGTTGATTGATTTTTAAAGGGACCCACTTTGTTCATGCCCCATCGACAGATCCTTTTAACATTCACAGTGAGTGTTGCCCTACTAGAAAAAATAAGCTTAACACAAAAACAAATAACTCTTTTGAAAGTATATATATATTTTTTAAGTTAATTAATTCCGTAGATTTTGGTGTGTGCCTATTAAACTCAAGGGCTAGTCAACAGTTTGGAGCTGAAAATGGCATCTACCAGAACCTGCAAGAGACAGAACCCTAAAAATAATTGCTCGTGAAGCGTCGTGTTTTAGGTTGATAAAACAGACCCGACCCTACACCAGACACCTAACACGCACATTTCAAAACACATGGTTCACTCAGAAACAGGGTCAAAGGCTACCGTTAATACAAGAGAAATAACTCCCTGTCAGAACCGAATTGGAACATTCAAGCTTTAGTGGTTGGTTTGACCAACGAAATGTCACGTGGGGTTTATGGGCTCTGCACAATGGAATTATGGACCCTCACGTTTATTCGGTGGGAACTGCTAGTAAGTCACCCTATGAATTACTTTAATAAATTTATTTGTTTAGCTCGTTCTGTGTTAAGGTTGGGGTACAGAGATAGATAGAAAAAATGGTAAAAGATTACTGTCACACTAGCTTTCACACGGCTATGAATCATATGTAGTCCAGCCACTTGATAACAGTTAAAATCACACATTTATTTCTTCTACTCTATACAAGATTCTCTAAGTACTAATCTAACTTAAAAAGTCTCAGTTACTGCTAATAGTTCGATCGCTGATAGTCTAGGCAGCTGTTATATCTTCCTCGGGCACTTGCTATTATATCTCATGTAGATTTGGACTACTGTGGTCCGTTTTACAGTTTCTGAAGAGTTGGACTACTGTGGTCCTGTTATGATCAGTTTAAGTGCACCTTTGTTTTTGCACTTAACTGCTAGATGGTGCGGTCGAAGTCCTTCTGTGAGGTAGCTTCTGGTCCACCTGTGTAGTTGTGTAGTTGGGTTCCCTTGCCACGCTGTGGGGTCTGACAGGGTGTTTTTCCGGGTAGCTCTTTCCGACTTGTGCGGTAGAGGCTCCTCAACCAACTTGTCGTTTCTGTGGAGTGGGGCACACAGGATAGCTCGCCTGCTCGTCTGTAATATAAGAGACGAAATTCTGCACAACCCTGAATAATCGGTTTGTGCAGAGCGTCTCACTGAAAGCCAAAGTAGCCCTCAGTGATAGCTCCACATCTCTATACATAAGCGACGAACATTCTGCTACTTCCGGGGTCCACTGGAATCTCACTCTAAATTCCTATACATACATAAATATCAAACGTGGCTAACTATACACATACAGAATTAATAATAATATAAACATTCAGTGGTACAGTCACTGGTCTGCAAACATACATATAAGTTAAACAACAGTGGTTCCGTATGGTATGCAACATGGCGGCGCAACCGGTCGTGTTTTGCCACGTGTTCGGCTTTTCCACATGGTCACGCAAATTCGGATTAACAATTCCCATTTATGCATAGCAAATTCCACAAACATAATTTCCACAATAATATAAATATATCACGATGAAACAGAAGGGTGTTCATTTACCTGTTTGACAAGTTCAGGCCCGTGATGACTTGAGAGAATTCTAAGATTCCTAAGTCCTGCTTCCTGGTCTATGAGTGAAGAGATTTCTCTAGCTGTGGAGATGTTGACTCTACCTCGTCTCACACACGACTGATTCAAACTGTGTTAGGCTCTGACACAGTCAGAACTGCTCTACCCGCTTATCCTGATGCTCATTGGTTAAAAACGGTCAGATTCAAAGCTCAAGTGCTGACTCACTGCGCAGCGTGGGTCGGGCTCGCGGTGTGTACTTTAATTGCTGCTGTGTACTATACTGACTCTCTACTGTTACAATTACTACACAAGGCTGAATAGTAATAGGCAGAGTTAAAACTAGCCAGTTCGTGACACGGAAGGCCTACGTTATTATTGTTTAATGTAAAAACACTACCCATTTTTGAGTAAACCAGTTTTTGCCAAAGTATACAAAGCCTTCGAATTGGGGCTTTTAAACAAAGCACGTATTAGATGCTTATGAATGCAGGTTTCTCGGTTTTCTAAGGTCTTAATATTATTAGCTGTTACAAAGTGCGAGTTTTAGGTGTTTAGCAGCTCGCCGGCAAAAACAGACGACATATCGCGCTATACAAATATTCGATTTACCGTCATCATCATCATCATCATCATCATCATCATCATCATCATCATCATCAGCATCAGCATCATCATCATCATCATCATCAGTTTGTTAGTTAATCATTGCTAACAGGGTCCAGCGGACTGCAAAGAGCTGAATCAGGACCACAACTTGATTGAAAAAGGACTCACTCCTGATCCGTATAAAAGATCTGCTGAAACAACCCTGGTGATAACAGTTAAGGCACGCCACCAGACGGTCACTTTACAATAAAGACATCCCACGCAGGGGACGCTGAGGCTATATTCTAATTTATCGAACCTCCGTTTACAAAATCAAAATAGAATATAAACATCATTATAAAATATCAACAAAACACATACACATAACATGTTTACATTGCTAAAAAAAATAATACCATAGGAAGTTCCAGTGACCATTTGGCGGAAAGTGTCCAATATTCCCAAACTGACTCAACAGACCTCACACACAAATGAGGAGTTTTGGACGAGTTTTCAAGAAAAAAGGTAAGTGACTGATCTAACAAAGAAGAAGATAGTATAGTAGATTGATGGAACAGAGTAGGAATGAGAAAGAGCAAAAGAGAAAGACAGCGACAGTGGGAATTTAAAGCACTACATTTCCAGAAAGTGGGAATACTATTTATTCAGAAACACCCGGCATCCCCACGGGGGATCATCGTCATCATTAGTAGTAGTTGTTGTAGTAGTAGTAGTAGTAGTAGTAATAGTTGCAGTAGTAGTAGTAGTAACAGTAGTAATATAATCATTATTATTATTATTATTATTATTATTATTATTATTATTATTATTATTATTATTATTATTACCACTATTTTATTATTGTTTAAATAAATAGTAGTAGTAGTAGTAGTGGCAGTAGTAGTAGTTTATTTTATTTATGTATACTTTTAATTCCGATTTTCTCCTTTTACCATGCATTGCGTTTGAACACCTTTCAACTCGCTGACTCGTCGACTTTATTATGCAGTTTTCACGTGGTATAAAATGGAATGGAGATTAGTAGCATGTTACTTGCCGGTTCGTGTTAGGATGTAAGTTCTTGCCACCTGAGGCACACGCCAGTCTTACCTTAGAGACACTAAGCAGTGAATTCCGCAACACTGAGTTAGCTATATCCGCAAAAGAAATAGAGATATAATACAGCAATAAATAAACGAATAAACACATAAATAAATACATAGAAATAGAAAAGAACAGAATAAAACAGAAAAGAAAAGAATAGTAAAGAATACAATAGTATAGAATAGAATACAAAAGAAAAGAATAGAATAGAAACCGTAATGCAATGCGCACTATTGTTATTATTCACAGTGCAGTGGTGAAGAAACGGAGACTCCGATGGTATGGCTACGTCACCAAAGCGTTAAGCCTTGCAAAGATTATCCTGAAAGGCACGGTGCAAGGAGGCAGAAGAAGATGAAGACAGAAAAAAGAGGTGGGACGACAACATTCGAGAATGGCCTGGCTTGACACTGAGTGAAGCCATGAGGGTTGCTGAGGACAGAGAAAGATGGAGTACGCTGGTTAAACGAACATCTGTGGTGGTGCCCTAACGACTTTCGAATTACAGAATAGGATAGGATAGGACAGCATAGTGCGCACTAGTAAGAGAATGGCACTCGGAAAGTTATGAGAACGTGCTCAGTCCTAAACCTTATGAAAAAGTTGGGTTCTATCGTGTGACATTTAAACACCAGTTCTTCTTTCGCGCTTTAATAGAACAGAAAAGAACAGAACTGAACTGAACATAATATAACATAAAATATAAAAAATAGCTTTTAACATAACATAACGCAACGCAACACAACACAAGATAACATAACATAACATTACATAACACTATACAATCCAATACAAAACAATACAATATAATATAATACAATCCAATACAATACAATACAATATAATATAATATAATATAATATAATATAATATAATATAATATAATATAATATAATATAATATAATATAATATAATATAATATAATATAATATAATATAGCATAATAAATATTATGAGAACTAGCGCCCCCGCACTGGTTCATTTCTACCACGCTGAATGTAATTTACAGACTAAGCGATACCTTAATTTAAAGGGCCCCTAGTTCACACATTTCAAAGTCCTATCATTATCCTTTTCAAATTCACAGCGATTGTTGGACCAAAGGAAAACAATAACATGAATTATTTTGTTTTTGTTTTTTGTTTTGTTTTGGTGTTTTTTGTAAATGGATAAATCCATTTGTTCAAATGCGTATTAATACCAGCAAAGTAGTTTATAAAATTAGCACTGTTGGAAAAAAAAAGTGTGCCCACTTCTTTGTTTACAGTACAAGGAATGAACGCTTCAAAATCTGAAACGTAGCGGTCCAGTATGACAAACGGTTACCCCTTTATTATACGACCATTTTTGGTGTGACCACAATGCAATTTCCCACGTAAACTGATGGTCACTGAACTGAAGTGATCGTCACAAAACAATAAACGAACGTTCTTGATCCCCAAGATATGATATAACCCGACATTCACAGCTAGCGTAAGCAGGGACAGCAACAAAACGCAGTGCGAGACAGTTCAGTCGCGTTCAGTGAGGAGCAGAGGCGCCACAGCAGGAACAAGGGTAAAGAAGACTGCCCACGTGATCCCTACAGAATAATGTCTCCAAATTAAAACGGAATACACTATACCTGAGACCTCCTTCTCAAAAGGTGTGTAGAGTCGTTCAGGAGAAGACTGAAGACTCGCTTGCCGACATTAAAGTCACATAAGTTAGTGAACTTAACCAAGCAACTCTCTCACTTCGACTGCCCACCCCACCTCCAACCCCCAAACCCACTCCTAAACAGGACTCTTATCTTTCCTGTCGTTTTGATAGATTTTTTTAAAAACAATTTTTACTTATCGTGCAATGAGCATTCGACAATGGATGGAGACACGCGCGTTACAAACGGACATCATCATCATCGCGTGTCAACGATCGGGCATTCCAATGGTTACGAAGTGGGATGATCAACGATGAACAACAGTGAACGGCGCGACCAACGCTGGGGAAGAACGGTGAATGGGAAAAAAAATAGAACGCTCATCCATTTGCAAATCGCAAAGTCAAGGACAACGTGGTTGTTCGCCGTTGATCCCCCGCAAAAGAAACCGTCCGTGTAGGTCTACTTCAACCGTCATAAAAACGTACAAAATATAGGGCCTGGATATAATCCTTGCGGGTCTTCCCAATCGTAAAACGACAATTTTCCAATTATTGCGAACTTGAATGCGAACGTGGGTGATTTGGAGAACCAATTGCAATTTTTCCCCCTTTCAACTCCCCCTGAGAACTAGACTATAGTCTGTTAAATATTCACAGCCGATTCTTCCCTTTTCTTTTCCTTCTTTTCATTCTCCTCCTCCCCCCCCCCCTTTTTTTTTTTTCTTCTTCTATTTTCCTGATCATCATCTTTTTCTCCTCCTTCTTCTTACTTTTCTTGTTCTCCCTCTCCTTTTCTTCATCACCTTCCTCCTCCTCTTCTCATTCGTCCACCTCCTGACCTTCTTTCTCCCTCTTCCTCCTCCTTCTTTTCTTTTCCCTCTAAGTCTTTTCCTTCCCCCTCCCTTTTTCCTCGTGTTGTTCTTCCTCCTTCTCATCTTCCTCTTCCTGATCTTCATCTTCTTCTCTTCAAGACTAGTTATAAGACAGACCCACAGGGCCTAATTAACAGTTATCTAGAAATGAACGTTCATATTCGACCTGTCTAGTTCTCCCTCCCCCTCTCCTCTCACTCACTCAAACACACACAAATACACACACACACACACACACACACACACACACACACACACACACAGGGAGAGAGAGTTTACAAGCGACATTTACGTTTTATGTACGGAATACATTATAGGCCCGCGCCGAGGTGTAAGCTGCCCTTTGACCTTTGGTTAGCCCAAAAAAACAATGAAGTCTGATCTTTCACCTTTAGCTTCACACATTCGCAGATGGGCCAAACAACGCTTCCATATGCCACAGCGTTAATACACTAGTAGTGCAACTGGCACGATGATGATGATGATGATGATGATGATGATGATGATGATGATGATGATGATGATGATGATGATGATGATGATGATGATGATGATAGCTGTACAAGATTGAAGATGATTTACTGTCCTAAATTACAAAGAGAAATTTGACATTGTGGTGGTGTGGTGATGTCGATGATGACGATATCGATGATGACGCGACGACGATGGTGATGGTAGAGAGAACTATGCATGTGAAAGAGGTAGCGCATTACGCGTGTGAGAGAAAAAAGATGGAAAGAGTGCATTTCTCTCTCTCTCTCTCTCTCTCTCTCTCTCTCGCTCTCTCTCTCTCTCTCTCTCTCTCTTTCTTTCTTTCTTTCTCTCTCTCTCTCTCCCCCCCCCCCAATCCCTCTCTGTAAAACAGTAGCCCAGCACTGAGGCAGTCAAACAATGGCTCTGTTGTGACAAGGGCCCAGCTGTTGTTGGACATGTGGGAATGTAGCAAAGGACCGCTAGAACATAATGCCAGCTTTTTAGAACAGGTGAATGTATATTATATAGAGACTATTAATATCGGAACTCTATACTACAACCACATAACCTCATTCTCACAAGGGTAATAGTTAACACCTTGGCTTATATTTATCTACATTTTCAGCCATCAAACACGGGATTGTAGTTAAATCAAAAACAAAACCCAGAAGTATACACGGGAAACTCGTCTATTAGAATCCTGATAGGAGCAAGGCATCGGTTAGTCAGTCAGTTACACTATGCACACGAATAACTCTCGAACCGTTCATTCAATCACGGTCCTATTTGGTACTCCGTGGTGCCTACATCTCCTTTGTTGTCAATTACCTGTAAATTGGTGGGTTCCAATTCTAAACCATTTGCCTGCCATGGGTTCAAATCCGAAATAGTAAGAAAACCACTGGAGGACAACAAACAGCAACCTAAAGGCCTACTCTGGAGCTTACTACACTGCCTAGAAAGAGAGGGAGAGATAGAGACACACATGGGCGGAGAGAGGGAGGGGGGAGGGAGGGAGGGAGGGAGGGAGGAAGAGAGAGAGATATGGGGGGAGAGAGAGATGTGGGGGCATTCGTTTAATTCCACTAACACCCTACTCCTTCCCCATACTCCAAGTGCCTTGTAGCAAGTTTTGACCTGTAAAGCCCAGCCATAATGAACCAAACCCAAAACAGGTTTGTCACGACCACAATGGAAGAGTTTGGAAACTTAAGAATACAATTCGATAATAAATTCTAGCACACCAAACATTTCAAAGGGCAACGTTGTTTAAACTTTAAATAAAAGGTCAAATGAACCCTGTACAATGCAGGTATTGTTACGACACGCACCACACACATGCTTCATTTGGGAAACAGGTGAACAGGTGCAGTTCAATAAATCGATAAGTTATTTTAAAGTCTTTTCACAGAAAAGGTTTATATTATACGGGAAATCAATCCATAGACTAAAGCATTCCTGCATGAATGTTAGTTATAATACACATCTATTTTATTTAGCATTTGATCCGTGGATGACGAGTGCAAATATGCGATTCTAAAAGTTAATATCCCCAAGCTTACCACTTTCTCACGGCGATGTTTTAAATATGAAAAAGAAAATTCAACCTCTAACTTCTAAGATAAAGCTACAATAATCTAACAACTACGCCAACGTCACATATTATCAAACCAGTACAAAATGCAAGGTCAGCTCTTATTGGAAAAAAAGGTGAACAAGACGGTTACTTAATACTCTGTATTTACTGACTTTTTCACAATGATATTTCAACGACAATCGTGTTTATTTTACACGGTTGTCAAGACAAACAAGCAGCTAGCTAGTGTTACTTCAGCCAATTAAAATATCTACACAACACATTCACTGAGGTGTGAGTTTCCACCTCCACCGTCTTAGGCACTGGGACAGCGCCTGTTGTCGACTATTGTGAACATGAGGTATCGGCGTGCAGCCAGAAGTGGAGGGTGAGAATGGAGATGTGCGCGTGTGCAGGTGTGTGTACTTGCGGGACTGTTTGAGGGCGTATTCAGACATACCTACGCAATGGGTCACAACATGGATTGATTTTTTTAAGAGTTACACGCACAGGCAATCACGTGCTGCGCGGGCGTACACACACACACATAGACACACACGCGCGCGCGTACACACACACACACACACACACACACGTCATAACTGATTGAATGATTGATTGATTGTTGCTTTAGGTCCAGCGGACTCTTCCGAGCCAAATCAGGACCGGACAACCCCGATCCGCATAAAAGATCTGCTGAAACAACTCTAGTAGGAAAACTGAATGCCCTCCACCGGCCAGTCACTTTACAATAAAGACATCCCACGCAGGTGACGGCTGAGGCTTTACCCCAACTAATCGAACCCCCGGTTACAAAAACAAAATAGAATACAAACATCATTATAAATTATCAACAAAACACATACATATAAAATGCCTATATTGCTAAATAATAACATCATAGGAAGCCCTAGTGACCACCCGGCAGGAAGCGTCCAATATTCCCAAGCTGATCCAACAGACCTCATACACAAACAAGGAGTCTTGTCCAGGAAGAGTTTTCAAGAAAAAAGGTAGGTCATTGATCTAGCAAAGAAGAAGATAGTATAGCAGAGTGATAGGACAGAGCAGGAATGGGAAAGAGCAAATGAGGAAGACAGCGACAGTGGGAATTTAAAGCACTAAATTTCCAGAAAGTGGGGATACTATTTATACTGAAACCCCCGGCACTCCAACGGGGGTACTCTTGCCGCAGTGAATCGGTCATGCCTATAAAGGAAAGACAGGTGTTCAACTGGGGCTTTCACTTTTCCTTTATAGGTTAGAACAATCTACAGTGGCAAGATTGCTCATGACCCCAAGGGGTCACGTCACAACAAGATTCAGACAAGACAATAGAGAGCTTTAGTTCAACCAGCAAAACTTGGTTGGTAGTGATCCCTTTCGTTTCCGGTTATACAATCGGGAAATCCTTGCGAACGTTTCTTCGTGCCTGTGGTTCTGAAGGGGCAGCGCCGTTGCAGACGAAATTGTGTTCGTCCTTATCCAGGGGAGGTAAATACCATCATAACTCTAATTTCCGGGAGTTGCTTTGGTGGAAAACGTACGTGTCATTAGATTTGGTCCATCACGGGCTAATAAAACAAACACTTTTACCAACGAAAGTTTAGTTGAAGTTCAGAATAGGGTATTGGTAATTTTTTTGTCCTCTTTTTCTTATTACACAAATTAGAGAGCTGCAATGGCCCCAACTTGTGTTCATTGTCTACGCTATCCTACTAACTAGCCCGTTTATGCCTACGAACCTAGGGCTCATCGAAACCAAGGGCTGTTCGTGCACATTCATAAGAATGCACCAGAAAAGTGATTTTTACATCTTTACCATGCCATTATGAGACACTAGACATAATGCAAAACGTATGTTCACAATCTCAATCGGAACCACAAACTCCTCCGCCATTTTTCATCTGAAAGCAAAAGCAGCCTAAAAGCAGCACCATTTTAAAGAGCAAACTTGACCTATTTTAAGGAATCAACAACAACAAATGGTGAAAGAATACAGCCAAAGCATTTATTCAAGCTTACGTTTATAGCAATTGAGCCGATATATGCAAATTTAAAAAAAAAACAGAAACTTACATGAAAATCACGATTCGTCAAATTGATAAAAATTCCGCATTATCACACAGCGAAGTTTTCTGCGTAATGCAAATGAGGAGGTTGTGACCTTCCGGAAGCACCAAAGTTAAAACATAGACGGTGGGGGGTGGGGGTGGGGAGAGAGGAGGACGGGGGTTACCACGAAAAGGAACTATACGAACAAAGTTTTTTTGTGCTTCCTAAACATCTCTAGCTGTTCTCTCAGAGCAAGATCCTGCTAAAGACAGCTGAAAGCTCATTGTTCAGAACAAACTATTCGAAGAATGACGCTGGTTGCATTATCATAATGTTATCGTCCACTGACTGACATGTATCTGTCTGTACCATTAGGTTCTTCCCGACAAAGCGTGTAAGCTTTCCTTTCCAGTTAAGGTAACTATACTATTACCGACTGCCGCAATTTCGCAAGAAAACATGGAAGACGAAACGAACTAAGAACTCTAGATCAAAGAATTTGTTTTCCTGGTGCAGCTGCATCCATCACAGTTGTGAAGAAGAAGAAGAAGAAGAAGAAGAAGAAGAAGAAGAAGAAGAAGAAGAAGAAGAAGAAGAAGAAGAAGAAGAAGATTTAAAGCATAAATAAATTAAATTAGTTTCAGAGCAAAGTGTGCACAGACGAACGGAAAAGCCAAAAAAACACAATTCCCCGGCTATCGCTCGAGAACTAATACATCAAATAAATAAATAAATAAATAAATAAATAAATAAATAAATAAATAAATAAATAAATAAATAAATAACCCCGAGAGAAAAACAAGAAGGGGCTGGTCCAGATACATATAAGCCGAGAAAGAGAGACAAAGAGACAGACATAGAGAGACCGAGAGAGAGAGAGTCTTAGTAGTCTATAGAATTTATAGTCAGGATCTAAAAGACACTTACCTGATGTTTTCATCGACGCAGAAACAGCGCATGAAACAAAAAGAACAAAGTCTATTAATATTTTCGTTACTCTTTCCGAATAAGAGAGTATAAACCGCAGTCTAAACTGTGCACGCATGCATTCCTTCGCACGGACTTTCAAAACACTGATGCTCATGTCCTAGACTGTTGAGTACCATGTACTAAACTCCTCCTGCTAGCAAATACGTCCTATATTACCCGCTCATCCTGGGTGTCGATGTTGTGCGGTGATCGTGCAGTGCCAGAAAAAAGGCAACCCCGATCTAGCCCTCATGGGTGATTACTATTATAGTAAAACCAAGAAGAAGAAGAACAACAACAACAACAACAACAACAACAACAACAACAACAACAACAACAACAACAACAAGTACCACTAAGAAAAAGGTGCTACTAAGAAGTAGACGGTACCATGAAGAAAAAGAAGACGTAGAAGCTGATGATGATGATGATGATGATGATGATGATGATGATGATGATGATGATGATGATGATGATGATGATGATGATGATGGATGAATGAATGAATGAATGAATGAATGGACTTTGTGGCCGATGCATTTGCTCTGGGCACAGGGACATTACACAAGTTGGATGTCTGCACCTATAACGCAAAACGGTGGTGTGGTGGACAGCACACAGATATAAGAGATTTATGCCGTTTCTCATTCTCTCGTACGCAAACATTTATCCTACTTACCGACAGGCACTCAACGTGCGTAATGCCTCTGTACTCATGGACTCATACAGCTGTTAAATAACTATAGTGTTTCCCCTCCTCTTGATCTTTTTTCTGTTCCTGCTGGCAACAGCCATCTTTCACAGTAAGCTTACTTCATTTGCTTCCGGAGATACCATTTTCTCCTCCAGACCCAGTTCATGCCTCTCGCTGGTCCACTGTACTAACAGTCCTACTTTGTTTTACCACTCTCCTCTCCCACCCTCCCCAATTACCACACAACATAATAATAATAATAATAATCATTATCATCATCATCATCATTATTATCATCATCATCATCATTATTATCATCATCATCATTATCATCATCATCATACTCATCATAATTATCATAATATTGACGTGAAGATGCTCTCACTGGTCCGCGGAATAAAGGACCCAATGTAACAATTAAAAGTCAGAAATAAAAAAAATTAAAATTAAACGATCTAATATATTTAAATCATGAGTATATCATATGTTTATATTTAAAATGTTTGATAATGCTTTTAGTAAGTTCAATGTCAGTGATTGGGAGTGGGTGCCTCTGTCACCGGCCGTCTGCCTCGGCTTGTAGTGTGGTGAATGAGAGTCTGACTGGTGGAGAGAGAGAGAGAGAGAGAGAGAGAGAGAGAGAGAGAGAGAGGATCTGGGAAGGGAGGGGGGGTTGACACAGTGTGTGTGTGTGTCGGCAAAGTGAGTCGTGTGAAGGGTGATTGAAAGTAATAATAACTTGCAATTTTTAAGTTTATTTCATTGTATTTTCTATTTCTGACGTTCATCGCAGGACATATCCTTGTGTATCATGATGAGGACAATAACTTGATTTGTATTCGTGTTGGTAATGTTTTCTTGTAAACTACTGGGCGTTTAAAAACATGACGTCACATCAATGACCTCACTCGATGTACTCGTACATAAATTTTGCTTTAGGTTCAAGGCATCTGTACACTCTAATTACATAACAGGCCTAGTAAAAAGCATATATGAAACAATTACAAAGTATTGTTTCAGACAAAATCATAGACATTCCTAAAAGATCGAATAGATCCTCTATAGTCTGCACATAATTTTGTGCAGAAAAAAATAATTTAAAAAATTATCCTATCCTATCTTATCCTATCCTATCCCGTAACTCGGAGGTCGTAGGGGCACCACAGATGATCGTTTAACCAGCATACTCCATCTTTCCCTGTCCTCAGCAACCCTGATTGTTTTGCTCAGTGTCAAACCAGTCCATTCTCTTGTTGTCCTCCTACCTCTTTTTTGGTCTCCCTCTTCTTCTACCTCCTTGCACTGTGCCTTGCAGGATGGTCTTTTGGAGACCTGATGATCTGGTGACGTTATAAAAATTTGAATTTGAAGAAGTTGTAAAGTTATTATTTTAGATTTTGTTGCACACCTTTCAAAATAACTAGTATCCATAAAAATAGCAAACAATGCCCATCAGCCAAGTTTGTTTTAATGTTTACAGAGTTATTTACCATTTCTACAAAGGAGCAAAGTTCAAATATGCAGCCAAACAGCGTCCTACGTGGCCAGAAAGTAAGAAGGGCGTGGACACTGTTCATTAGACGCTAGCAACTATGGTATTAATCTTGGACCAATTCATAATATAAAGACTAACTCCTATCAGCGCCTCGAAGAACAAGTGTCATTGCCAATATGCCTTATGCATGTATCTGCGACGTAGAGTGTTGCGCTAAACAAATTTACAGTGGACTGGATGACATAGGTGACTGTCTCTGAAATTATTTTACCCTGTATAATAATTATAATACTTATAATACTTATAATAATAATATTTAGTAGTTGTAGTAGTAGTAGTAGTAGTAGTAGTAGTAGTAGTAGTAGTAGTAGTAGTAGTAGTAGTAGTAGTAGCATGCATGAAGGTATCACGCCCTCTTTCTTCAATCGAACTCAAAGCGCAGCGATCTGAAGAAATCGCTATTACAGAAGTCGGAATAGTTATCAATTTTTATTGTTAACATTTTTATATTAACTGCATCCAATACCATTATTGAAGGGTAGCGTGGAAACCGGAGTACACCACAAAAACCCTCGGTGTCCTGAAAAGTCTCGTACCTAATTCACGTTAAGTTCGTCCCACGCGGGGTTCGATCCCGCGACCTTCGGCATAAGAAACCAGCTCACTATCCACTGAGCTTAGCGTGTCAGCCCAAGTGTTGCACTATCGCATACCTTCCTTTCTGGCTTCTGGATCTCGTTTACATTACATACTGCGCCCCGAGCAACTCTGTGACACGGAGTTGTGCGCCATACAAGTGGTTGGGATTGGATTGGATTATTCTGAACTGGTCAAGTACACGTCGGACTATCGCAAGATCTATTTTCAGTGTTGGGGGTCCATTTTAGTGTTATTGCTAGGTGTATTTGCCTTTTCAATAGCGTTGGTAAACACGTAGGAGACGAGAATTGGGCGGCCAACTTTTGTTAGGGTGAAGAAAAGGGGAGACAACGTTACAGTGAATCCACATCCATTTCGCAGACGTAAATTACATTATGTGGGCGAGCCATATATTTTTCCTATGCGCGATTGCCTTTCGCCTTCACTTCCGCATCTCTTTCAACTTAGGTACTCCCTGAGGGACTCTCGATAGCGCGCAGTCAATACAGCGCTGAATCGCTGTTATAATAGATTGCAGGCTCCATTCCTTCTCGCGGCCCAATACACAGAAGCCGCCCTCTTTTTCCAACCCCAATCCACAAAGTCACTGAAAGTAGCTCTCAGATCCATCAACCATCAGCTTAAGGTTTCAACATTAATTTTGGCTGTCAGCGATGATTCGTCTATTAATGCATCCAAAGGAAATGTGATGGATTTGCTAGTAAAACAAGGATTTGTAACAGTGCGCGACTTTTCCAGTATCAGCTCAAAGTACAGGCCAGACCAACGTATAGCTAAAACCAGCCAGCGGCACTTCGTACTGACATTTCGCAGCATAATTATGCAGAAACTGCGTCTCCGTGGGGAAAGTTTATTTTCTATGCCTCTATGAATCCCTAAATACAATTGACCTTTAAACAATCTGTATCATTTCATTTGTTGGCTTTGGAATATCTACGCGAGAACTTTATAGGTTACATCCTTATTTCTTAAGTCGATGCATGTTTGCAATAGAGATCTCGGAGCGTTCTGTGAAATTGTTTATTTATTTAATCAATTCTTATATTTTAGTAGTGACCGTTCTTATATAGCGGTTTTTTTTTCCATCTAAAGAAAATACAGGATCTTATTCAAGCCGCCCAGACAGCCCAAAAATGAAACATTTCACCATAGTTAAAGCTCAGTAAAATGCATCAATGCAGAGGCGCTGACAGAAAGGATTCTCAACTTGCTCGTCGGACAGTTGACACTGCCCCTCAATAACTTGAAACAAACGTCAAACAGAAGCTTTATCTGACACCTTACGAGAGACAACACATATTTCAGTAAAAGGTTAAAAGAGCGTGGTCAGCTATGAAAAGGGAACGGAAGAATGGTTAAAAAGGTCGCCCATTGGGCTAGTAAGATGCAAGCTTTATTTGAGGGCCCCTTCAGGGAAGGGTCGTTTGGTTTTGATGATGTTTGTTTTTTATATGGTTTTGTTGTTGATGTGGTTTTGTTGTTGATATGGTTTTGTTGTTGATATGGTTTTGTTGATGGTTTTGTTGCTGATATGGTTTTGTTCTTGTTGTTTTAACTGGCATTTGGCGAACGGATCAGTATTTTTAGGATCCTTGAAACGCGATTTTTCTTTGGCTCAGATCAGATCAGCTTTTTTATTGAAAGTCTTTTCATTGATAAAATGATTTTAGACTCACAACCATATACATGCATAAACAGACACACATATACACATGCATAAATATACACACATATTTATGTATTTATTCATGAAATGTTTTTTATGTCAGTATGTAAGATAATGTAAGCGATTGTTTCAATTTATAGCGTTCTATTATATAGGCATATATATATATATATATATATATTATATATATATATATATATATATATATATATATATATATATATATATATATATATATATATATATATATATTTATTTATTTATTTTTTTTTTATTTTTTTATTTTATTTTTTTTTATTTTTTATTTAATCGTTCTTATATAGCGCTTTTCCAGCTCAAGAGCTGCTCAAGGCGCTGGCCGATACAGGATCTAACTCAATCCGCCCGAGGCGCCAACTTGCAACCTTTGAGCGCATCGTAATAACGCTCCAGACAACTGAGCACAATCCTGGTCAGCCAGGGATGGGGGGGAAGGACCTAGGTGCATGCTGGGTGTGTTCTTGTCACCGGCACTCACCCGTCTAGGACATGAGCGTCAGGATCTTTCAAGTCCGTTATGATGGAATGTATGCGACACAGACTAGACCTCGGTTTATACTCTCATCCGAAGGAGTAGGAAACGGGAGTAAAGTGTCTTTCCCAAAGACACAACACAATGCCCCGTCCTGGCCTCGAACCCGGGACCTTCAGATCCGCAAGCCAAAGCTCTACCATTAGGCCACCGTGCCTCACCAATAATATATATAGATATTTTTTTGCCTAAATGTGAGAAAAGAACAGAGCTGCTCCTCTCCCATTGTCTGCTGCATCATTCTATCAAGACAGACAGGCAGACAGAGAGACAAAGACATTGTAATGATAAGGAAAAGACAGCGAGAGGGAGAATTAAAGGGGCTGGATTCTTTTCAAAACCTTCGTCTTTTGATGGCGGGGAAAAAGTGAGCAAAGCTACAAATCTTTCGCCATGACGATAAAGGGCATCGTGTGTCTGACAACAGCCTCAGCTGAAATCCCTGTCTCTTTCATTTCCTGTCACATCTTATTCTTTTGTCCCGTAAGGCAGTGCAATTACATCAGTCTCGCTTTTCCAATCCCCAATGCTAAATCCCTCCCTGACCCTCTCTTCCCCATCCTGCCTCTATGACATACCCCTGATTTCCACAAAGATATAATTTCTTGGGAGAATTAACTGTAAGACACAGAAATACAAATACATGTAGGATAAGGTTTCTTTCTCCCTCACTCACCCGTCCCTCCTCTTGACTCTCACTCCCTCCCCACGTCTCTCTCGATGCTGCGTTTTTGTTTGTTTACTTTTCTTTTATTATATTATATTTTATTTTTATAGTTGGTTTTTAAATTTAGGGTTTGTTGTGGGTTTTTATTTAAACTGGTTTTCTTGGTGTGTTTGTTTTTTCCCCCTTTTCTTTCTTGGTGTGCGTCTTGCTTGCGTGACGTGTGTGTTTTCTAAGGTCGTGATGTTGAATTTTATGCAGAGTTGTACATGTGGCCGTGGATGCACCTTGTGTCTGATACTGTGTTTGCATGGTCAATATCTGTTTTACCCTAGGCATATCCTTGTAACCCCTGGATCTCTGTTTCTGGTTGTCTGTCTCATTCTCTGTGATCCGTCTGTCTGTTGGTCAGTCTGTTAATCCGCTATTTGTCTGTCTGTCCATCTGATTCCTTCACAGTGTGACTCTGTATCCCACCGTCAATGGGTTATTCTGTGTCGGTGTGTGTGTTTGGTGGTGCGCCTGACAATCCAGGGAATGTGTTAGAAGGCGAGTGTGACCCTGAACAGGTTGGGGACCAAGGATTCCTCTCTCCATTCTTCACGAGCCTCAGCCGCTGTTTGACGTTTGCACCTTTCGCCTGCCACAAACACCTCTCTTCAGTCACCCGCACGCACGCACGCACGGACACCCGCGTACATACATCACACACACTCACACGCACGAACACAAACACACATCATAATAATAATCATCATTATTCATCATCACCATCATCATCGTCGTCGTCATTGTCGTTGACGTCATCATCATCATCATTAATACCTACAGGCTTGTACTCTTCCTCTTCTTCTAGATCTCTCTCTCTCTCTCTCTCTCTCACACACACACACACACATACACAAATATGTCAACGTGTAAACCTCCCTCTCTCTCTCTCTCTTCACACACACACACACAAACACACACACACCAAACAGAACTGTTTGACTAATTTCACCAACACGCGCCCACACACACATACATACACACAAATAACTAAAGGATAAGAATTGAATCACAAGAATTCCTCACTTAATTCTCCACAAACCTCGTTTCTTTACTCGCCACTCTCAAGTCACACCTCTCACAAGAAAAAAAACACACACACCATAAGCTACTCTCTCTCTCTCTCTCTCTCTCTCACACACACACACACACACACACACTCCCTTTATCTTTCTCTCTCTCACACACACATACACACATTGAGAGCTACAGAGACAGAGAGAGAGGGGGGAAGAGAGAGAGAGAGAGGTTTGAAAAAAAAATGGACGTTTAAGATTGTATTTGGTTTGAAAAGGTTTAATCTAGATACTGGTTAAACAGTCATTCCTTGTTAAGATGGCAAAAAAAAAAAAGAGAGAGACAGACAAAGACAACTAGACAAACAGACTTTGGTTAGCTTTTAACTGCTGAAGAAGCATGTAAGCGAAATACCTCTATAAGGAGAACATCACTTAGTCTGCTGCCTTTCATTTCATTTTCTTCCGATATCTCGTCTTCAGACATAGACAGACAGGTAAATAAACAGGTATAGGCCCGAACAGAAGGGTGTAGTGGATTGCCAGTAAAAATACGTGTATAACTACGACTCCTGTGTGTGATTTACTCTTCAAAGCACTATAGCTCCAACAGCTAAGCTTCCAATTACACAAGAAGATGACAGACTGCGCAACCCAATCAAATTGTTAGCAAGAAAGAGGGGGGCTTGGCTCTCAGGCACAGACGTAGACGGAGTGCTGGGTGCAGCATGACAAAATCTGACCAAAGGGCACAGACAGTAGCTACTAATTGCTTTGAAGGCTGAATTACAGCGATGATCAAAGGAGAACTGACTGTTCAATGTGGAAATCATGTGTTTAAGCTGTTAATGAATAAGTAGGTGAGCATTGTTCAGCATCGACGCTCACAAAACAGATAACGGTGGTTCAAAGCCCGTTGACGGCCTGGAGTTTAAAAAAATAATAATAATATATATATATATATTGCTTAGCCGGAAGTCCTTCTTCGCCTCTACTGTAAAGTTTGTCCGGTATGGACGCTGATCTGGGCAGGTGCTGGGCGCTGCGGATCGGCCTGCTGTGCGCTCAAAACCCGCGAAATCGTTATAGCCGACATTTCCTTACCGAACGTTTAACCGTTTCTGAGATAAATAAATAAACAAAATGTCCCCAAATTGCAATAGCCTCATTCCGCGCGCGGTTTCGATTCAACCCGTGTCAAGAACGTGCGTAATACCGCAAATTTTGTTTTATTTCCATTCAAAACACTTTTTCACTCATGTGACCAATCTTACAAAATTTTGTGTTTAACTAATTAAATTTGATTAATTAAAAATCGAATCGAGGTTTCAGCATGTTTTCCCATATAGACCAAAAAATTGGTGGTCTTTATACGAAGCCTTGGTAGCTCACTTAGCAAGACATTCGCCTACCGTGCAGGCGACCCAAGTTCAAATCTCCCGCGGGCCATATTTTTTTTTATGCTTTTTTTTTTAACACTACAATATGAATATTTTTCTTTTTAATTTAGGCTTTTTACTTTTAACTTATTAATTATTATTATTATTATTATTATTATTATTATTATTATTATTATTATTATTATTATTATTATTATTATTTATAAACTAATAATAATAATAATTATTATTATTATTATATCTTATATCAAATTTTATTTTAAAACCTTGGTGTTTTTTATGATTTCTATTTGTATTATTCTATATTCAATATTATTATTATTATTATTATTATTATTATTACCAAGGATCGGGATGGGGTGGTACGTGTAGGTAAAAGGGGGCTACGGGTAGGTTTAAAGGGGCATGGGTAGGCATAACGGGGATACGGGTATATATAAGGGGTTATGGTGATGGTCGATTCCTTTCATCCATACCTGCGAAACGATCAACGGGGAAGTATCAAGGAGGGTACAGGTAGGTTACAAGGGGGGTACGGAAGGTATCAAGGGGGTATGGGGAGGTATCAAGTGGGTTCGGGGAGGTATCAAGGGGGTATGGTGAGGCATCATGGGGGGGGACGGGGAGATATCAGGGGGGGGGGTATGGTGAGGTATCAAGGGGGATATGGGGAGGTATCATCGTCCAAATGAAACTCGCAGACAACAGTTGTCTCTCTGTCTACATTTTAAACAGCAACCTGTGTACCCTGGCTTGCCATGGTACAAAACCACTAGTAACAAATATTTGTAATAAAATTTATAAATAAATAAATAATTTAAAAAATAATAAAAAATTGTTCTGAGACACTGCGCTTCTACTTCTTTGGATGAGAGTCTCTTCACGCACACATTCCATCGCATGGATTTTAAAGATCCTGACGCTCATGTTCTAGACTGGGGAATGCCGGCTACATAAATACATCCAGCACGCACTAGGTCCCTTCTCCCCATCCCCGGTCGCCCAGGATTGTGCTCAGTCGTCTGGGAGTCAGATAATGCGCCCAAAGGCTGCAAGTGGGCGCCTCGAGCGCTTGAGTTAGATCCTGTATCGGACATTGCCTTGAGCTGCTCTTGAACTTGAAAAGCGCTACATAAAAACAATGAAATAAAATAAATACAAACCATCGTTCGTCGTTGATCACACATCTACAGCTCATACCCATTGATAAGCTTTCGTTGATACGTATCATACAGCCTTTATCATGATGGTGCAATGAGACTGGAAAATCATTACACTGTGAAAATAATACACTGATAATGATCGAGAGAGAGGGAGAGGAGAGAGAGAGAGAGAGAGAGAGAGAGAGAGAGAGAGAGAGAGAGAGAGAGAGAGGAAAGGAGGGAGGGAGGATAAAGTTGGTTTGTACTTCCTTGGGTTAATGATCGGCGTGTTAGAACAGTGAAAAGGAGAGATTTTCCAGGGGGAAGGCGAGAACGTTAAGGTTAGTGAAATGAGCGGTGTTGTCTAGACGTGTGCTCCTCGTTCTCTCCTGTGATTGTGCGATGCAGTTTGTTCACACGATGGATACGCAGTGAAACGCTCTCTCTCTCTCTCTCTCTCTCTCTCTCTCTCTCTCTCTCTCTCTCTCTCTCCCACTCCTCTCTCTATATTGGCCTCACGCTCCCCTCCCCTCACCTGCCCCAATCCATGTCATCCTGTTTCTTTTTCTCTCTCCTATTACTTTTCTTCTTTTTTTTTCCTTCTCATTTAACAAACCCAAGTTTGCTACTAGAGTACCCTTTGCCCAGAGAAAGAAACACGAACTCGCTGTCCAGGGTCAAATGCCAATCTCCCGACATTACAGCAAACAGTCCAGAGTTCGCTGGAGGTCAGAGCTTTTGTCTGACCCTATCAAATGTGCTTGGATTAAAGGACGGATCAGTTGGGAAGTAGAGACTTGCAATGAGCACGTGCGCAATCAGCAGTATAAACACACACAAACACACACACATATATACACATACAGCACCACCACCACCATCATCATCATCATCAACAACAACTCATAGCACTTTGCTTGGAGCATTATATTCCTCAAGTGCGGGTGGTGATCTATATAATTATGGAAATTATCATGGCGGGGATGTAGCACAAGGATACACAACTATTTAGGCAAAGGATAATACTGGGGTGATGTTAACTAGAGCAAACGAGAGAGAGAGAGAGAGAGAGAGAGAGAGAGAGAGAGAGAGAGAGAGAGAGAGAGAGAGAGAGAGAGAGAGAGAGAGAGAGAGAGAGAGAGAGAGAGAGAGATTAAGGAAACAATTATCATGGTTGGCTTAAACGTAACGTTACGAGAGTTAAACGCCGTCACGGAAACTTCGTCATCACGCAGTTTGTTTTGCGTTTCTCTTTGCTCTCAGGTCGGCAGATTCGAACACAGACAGCGTCAATCTTTATCCATTTTTATAGGGATACTTTAATTAATTGATTATGTGATTGCCCTGCCCACTTGACAGTCGCCTCAACGACATTAAGGAGCGAGCACCACCTAAGTCATTGAGGTAAGTCGACTTCTATTGAGAAAATCTCTTGGAAGTAACGGTAAAGACTTGAACCCAGCATGCACGCCAAGCAATTAAGTCACTCTGTTGATAAAACAACCGATGTTGCTGCGCTGCCGCTGGTATGGATACCCAAGGATGAAAGAGAGGGTGGTATATAAAGAAGTAATTTTAAAAAAAAAAAAAGAGAGCGCGGTGGAGAACAGAAATCTACAGTGAAAAAAAGTTAAGGGCCAAAAGTGCAGCACAACATTCTTATTTTCCTTACAACAGACTCGCCACACCGCAAGCTGTTCGCGCGAACGCACACACACACACACACACACACACACACACACACCGCCATTACACACACACACATACACAAACACACTCACACACATACAAACACACACCAACATGACAAACACACTAACATGGCACACCCACATGCACAAACACAAAACACACACACTAATATGACACACACCCAAACACACAACACACACACACACACACACCCTGTAACACACACACACACACACACAAAATGTGTGTGCGTGTGTGGGTGTGCGTGTGTGTGTAGGCATGTTTACACGGTGTTATCTGGACAAACCAGTGACCATCTACATAACTTGTTTTGACAGACCTACTTGTTTTGACGTCAGAACAATGATCCGTTAGGGTTAGGGCTGGGTTAGGGTTATTGTTCGAACACTTAAAAGTACTTAAAAAGGGGGACGAAATATGACCCATTGTCAGCACAACGTATGTGGCGTTTCAGGAAAGTCATGATAATACTGTGTACCCTCGGCTGTGTGAGTGTGTGTGTGTGTGTGTGTGTTTGTGAAATTTTTCAAACAGTCCTGTTTTGTGTGTGAGAGAGAGATGGGGGGTGGGGGGGGGTGGAGAGAGAAAAAGGTCCACACGTTGACATATTTATTTTGAGATCGACAGTCGGGGAACTAGAAAAATTCCGAAGAAAATCCTTTTTAAAAATATTTCTTAAAAACTACTTCACATTAATATGATTACGTTTTTGATTAAACTACTTCATGCCAATGCATCTATGTATTACTCTCAGTCATACTTATTTACTTAGTTTTATCTGATTTACTTATATTGAAGTCGGTTTCAACCGGGTTAGGTAAACAGAGCCCGGTTACACCAGGTTTCGGTATTTCGCAAGACCGAAAAAAAAAAAAAAAAAACAACGTGTTCGAGCTACTGGAAGTTAATATTTCTGGTTCAAGCTGACGTTATGCTGAAATTTTTGTCGATTTGATCATAATTATAAACGCGATTTAGCATTGAAATATCACCTAAAAGGATAAAACGTGCGAAGTTGTTTACGACGTTGACCCAACCGCATACTTAATGGGAGTTTAATGTAGTCATTGTAGTTATTCTGTTATGGGTCTATTAAGCTATAAGGGAATCAAACGATTATAAATATTCATTCTTTTGTCTTTATGTTTGACGTAAACGTGTCGTTATTCAACTTATTGCAGTATTTCGGTGCAGTAAAATGGCGTCACACAGCTTGGGGGTGGGGTGGAGGAGGAAGTGAGAGAGAGACTGGCTGTTTCCTTATCCATGTCACTCTCCCCTATCTCTCTCTCTCTGTCTCTGTCTGTCTGTCTGTCTGTCTAAGAGAGAGATAGGGGAGAGCGACATGGATAGGGAAACAGCCAGATAGACAGATGGAGAGACAAAGAAATACAGATTCAGACATTTTATTTACGGCCAGGGTTTAGATTTTAGGCTGTTAGCCTACTCTTACAAACTTCGGAGAGAGAGAGAGTGGGGGGGGGGGGGGTAAGGAGAGAGACATTGAAACAGTTAAACTCATAGACAGCCAGACAGAGAAATACAGAGAAACAGAGAGACCCAGATTCAGAGATGGTAGATATTAAAAATAATTTAGCGTTGTCAATAATTAATATATTATTACGGGAAATTAGCGTTCTTTCACATTGTCTGTTAAAGGGTTTTTATTTTAGTCTTCATTTTGGATATATGGAGCGAGTTACCGAAGGATGCCTGAAGACTGTTTTATCAGATTAATCCACGAGACCAGGACTTAGATTTCAGGCTGCCGGTATTAGCCTACTTTAAAACTTTTTTTGAGAGAGAGGAAGAGAAACGGACAGATAGAAACAGACAGGCAGAGAAGCAGAGACAGAGAAGCAGAGACAGAGAGAAAGGTGAAAGGAGTGGAGGTATTGTGGGTAAAAGCTGGAAAACGGGGAATTAAGTACGCACAACTTGCAAAAACGCACTTAACGTATCCTAGCGATTTAGAGAACAAAAATTGTTCTGAACTTATAACGTCACACTCGTCCCAAGTTTAACATAGTCTTTAACTTTAAGCTGGGAATTCACGTGGCCAAAGGCGCCTAATAATGACTTCATCAGAATTTTCCAGACGGGATTGATGATGATGATGATGATGATGATGATGATGATGATGATGATGATGATGATGATGATGATGATGATGATGATGATGATGATGATGGTTGCTTGAATAGCACCAAATTTGCTGTCCATTACCAAAGAGCTTCGAAAGCAGGAGAAACAATACATATTTAGGTAACAGAGCACAGCCGAAGTGATGGTTAATACTGCGGGCTTTTGAGTACGCTGTGAGTTCCGAACGTCACACACCTCCCCAGGCAACCTCTCTTCACTGTTTCCGTACAAAAAAGATGTTACCCTGCCGTCATTAATATCACCAACCTTTGTTCTCTTCTCTCGTTCACACAAACACACGCACACACACACCTGCACACACCCACACGCACACACACACACACACACAGCGCGTGGGAATGTCCGTGAAGGACCATGAAATGTGATGCACTATTATTGCATCGTTGTCTGCTTTGGCCTAACGCAGCTGCTGTATTTTCACGCAAATACTTGACAGGTCGTTGTTAGCTGCCAACACTGATAACAAGAACATCTGCTGCACAAAAGAAAACAAAAGAAAGTTCATGTGCGGGTAAGGGTTGAAGCAGAGAGAGAGAGAGAAAGAGAGAGAGACAGAGACAGACAGACAGACAGAGACAGACAGATAGACACAGACCGAGGGAGAACGTTTGTTAACTATAGACACAAACAATTTAAAATAAACAGTGGAAAACTCGGTCTTGGCTATCCAGAGAGTTCCCGCCTGATCCAGTGTATGACGTTGAAGTCGACCGAGACATAGACAGGAACATGATAAAGCAAAGCCTTGGCCTTATCTCATCCGACGTTGAAGACAAATGAAGGTATCTTGAAAGCCGGCTGGAGGTGAACGAAACCTTCAGAACACGGCTAATCTGTAATAACTATTTCGTTTTCACTGAGCATTTACGCTTGTACAGAAGTCACATTTGTCCTGTCACTCAGCATGGAGTTCGGGGTCTCTCGTTGAATCACTGTTTGTTTGTATAGGTCACGCAATGTTGCGTCTTAAGAAATTCTTTAAGCTGGTAAATGCGCTATGTAAGACCTTTTAATGTATCAATTGTTGTGTCTTAGTGGCCCATGTGCGTTTCGGGTGGGCGTACAGTCCTAACTTAGAAGACTAAACTTTGCTCATGGACGATGCTTAGCGCCTCAAGTACTAAGTAGTTCTTTGGACTTGGGAAGCGCGTTAGATAAGAAAATGTTTCATTTAAAACGTATTTTTCTTCTTCACTGAAACGAAACGAAATATCGCACCACAATCCTATCATACCAGTACAACTTATGTTAATCTGATGAATAAAAATTGCTGCAACAACAACGCACCGCAATCCATCCTCACAAAACTAGCCCTTGAGAAAAAGGAGGTCGAGCCTCCATGATCGAAAGTTTGGTCCAAGGAACGTACAGCGTTGGTTAGGCGAAATTCGTTATTTTTACCTTGCCTCTGCTCTGCGCAATCACTAAAAGATCGGCCTGCAGGTCTAGTTTCAAGTTAACAGGTTTTAACCTGGAACACATTGATACAGACCCACGGCTCTCATTTGAGGGTCTACGTTGGTGAGCGCCGAGATAAGGCACATTTCACATCCGTTCAACGGCACACTCGCTATCTCTCTTTTCACTTGGTTTGGAAGATTCTATAACATAGACACACGCTAACATGACACGACCTTTGTATTATTTATCAATAATATTAGCGGAAAGTTTCCAAATAACTTTTCCCTTAACAAAGGAGCATTGCCCCGCTGGTAAAACCGATTTATAAACATCCATGCTGGGCTTAACAGTGGGTCACCTCATGCTTACTTGCATGATACATTGAATGAATGAATGATTTATAAAGAGACTAAGTATAGTTACCTTTATACGGGCATGTGGTGGAGGGAGGTGTACACCCAGGCATCCAAACATCCATTTACTCTTCGCCTATGGAAATGCCCGCATCTAAGACGTTGATGATGCAGTAAAATTTGGTCTTTGCATGAAATTGGGAACTCCGCCAAAGACTTGGTCCATTAACCGTCGATAACTTTGGCAAATCACTCCCATTTTGCCTCTGCCCTCCTCTACCCTCCCACCCTCAGCTTCCGGATTTTCTAAGAACGACAACTCCAGGCACAGTTTGCCGTCCAATCAAAATTTTCCTTTCATTCGCATCTTGGAAAGTGCAAAAGGTGTATTGAAGTATGAGCGAAGGCTATAACCACACTTGCTTTACAATGTTTACTTAGTATCTAAAGTCCAATGACGTTTATTTGTAGTGTCTTAAAAGTCCAATTACGTTTATTTGTAGTGTCTTAAAAGTCCAATAACGTTTATTTGTAGGGTCTTAAAAGCCTAATTACGGCTTCTTAGACGACTCGCACGAACAAGGAAGTCAGAGACACCGTCTGCGCAAAGTTACCTCTTTGTTCTTCTGGAACAATCTTTACAGCTTTGAAACAATTTGTACATTTACAGTTTTCACGAAACGTGCTTCATATCTTTCGCACTTGCAGGCTGCCGCTTGCCAGAACTTTATAGGCTAGCCCAGAGCTATAAATGGTCTATGGCTAGCCTTAGTATTTTCATCCTCTTAACATACCCCAATTAATGTATCGTTGTTGCTGTTGTTTTACTATTTAGTACCTTCCTCGGTTGGAGGTCAAGACAGGCCTACAACCTTCGGTATTTGTGCTAGCCCTCGGAACCAACTGAAGAAGAAATAATTAATTCATGAACGTTGGAAGTTTAATGTCTTTACACCCATCATTGGCTGACGGGGATAATCAAGGAGGAGGGGGTAGGGATTCACTACATCAACACTGAACTACTCATACTGCAAAGATTGACCCTAACAAATGCCCACTTTTAGTTTTGCCCAACACGGGGTTTCAAACCTGGGTCATCAGTGTGCCAAGCGACCGCACAACCACTGAGCTATGGCGGTGGTTTGACCGAAGAAGAAGAAGAAGAAGAAGAAGAAGAAGAAGAAGAAGAAGAAGAAGAAATACAACAACAACAACAACAACAACAACAACAACAACAACAACAACAAGTAGAACAAGAACAAGAACAAGAACAAGAACTACAACTACAACTACAACAACAACTATTACAACACCAACAACAAATTGCAGAAACAGATTATTACACCACCAACAAAAACAGATTGTTACCGATTCCAGATAACGATCTTGCAATTCCATTCTTAATTATAGGAAGGTAAACTCTTTGTAACTTCTGACGACGCGTGCTTAACAAGCTCTCTAAACCCTTTCCACGAGTGCATCGCACACACTCTAAACTTCCCTGAAAGTTGTTAACAACTATAAACGTCTTTGCTATTATGCCTATGGAATGGAGCGATACGTCCTTAAAAAGATCCGTCACGTCTGCCCATTTGAATAATAACTGTGAGAAGGATTGGTAGAACGTTGTTGACATTGTTAGAATTACAAGATATTATCAAAATATCATTTCATTTGCACATGTCACTCTAATAATTCAAAAGTATTATTTGATTTATTTATTTTATCACTTTTATATCGCGCTTTTCCAGCTCAAGAGCTGCTCAATGCGCTGGTCGAAACAGGATCTAACTCAAGGCACCCGTAGAGCCCTCCTGGAACCTTTGGGCGCATAGTCTGACGGCCAGATGATTGAGCACAATCCTGGGCGACCGGGGATGGGGCAGAAAGGACCTAGTGCGTGCTGGGTGTATTTGTGTAGCCGGCACTCACTCGTCTAGGACATGAGCGTCAGGTTCTTTAATAAAAAGCTATGCCTGAAACGTCGGGAAACATTCTTATATCCATGTTCTTCTTTTATCCCCACCAAAGGTTTTAACACATTTTTACTTGTCTTATGCAGTTTATGTTGATATAGATCGACCCGCTTTGAGTATAAGAAGAAGAAGAAGAAGAAGAAGAAGAAGAAGAAGAAGAAGAAGAAGAAGAAGAAGAAGAAGAAGAAGAAGAAGAAGAAGAAGAAGAAGATGCGTTGCCGAGCAACGTATTTAACTCCCGCCTTTCGGCCACCACCTTGAGAACACGGCCCAAACCGAACTGTTATTTTGCATTTATCCCTCGTAAGAGACACATAAAAGTATTTGCCCTGCAAAGGCAGTGAACGTGTTATAGTAAACCAGTTTGCCGGCTACTAATGCCACGACACTCTCTACAAGTCCACTGCCACTGACTTACATAAAATGCCTGCCGACAATTTAGTCCAGCTCTCCACCAAAAGCAGAAGACGAATGGTCAGGCGGGGAGAACTTATTTCGTGTCGCCTTGTCCTGCATAACCAAATGGTCACACCAAAGGAATCTGCACAGCAGTAGCCACCCAAGGCTAGACTAAAAAAACAAATGGAAGGTAGACAATCTCTCTCCCAAGCATGAACCAGTTGTCTCCCATTCCGCCACATAAGTAAATTTATTATGCGCAATATCTCCGTACTTAATAAAGAGCGCTTGGCGCGCACACATCACTCTCTAAATATGCAACCTACATACACATGGAGTTTCAGTTTTGACAATTTACAAACAGGCATTGAAGGATGAATGAAGTAGTAGTAGTATAGTAATATTTGTGGTAGTAGTAGTAGTAGTAGTAGTAGTAGTAGTAGTAGTAGTAGTAGTAGTAGTAGTAGTAGTAGTAGTAGTAGTAGTTATTTGTATAGTCTTGCGATGAAAATTATAAATCGTTACCAGATAGAACAGCAAGGAGAAGGTGTGTGAGAGAGGCGTGGTGAGCCTCTGAAACTCTGTGCCAATTTGGAATATTTTCATTGCTTTCAAAGGAACGACTTGGGAAAGACCAATTGTGAACGATGTCATACTGAGACCAAGACTAGTAAGGTTGGGCGACCGCGGAAGGGCAGAAGGGACTAAGCGCTGGCAGGAGTTTATTTATGTGGCTGATATTCACCGGTGTAGGAAATAAACGCGAGTATTTTAAAGTCCTTGCGATGGAATGCGTGCGTGCGTGCACAGGCTAGACCTCGGTTCGTACTCTCATCCCAAGAAGTAGGGTTTCTTAACGCGTCTGTGTGTGATTTGGAATACTGGTTTCTTAAAGCGTCCCTGGCCGTTGTTGTTTCTGGTCGCCTGCCTTCTTTTCACGGCCAATTTCCGCCGGCCCAGCGACGCCAGTGAAGGGGACATTACGGGAAATGGCAGAGAAAGGACGCCACAAGCTGAGTATCAAAAAACAGCACCTGACCGACGGTTCCTTCATCATGCAACCAGCGATAGCGGAGGCCAATAAAGGTCGTTGTTCTCAAAGAAACAAACAAAACAAATATTAGTTGGAGCTCTTAGCTTCCGATGCAGATCGTAGGTTCGATCCCCGCTTGAGCCGATATTCTGGCGTTCGGTATTACGGCGCACTACTGCGCGTGCCGTGCTTTCGCTGTTACAGCGACCTGAAATTCACCCGCATGGTTGACAAATTTGTTCTGCTTCAAGAATCTCCGCTTCTTCTAAGATTTTTTGTGAACATGTCACCTCACACACGGACCATAACAGCACGCGCAGACACGTTCTCGCATCCAGGAATAAAGTTAGTTTCTTGAATGCTAGACAATCAGTGCTGAGTCAAGTCTTCCACCATGCAGCAATGCAGGAGCTAGCTTCAAGCTTAGCACGTCCACAGCATTGTGATCGTATTGTTGTTAAATATGCGTCCGAGGTCCCTCTTTCAAGGGTTATTCATTCAACGTGGTGACACTTCCGCCGAGTTATCCAAGGATGCTTGCACTGACTGTACTGGCTAGCTTTCCTTACTCCTCGCAAGCGTTACCTCGAAAGACCAAAGCACAGACAATGTATGATTGCTCCAGTGTACCTTGAATTTTATCTGACAACAGAAGAGTGACTTCTCACAGACTAACTATTTATAAATGGAGGAGGCTCAAGGAGTGATTTCTAAACCAAGAGATAGTTTAAAGCGCTCGTACCTCACCTGACCCATCAATTGTATTTTTTAAAAAGCACAACTAAAGAAGCTGTGTGTATGTGTGTGTGGGGTGTGTGTGTGTGTGTGTGTACCCACAAAAGCGCACAAATGGGTAGCAGACCTTGTCTTTCTTAGTAACAAATGGGTTTATTTGCTTGGAACCCACTTTTTTTTTTCCAGGAACCCACTTTTTTCTAAGTGCGCTGGAGTGCTCTTTTAGTGCATGGGAGTGCAGTTGTAGTGCATGAGAGTGTTTTAAGTACAGAGGAGTGCACTATCCGGGACGGAGAAAATACAGTCCATTTTCGGATAAATTTTGAAGAAAATTCGACCTCTTTCGTCGCCTATGGGAGACGAACTAGGTCAACTTTTTAGACGGAAAGAGCCAATTTTGACTTAGATTCTTACATTTTTAGAAGAAGTTTGCGTTCTTTCCGTCAAAAAATCACTTTAAATAAACCCAGTTCTAATGAATTGCAAGTATTTGAGTGTGTGTGTGTGTACTGGTGTGTGTGTGTGTGATAATAAAACCAACAAAAACACCTGGATAGTACTAGAAGGTGTAAAATTGTTGTGAGCGAGAGGGAGGGAGAGGGAGAGAGAGAGCACTAAGACTGTTGACAGACAAGCTGGCAAAAGAAAATTGGAATTACTAACTTACAAATCAGAAGCAGATAACTGGGAACACGTAGCAGTCCGAAGCTTGCTATAGAACCTCAGGAATCAGAATATATGGCGGCCTACTAGCGCCAAAACCTGATAATTACAATTATCATGTGATTACAAATATCGTGGGATAATTACAATTATCAAGAGATAATTACAATTATCATTGAAAAATTACAAATATGTTCGCGTGATCATGTTTAATTTTCAGTTTGGGCTCTAGCAATCCGCCTGGAAATGCGCCCAAACTGAAAATTGTAATTATCACATAATAATTAAAATTTTCACTTCATAATTATAATTTTCACGTGATCATGCGTAATTCTGGTAAGGCGGCTTACTAGCGCCAAAACCTGCCAAACTTAATGTAACAGTGATAATTGCACATGTAATTAACACGTGTTCTGTTAATTCACAGAGATACCGATAATTAACGGTGTTAATGAATAATTTTCAGTTTTGGCCACGCTTTACTAGGGCCAAAACCCTAGGCGTGCTGGGAACAGTGCCGCAAACGCGCATGCGCATCGCGCATCGGACCGCGCAGGCTCATCAGTATTAAAATGATATTTATAATTTTCAATGATAATTGTAATTATCGCTTGATAATTGTAATTATCCTTTGATAATTGTAATTATCCCTTGATAATTGTAATTATCTCATGATATTTGTAATTATCAGGTATTGGTGCTAGGAAAGCGTGGCAATACTGATAATTATTAATTAACACTGCGGATTACTGATATCTCTGTAAATTACACAGAACACATTGATAATTTCAATTATCTCGTGATAATGGTAACTCTAGGTTTTGGCGCTAGTAGGCCGTCATAAGAATCAGTGGCCACACGAAGGGATGATTACCTCGAAAGCACACAGACTGACAAACAAACTTTAAAACCCAGCAGTGATTTAAAGGTTGTGGTAATGAGGTAAACACTATCACGCAAACTTAAGAAGACAGAAGACAGCGGCTGGAAATTAGCGAATCAGACTTCCAGGAAGATTGCCAGGATCTCAAACAGAGTAACAAACAAACTTGAGCCAACCAAAGTATTAAGTGTGGTTAATGACGTAATCACATAGATAAACAGCCTGTCACACAGAAAAGCTCGCGTCTAGATTAAACCGAATCTAACTTTAAAAGGACGAAGGCAAACAGACCGACGAACAAACTTAACCAAACATGCATGTGGAGGGTTTGGTATTAGAAGAATTACCATAAGAACCGACAGATAGATTGACGGAAGCACAGATATCCGGGGAGACTGCATGCCACGACTCCGGTTGGAACTAGCAAATCAGACTTTAGCGATCACTGCAACAAACGACAAACTGACAAACTTTATACTGCGGATTACACGTAGGTTACGATTGCTACTGAAGTAATTACCATTGCAGGCGGTTGTTATTCAGCCTAAAAAGCTGACAGCTGAAGATGTTGGAGGTTGAAATCTAGCCAATGACGAGGATTGATGTAATACCACAGGGGCTTTCATCAAGTAAAATGGATCCGCGATAGCAAAAAGAAAGTGGATCCTCGATCGCGCAGCGGTATATAACGCACAAGCGTTTGTATTATAAATAGGAAGAGTGAGATCAGATTGCGTCTTCGGCCAAAGGAATTCGCCGCTCGAACAGTTTATTCTCAAACCGCGTAAGATCGAACATGTAATCTTCCCTTATATCGAAACGATATAGGCCTATGATAGGTAAAAGTTCCACATACAGTAAAATAGGCCTATATCAATGACTGCCAAGTTATAGGACTGTTTATTTCTTAATGTAAATGAAGATATTATAGATCCTTTGGTACGCGGATGGGAAGAAACCGTTGAGCGTCCGATTCGTATCGCCAATGACACAGTGTGGTCTCACCCTTCTATTTGTGATACATGGGCTTGTACGCTACTACTGCTATCTATGATACCTGGCTAGCTGTACGCTACTACTGCTACCGCCATGCTAGCCAGGAACCATTTTCTTTTCGCTATCGTGGATCCATTGTATTTGCTTATTGCCCCTATGTTAATAACAAACAAGCCGACAAAACCTCTTTGACATTACAAAATACAAAATTGGCGGAATTCGTCAATAGAGTAATCAATTGTACACAACAAGGCTGTGAGAGGAGCAACCAGAAAAAAACAGTCCAAAGTTTGCGGCCGTGATGTAGGGAATCAGTGGCCGTGATGTAGGGAATCAGTGGCCGTGATGTAGGGAATCAGTGGCCGTGATGTAGGGAATCAGTCGCCCTGATGTAGGGAATCAGTCGCCCTGATGTAGGGAATCAGTGGCCGATTTATAAGGTGATTACTACAAAATCAAATGGAACAGATCCCCACACAAACTCAGTCCTGCAAACTACTCAGAAGTGGGTAATTTGAGAAACCGGAATTTGAATAATTACAATCAGCATGCTGTCAGACAGACGAGCATGTAGACAGACCGACAACGGATAAGATAAAAGCTTGCGGCTGGAACTTAGCGAATCACAAGCCGTCCTTAAAGAAAACTTACCAGGAAAGCATCCAGAGAGAGAGAGAGAGAGAGAGAGAGAGAGAGAGAGAGAGAGAGAGAGAGAGAGAGAGAGAGAGAGAGAGAGAGAGAGAGAGAGGTAGGCCTAGTCTACTGACAGACTAAAGCCTGCGTTAAAGCAATCATGAATTAGGAAGTAGAGAAAAGGGGTGATTACTGTTACAGACAGAACGAGTGAGCAAGCCAGAACTAGACAGCCAGATATTATAAAACCTACGGTACCCTCACAGGCAGAAAGACAAGCTGACCGACAGAAAGGTCAGCCAGAGAGAATCCCAGGGGCAGGAACACGGTCAATGATGGGAGCGGGATAGTAGTGCCGTTAGTGGGGCACAGCGAACAGCAAAACAAGGGGACAGACAGATATGATGCACACAAATACGACAAATAGATAAAGGATATTCCGATAGACAGACAGACAGAGAGAAAGCAGCGATAGAACAGCCGCCAAAAGGACCGCACAAACTGTGTTGTTTAAAAGCGGACTAACTGTTGTTTAAGAGAAGACTAACTGGTGTCGTTCGAAAGGTATTACTGGAGGTAAACAAAAGGACAAACATAGACACACAGACAAAGAAACAGACAGAGAGACAGAGATAAAACAGTGCTGCCCGGGGAAAGAAAGCCAGCCAATGAGAGGTGGCTAATGGCGTGATTAGCACGACAGAGCTGATGGCATTACAGGACTCATCACCATGATCAAACTACAGACAGCCTCGCCAATTATTTGCCCCACGGACTAATGTCGTCGTAACTATGGAAACCACACCTACCCAAATTTGCCTCTGTGATGGAGGTTTGTAGGTTAGTTTAGTTAGTTAAAATAGTAGGTGGGTCGAGGCAAGGTTTATGTAAATGAAAATTATTTTGGGTGGGGGAGAGGGAGAGGGAGAAAAGAGAGAGAGAGAGAGAGAGAGAGAAGGGGGGTGGCGGGATCTGCAGTGTTACCCTTCAATCGTTTATTTATCAGTGTTGTAGTCGTGATCATCATAAGATTATAATTTTCATCATCAACACCAAAACTATCATCATCATCATCATCATCATCATCATCATCATCATCATCATCATCATCATCATCATCATCATCATCATCACCATTACAACTATAAAACATCACGAGGAAAACTCATGAACTATTAACAGTTAACGTATATATTTTTTTTTTAAAAACAACTAATATCTCTCTATCTCTCTAACGTTAACACACACACACACACACACACACACACACAGCCGAGGTTACACAGACTGTGACAGTATTATCATGACTTTCCCGAAACGCCACCTACGTTGTGCTGACAATGGGTCATATTTCGTCCCCATTTGTAAGTACTTTGCAGTGTTCGAACCCTAACCTAAACCCTAACCCTTTCCCTAACCCAAACCTTAACCCGAACTCTAACCCAGCCCTAACCCTAACGGATCATTGTTCTGACGTCAAAACAAGTAGGCATGTCAATACAAGTTATGTAGATGTTCACTGTTTTGTCCAGATAATACTGTGTAAACAAGGACACACACACACACGCGCACACCCACACACACACACACACGCACACTATCATCACCACAATCAAATTCCCCATACAATCCACCCACACCAACTCCATCCCCTTGGAATCAGCGCGCATTAACTCTCGATGATACTGAAAACCTATTGAGGAGATAAACAACTCCATTCCCGAAGATTCCCCACTGCTATACTGCTGATGTTGTCCTGGCGCCAGTAGCAATGGCCAGCAATAATGATGCTGAAAGTGGTAGTAGGACCCATTTTGAAAATCCCAACAGCTCATTCAAATTACTGTCGGGTAATGTTCTGTTTTCCAGAAGTAAGTGGTCTTTCAGTAATGCATTTCAACGTGCATGACGCTAACGTCTATCTATTTTGGGGAAGGATTGCGGAGAAGAGGGGGAGAGCGGGGTCGGGGGTCAAAGCGCCTTCAGCATAATTATGTTCCACCGTCAAGGAGTAAAATTATACTGAATAGGGTGCATCGCAAGTCATCATCATCATCATCGTCGTCGTACGTGTCGTTATGCATCATCTCGGCCATGAAGGCAGATAATACACCTACAACTAACATGAATTTCTTGAATGGCTAACGACTCTTCACATTACAATTAGAGTAAAATCATTGCTCGCGAAAAACAAACAAATCCTTCCAACTTAAGTGGGTTACTTTAATTCAGGTGAATGACAGGTTAGCGTGCAGTGTGCACCTGACGCCTCGTTATGTGTTTCATGTCGGTGCGCTGTGCTGCATAGTTAGTTAGTTCACGCATTTGAAATACTTTTTTTTTTAATTACCACACTTATTTAATATATTTTATAGGACAGAAAATGACCTTTGCGAGGCCATTTATGCCCGGAACAGTGGAAGGACGCAGGCGCAGAGCAAGGGAAGAAAGAACTGGGCAGATGACGTGAAAACATGGACGACGCTGGATATGCCACCTATCCTGACGACGATGGATATGTCACCTATCCTGACGACGCTGGATATGCCACCTATCCTGACAACAGTAACAGACAGGCTAAAACAGACCAAGTGGCGAAAACTCTGCGCGACATCATTCCTCATGTCTCCCCAACGGCCTGATAGGCTGAGGGATTAGATGATAGAGGGATGTATGATAGAAATAAAGGGTAGCGTGTTCATTTGCAGACAAAAGTGCAGTTTAATTGTATGAGTGAAAAAAAGGTAAAAAATCTCAATATAACCCAATACAGTTATTATTATAGCTAAACGACATGGCTCTCAGCGATCGCTGGTTAAAAGAAAATAAGATGGAGTAGAATAGCTTTATAATTATTAACCTTCCTCTTCCCCTTCCCCCATTTCTATCCTATCCTATACTATCCTATCCCGTAACTCGGAGGTCGTAGGAGCACCACAGATGATCGTTTAACCAGCGTATTCCGTCTTTCCCTGTCCTCAGCAACCCTGGTTGTTTCGCTCAGTGTCAAACCAGTCCATTCTCGAATGTTGTCCTCCCACCTCTTTTTCGGTCTCCCTCTTCTTCTACCTCCTTGCACTGTGTCTTGCAAGATGGTCTTTGCAACACCTGATCTGGTGACGTGGCCATATTATCGGAGTTTCCGTTTTTTGACCCCATTCCTAACCCCTAACTCTCTCTCTCTCTCTATCTCTCAATATGACTCCATGAGCAACTCAATTCACACGAATTGGAAAGCAAAAAACAAGGTCATGATGTGGGCAGCATATTAATTAATTACGATCGTAATTGACGTCATTATTACTCAGTTGCACCTAATCACTATCATTGACTCCTATAATCTGCATACTCGTCATGCATAAGTAATCTCGCGTGTGTCAGTTCTGGCCAGCTTTGTCGCACATACACACACACACACGGGAACACGCACCTACCAACAGTAATGCACGAGCATGGGCGCGTACGAGTATAAGCACAGATGCGCACACATACTCCAAGGCGGCTCGCCCACTCTGCGCGGCAGAACCTTGTAACATTCACAATGAGTGTAGCCCAACTGAACAAAATAACCTTATAACACTGTCTCTCTCCCTCCCTCTTTCCTGGACCCCATTTCCCATGCCCTCTCTCCTCCGTCTCTCACCCATCCCCACCCCCGTCATCTCAACCCACTTGATGATAATGTGACCTGATTTATGACACTGTGACCCCCGGATGTTAATTTTAGGCTTAGCATAACTTTAAACCCGCTTTAAAAGCGCAACTTTACTTTCTTTCCCACACGCCTCTTTCTTCCGAACTGGGTCTTTCCGGGATTCTGTACCCACATACGATGAGGTTTTGTTCAGAATGTAAAAAGGAAGGAAGGAACGAACGAACGAACGAAAGAAAGAAAGATATGCCCGATATCATCATTTTGAGATCTTCAGATCTCGAGGACGTCTGTCAGCCCAAGATAGAAGTCACCTAGACCTCAAATGTCATGTGGAACTGGATACGACAACACAATTTTCGGCTATTATAGGTTATCATCCACACAGTATCATGCCAGTACCAGTGTCGTACAAAGCGGAACCTTCTGAGTAACTACTCCCTCGAGCGGTTAATGCGTCAGTATCGCACTGACAGAATTTGTTTAACCTAGTGGGATTAAAAAAAGCGTTTTACCAAGCAAGAGGTCAATTTTACATAATTATTCACCCAGCAAAAAGACGAGTGCGATAGGTTCTAAAAGATAACAATCATTGCCAATAATAATTATGATCACGTTTAAATGAAATTGTGTTGATGATGATGATGATGATGATGATGATGATGATGATGATGATGATGATGATGATGATGATGATGATGATGATGATGTTGTTGTTGATGATGATGATGATGATGATGATGGCGGTGGTGATGATGATGATGATGATGACGATGAAGAGGAGGAAGAAGAAGGGGCAGATGTGGAGGAGGAGGAAGATGGTGATTAGGAGGAAGAAGGAGAAGGAGAAGGAGAAGAGAGAGACAGAGAGAGACAGAGGCAGAGACAGAGAAGGAGGGTGGGGTGGTGGCAATGTAATGCAAGAAGTTGGTAACGATGCATGGTAAGTTAGAGCCAGCCATTCTGGCACATTTTCCCGTTAAGTGTCACAGACACAGATCCCTACGGTATTGCAAAATGGCGTCACCATCATTATCACCACATCTTTCTGAGGTGCAGAGATGCTACGCGGTGTGCATCTCTCCTTCTCTTCCCCTCCCCCCTTCCTCTCTCTCTCTCTCTCTCTCTCTCTAACCTGCAGTCATGGACTCCTAGAAATATACCCCCAACTTGTTCTTATTAAAGCTAAAGCGTTTTATAAGTAATAATTTACTCTCTCTCTCTCTCTCACTCTCTCTCTCTCCCTCTAGCTCTCTCAAACACACACACACTCTCTCTCTCTCCTAACGGCTTATTGAGCCTTATTTTTATCGAGCTTCAAGCTGGTAGCCATGCCTAGCAAGCTGACCTTGAATCTCAAGCTTCTGAAGCCTGGGCTACAGGCTGAGCTTGAATCTCAACAGATTGTGGATTCTGCCTCAATTCACACTTTTCTGCCATCCTATGCACCAACGGGAATCCCCTCAATGAAACATTCTTCCGGTTTCTTTCTCTGCGTGTTTTATTGAGTTATTTCCAAATATTCAAGAATAATAACATGTGTCACTGGCCACCAGTATCGTACCCTCACATATTTTTTTTTACTTTTTTTGCTGCAGTTTATTATCCCTTTCTATCGCCAGTGGCGCGCCTAAACCCTACCTACCTTGTGAATTTTTGAAAAATATTCGGAAAAACATAACGCCCAGATGCTGGCTCGAACCCACACCTGTCAGGCGCCATTGGTTTCTGGCTTGTGGACAAGGCAAGTTAGTCCCGCCTTAGCCCACTTGGCCACAACGCTCGCCTAACATAGTCAACTACTTCGTGTTTTGTGAAGGTTGCGACGGCGAAGCTATGGAAAACTACAAGAGTCTTCAGGTCCTGTTTCACTTTCTGTCAATGATCGACGCACCTCCGAAGTCGCCACAAATACAGGCCTCTACGAATGTTTTTTGCAGAGGGGCCGGGTAGCTCAGTTGGTAAGAGCGTCTTGCTAGTAACCGAAAGGTCGCTGGTTCGAATCCCGGATTGGTCAACGTGTGATCATATTATTTTCCCCTTTACCAACAACTGGCCCGCTGGTGTCAGTATAAATCGGTCCAGTAGTCACCTATATGCGAAAGTGTCGTGTGACTATAATCTACATACAAACAAACAATGTTTTTTGCATCCTTTCACTGAGCATGTACTTCCTCCACCGTTTTTATACTTATCCCACTCGTTTTCTGGCTCTAACAATCGTCGTTTTCGGCAATTTGCCATATTTAAAAGTCACGCATCAAGCTTTGATAAAAGCAAAACAAGCCAGACCGGAACTTGTTTTCATTCTAACCTCGTTTTAATTTATAATGGCGATACCCACGAGTTTTTATGAGAGGTGCCGGAAAGTTGTGATAGGTGCTCCTAAACTGTCCGCTTTCCGAGCTACTTCTTTTTCATCAGCTTATTCATTATTCGTTACGTTCTCGATTCTTCCTTATATTGGTTTGTGTTGCTTTTTTTATATATATTGACGATGAAGACGATGAAGATGATGATGATGATGACTATGATGATGGTGATGATGACGATGATGATGATTTTGTCACAAATTCCATCTCTTCCTTTCTCTTCTTATACACTAAAATGCATCTTTTTCTGATTAGCGCCATTCTCTTCTTTCTCTCCTCCTTCTTCATTTCCTCCTTTTCGTCTGTTGATGCTGCTGTTGCTCGCATAATAGGCTATTCCTCTTAATTCCTGCCACTTTCCACACCCCTCTTCTCCCTCTTCGACTATGTACGCAGCTGGTCTATCTTTCTTTTTTATTAACAGGTGGTCGCTGTAGCGAGGTATTAGAGATATCGTTGCAGACCTTTTCGTACAACGATGTCTGGCCTCAGAGTACCAGAGACTGCTCTGGTCTATGGTCTACGCATTTCAAGTGAACTCTTAATAATGAAAAAAATGTAAATAAAAAGGACAATTTTTAAAAGACCTAACTTTTTATATTTATACAATCACAGGACGAAGAAGAAGAAGAAGAAGAAGAAGAAGAAGAAGAAGAAGAAGAAGAAGAAGAAGAAGAAGAAGAAGAAGAAGAAGAAGAAGAAGAAGAAGAAGAAGAAGAAGAAGAAGAAGAAGAAGAAAGAAACAAAGAAAGAAAGAAACAAAGAAAGAAAGAGAAAGAACACGACGACGTAATAATTATGATATCCAGCGTAGACCTAGAGATACTAGATCCACAACTGGCAATCTGTGCAAGCATTATTTGAATTACGTTAATCTTTTGTCCGCTACGCTTCGGTCTGCAGAAAAACAAAACACACAAGTAACGTAGGCCTATTCAAGCAGTCAACTGTGTTGGGTCTACGGAGACCACGATAATGAAGTTTATCGGAATTCCAACACCACAAAACTAGAGAAATGCAGTGTTATTGAGACTAGGCAACGCTTTCTCTCTCTCTCTCTCTCTCTCTCTTTCTCTCTCTCTCTTTTTTTCTCTCTCTCATCTAGTCTCAGCTATGCTGTATGGACAAGAGTCGAAGAAGTTCCAGTCATCGAACGCTTTATAAATAGATCTACACACACCCCTTGGTAAGACTGCGATTTCTGCTAGGGTAACATTGGTTTAAGTTTGATTTTTGTTTGTCTGTTTGTTGTTGTTGGTTATGGATTTTCTTTGTTTTGTTATGTTTTGTTAGCGAGATACTCTGTATGACGTCTTGGCGGGTGAGGTCACGACCACTGTGGCGACGCAGCACTGCATTTGTCAGTACAGGTGTGGACACGCATAGACCACCGCTTAGGACAACCTGGTGCCTCCAGACCTGTAGCAGTGGTGGAAGCAGCAGCAAAAACAAACTAATACAGATCGATACCCACTGCTCTCGTATAAGCGCGCGCACTTTCCATTTTATTGATGTTTCCGTTTGCTTCGATCGTTCGGGGCAATAATGCGCATTTGCTGCAAGTTGTGCTCTGTACAGCGCGAATGACCAGTCAAATCATCCCGACAGGCCAATAACAACAACAAAGTAAAAGGAAGTGGAGTTATTTTAAGATCTTTCTCATACGTATAGTGGCAGGGCCATCATGACAAAAGGCAGGTTCTGTTCTTCCACGTTACTAGGTGGTGGTAGGTCGTTGTTTGTGATGACAATGATGATGATAATGATGATGATGACGACGACGACGATGATGATGATGATGATGATGATGATGATGATGATGATGATGATGATGATGATGATGATGATGATGAAGATGATGATGATACTGATGATGATGATGATAACAACAACAACGACTACGACAATAGCCTCTAGAATTCCCAGGTCAGTTTCGTTAGCTGCAGTGTGTGGGCTGTAAAAGTGTGGCGATCATCATGACACCTGAGCCTTTGCACTGGTTTAGGAGGCGATGTCAACATTAGTCACCTCTGTCTGCCATTCACCGGTCTAAGGGGTCAGCCAAAGTCAGCAGCAAAGATGGGGATGACTAAGGAATAAGACAAGAAAGAGTAGGCGGTAAAGGGGGGACAAGTCGGATCGAACATTATGAGCAAAACGAAGATAGATAGATAGATAGATAGATAGATAGATAGATAGATAGATAGATAGATAGATAGATAGATAGATAGATAGATAGATAGATAGATAGATAGATAGATAGATAGATAGATAGATAGATAGATAGATAGATAGATAGATAGATAGATAGATAGATAGATAGATAGATAGATAGATAGATAGATAGATAGATAGATAGATAGATAGATAGATAGATAGATAGATAGATAGATAGATAGATAGATAGATAGATAGATAGATAGATAGATAGATAGATAGATAGATAGATAGATAGATAGATAGATAGATAGATAGATAGATAGATAGATAGATAGATAGATAGATAGATAGATAGATAGATAGATAGATAGATAGATAGATAGATAGATAGATAGATAGATAGATAGATAGATAGATAGATAGTGCTAATAGGGTCCAGAGGACAGAAAGGAAGTAGAAGGAGAGTACTTGCGCTTACATAGCGAACTTACTCGTATAATCAAAGTAGACAACTGTTCAAGACGCAGGACGAAGCCGATTGCACTCATCAAACCGCTCAAGATTATTGACAGAAGAACACGGAGAAGCAACTGTATCATCTGTTTCCTCATCCCTTCTGCCATCTCTCTCTCTCTCTCTCTCTCTCTCTCTCTCTCTCTCTCTCTCTCTCTCTCGCGCGCGTGTTAATAGCAATTCATCAATTAAAGAGCAATAACCGTGTATCTAAATTGCTTGCCTCCAGAGAAGGAGAGAGAGACAGAGAGACAGATAGGATCAGAAATAGAGACAGACAGGCAGACAGACAGATTCTATTCACCCACCCTAAAAAAAATATAGGTATTGAATCTGGTCTCCATCACTGATACAATCAGATCTTTAATTGCAGACGTCAATCACGCCGAAGAGAAGCTGATTATGAAACCAGCTCAACCCGCCAGTATTACATTAGCACATCAAATTCCATTACAAAAGTCCCAAATTTCACTGAACATTCCTTTTATAAGAAATTCTCCGAAATTTCATCTCAGAAATACTACACATTTCTATGAAATCCCATAACAAACATGAAAGAAAATCCATTATAATGTTCGGGCAAGCGTTCCAACCAAACGTCAAAATGTAAAACTTTGTGAAACTTTTTTATTATATGAAAGTCCAGTCAACCCGGAGATGGATGCGATCGCGAGGGGGGTGGGTGGGTTGAGAAAAAGGAGGCAAATGAAGTGAAGTCAAGCTCTGAGTTGATGTGGAATGAAACTCAAATGGATTTTTACGATAATAATAAAAGTGTTCCCCACAGTAAAGTCTCCCGCGCCATATCCTCACAACGCTCCACCACAATATACACCACCTCACCCCACCCCGTTCCTCCCTCATCTCCACCATCACCCTCCAAACTTTCAAAGGGAGTAGGGGAATCGTGACAGAGCTATAGTTGAATGTCGCACGTTAGATAATTTTACAATCATGTTGGATGTCGGGCTTTAGATAATGTTACAATCATGTTGGTTGTCGGACGTTAGGTAATGTAACAATCATTATGGAAGTCGAACGTTAAATAATATTACAATCATGTCCTGTGTCCGACATTAGATAATGTTACAATCACGCCCGATGTCGGACATTAATTACCTAAAGTTACAATCATGTTGAATGTCGGATATTAAGATCTGGATGTCTGCTGTTAGATTTTGGATGAGGGATGGTGGGTAATATAGGATGACGGGAGCTTACTTGTCACGCAGACGGGTAAAATTAGGGTCGCTTTCCCAGGAGAAAGCACGGGAACTGCAGTGTAACGCTACTCTCAAGGGCAGCCTGTTCAGAATAAAGTTAAAACGCAAACCATAAACTTCTGTATAATTATGACTTACACACACACACATACACACTCACCCACACACACACATTTTTGTAAAAACGACGTTCTGATGACTGTTGTTAAAAAAAACGGATTATTTTGACACACTTTCCATTTCTTTGACATTATTTTGACATTTTCCCATTTTGGAAGCTATCCCTAACCCTAACCCTTAACCTAACCCTAATGCTAAAACAGCTCTAACCCAACGGGGAACTATTTTGACGTCAAAATAGTACGGCCTTCCAAAAAAGTCAGAAGAAACCATGTGGAGTTTCATGTGTGTGTCATCAGAACGTCGTTTCTACAAGCCCCCCCCCCCCCCCACACACACACACACAAAAACAGAGCCGAGGTTACACAGTATTATCATGACTTTTCCGAAACGCCACCTACGTTGTGCTGACAATGGGTCATATTTCGTCCCCATTTTTAAGTACTTTGCAGTGTTCGAACCCTAACCCTAACCCAGCCCTAACACTAACGGATCATTGTTCTGATGTCAAATCAAGTAGGCATGTCAATACAAGTTATGTAGATGTTCACTGTTTTGTCCAGATAATACTGTGTAAACAAGGACACACACACACACACACACACACATGTTTCCAAGATAAGTTAACAAATCTTTATTACCGAGCGCGGAGCATAAAGTACAGCACGCAGAAGTGTAACAAGAGGACCTGTTTACCCTGCACACTTTGAGATTTTGCTTGTTTAGTCAGTTAGATTTAGAAGGTTACTGTTAGTCTCTAGCGGACGACAGAAGTGATCATGCGTAAAACAGTTGTAGCCTGACGCCCGCATAGCAGTGACATCATCGCAGCTGACGGCAGAAGGTTTTGAATTATACATCCACTCAGATTTCTTCAGCCAATCCGAACACAGCACCGTTAGGTAGAACCAGTTCTGACTGGGTAGGCCAAGGTTATGTAGAGGGTCATTTGTGTTGAAAGCTTTGGGCAGTACACATCTACTTCCTAGCAGAAATCTCTCCACTGATAGACCAGGGAAGCAGTGCTTGTTGAATATTCGAATTCAATCAAGTGGCCACGGCCTGACATTGTCCGACAGGTAAATGAACATACTTCTGTTTCATCGTGATGTATTTATATTATTGTTGAATTATGTTTGTGAGATTTGCTATGCATAGAATTGAATTGTTAGTCCGATGTTGCGTGACCACGTGGAAGAATCCGACCACGAGACAAGCATGACCGGTCGACGCCATGTTGAAAGATGCACGGAACCACTGTTGTTTAACCTATATGTATGCTTGCAGACCAGTGGCTGTACTCGAGAATGTTTATAATATTAGTATTTCTCTATGTGTATAGTTAGCTACGATTTATATTTATATATGTATGGGAAATTAGAGTGGAGATTCCAGTGGACCACGGACTTAGCAGAATGTTTGTCGCTTATGTATAGAGATGTGGAGCTATCACTGAGGGCTTTCAGTGAGACGCTCTGCACAGACCTGTTATACAGGGTTGTGCAGAATTTCGTCTCATATGTTACAGACAAGCAGGCGGTATATCGTGAGCCCAACTCAGCAAAGAATAGAACCTAATCTACACTTAGAGTTGGCTGCCGAGGCATCTACAGCATTGTGCGCAGATAGCCCACCCGTCGAACACAAGCCACGACACGACAGCGTATCAAGGAATCAACAGCAACACAGCTCTTCGGACACTGAGCTAAGTACACAGCCTTCAGTGCACCAAATTCTGTATAAACTGGACCACAGTAGTCCACTCTTCAAGACTTCTGACCCTTATTGCAGAAAGTAGCCAGTGCCCGATGAAGAAAAAGTAGCTGCCTAGATTATCAGCAAGCGAACCATTCGTATTGACATTTGAACTTTTAAGTTAGTTTCGTACATCGAAGATCATGTATAGAGTAGAAGAAATAAATGTGTGATTTTTACTGTTATCAAGTGGCTGGACTACATATGATTCATAGCCATGTGAAAGCTAGTGTGACAGTGATATTTTACCATTTTTCTATCTATCTCTGTACCCCAGCCTTAACACAGACCGAGCTAAACAAATAAATGTATTAAAGTAATTCACCGGGTGATTCACTAGCGATCCCCATGTTCGCCGAGTTGGGCTCAAGATATAGCGCCTGATCGTCTGTAACATATGAGACGAAATTCTGCACAACCCTGAATAATAGGTGTGTGCAGAGCGTCTCACTGAAGGTCGAAGTAGCCCTCAGTCATTAGCTCCACATCTCTATATATAAGCGACGAACATTCTGCTAAGTTCGTGGTCCACTGGAATCTCCACTCTAATTTCCTATACATATATAAATATAAAACATGGCTAACTATACACATAGAGAAAGAATTAATATTATAAACATTCTCTGGTACAGCCACTGGTCTGCAAGCATACATATATGTTAAACAACAGTGGTTCCGTCAGGTATACAACATGGCGTCGGCCGGTCGTGATCGCCAAGTGGACACGCAACGTAAGACTAACAATTCTTAAGCATTGCAAATTTCACAAACATAATTCAACAATAATATAAATACATCACGATGATACAAAAGTATGTTCATTTACCTTCTTGACAATGTCAGGCCGTGGCTAACTTGATTGAATTCGAATATTCAACAAGCTCTGCTTCCCTGGTCTATCAGTGAAGAGATTTCTGCTCGAGTCTAACTGTGTACTGCTCGGCGTGTGACTGCAAAATGAATCTCCAACCTTTCTCCTTGAATCAGCCAGAATTGGTTCTAACCAACCATAGCTGTGTTCTCATTGGCTGAACAAAGCGAAGCGGCCTAAGTAAGCTGCAATGATATCATTACACGGCGCTGCGCGTCATGCGAGCAGTGTGTGTACACATCAGTTATACCTTCATCGTCTGCTATAGACTAACAGTAACCGTCTAAGCCTACACTGACCAAACAAGGCAAAATCTTAAAATGTGCGGGGTAAAACTATGCTCTTGTTACAGTTTACCAGTTTTGTTTGCAGTATATTTAAAGTGTGATTGTGGGTATAGGTATATAAATATATAGATTGGTTTTGGGTTTTGTGTAAATAAAAATGTTGTAATCGTTCCCTCTGGTGTTTTATGTGTTAGCCTTTTGGGGTGATTGTTCTCGTGAGATAAGCACACACTTGTGTGCCCACTGTTGAGGCAGTGGACGAGACACAGTATGACAAAGTTATATCATTACATCAGTGAAGTATCTTACTTGTTAAAAGCAGAGGCGACAACGTGTCTGTAGGACTCATTTATACAGAATGAAATTAATTAATATTAAAATCTCCTAAACTAAATCTCTGTGGTACGATAAGGTGACTTACATGAAAAGGCACTTAGGCTGATGGATACCATTAACACTATTTAGGTTGATTAACACTGTCCGGCCGCCGTTTGTCGGAAGCTTTCTCCGTGTGTTTTTCTCCTGATATGCTTGCTTAGTTTTGACTCTTAAGACCATGCATAATTCCATAATTAAAATAAATAAAAACATGATGGCATGCAATATAAAATGTATTTTCAGAAAACCACATCCATTTACAAATCGAGTTGGTCTAGTCGTTTTTTTTTGTTGTTGTTTTTGATATTCGGCAAGACGTGTTTAGCAACAAAATGACTCCAGCAAATAATTATGAATTCATGAGAGGAAGGCCACTAACCTAGGTAATATTTTTATGAAAGTTGGGTCAAAATCCGTTCAGTAGGTCTTGAGATAGGGCTTCCAACTGACCACGGACAGACCGACATTTGGCTTGTTGTGATTCCAGGCTGTTTCAAAGTATTTCTAGATAAGTTTAAAAAAAAAAACAACTGGAAACTCACTCTGTCAGCACTTCCTCGCTGACGCGACAAGACATTCGATCTTGATTGAAAAGTAAATCTAAAACCTCAAGTTTTCAAGAATTTCATTACACCCTTCAGTCCGAAAAGAGTTACGGCTATAATGTCAAATACGCTCATAGCCGAATTGATTTCAATCTATGGAGAAGGCGGACAGTCGCTGAGAGAGCTAGAGGCTGCTTACATACATGTAGAAGTGGAAGAAAGAAGGATGCGAGAGAGAGAGAGAGAGAGAGAGAGAGAGAGAGAGAGAGAGAGAGAGAGAGAGAGAGAGGGGGGGGAAGGAGGAAGGGATGGAAGAGAGGGAGAGAGAGTTGTGGACAGATACAAAGAGACATTGCAACACAGAGGCTCCAGAGAAACAAACATTGAACACACAAATACTCTAGAGAGACAGCGACAAAGCAAGACAGAGACACAGACAGCGTTTGAAAGTCTTCTACTAAAAGTATTGGTAGACAGATGTAATCTTTGTGTCACAAACATTTCTGAGAACCTTTACAAATGTCAGTCAAAGTACCTCCCTTTTTCGAAACTGAAAACAGATAAGACCGACTAAAACACATTTTCCAAATCTTCCGTCATGCTTAGGAAATCCTAACTCTACCCCCACGGGGGGAAAGAAAACTCTAAATTTATCGTCATTTTTTTAAAAATCGAACTCTCTGAAAACAACATTTTGAAAACTGGGTAACATGGTATGATGACCTATGCAACAACGGAATGGCACCCGACATCTCATGCAACCTGTAACATGATACGGCGTTCTGCCTAGTTTCTTCTATAGACATGTATTGATTTACCTCCTCTGTGTGGGTGAGTGCGTGTGCATGAGTGTGTGTTCCATTTCTTTTGGCATTTCATATGATCATCGGCTTGTCTGCGGAATACACATGTGCATACTCGATATTTTAAATGGTCCATGTTCCGTGCGATTGGGTTCAAGGTTGCAATAGTGTCTATAAGATTTTGTTTTTAAAACTGAAATTGTATCAATTGATTTGTGTGTAAAATAGATTTATGTTATGATAAGATATGCCTGTTGTGTGGCTGTGTATTTGACTGCTTAACAACTTTGGAGCAATTTCCATTTGCAATGGTTCTGTTGGGCTTTGGCGGAATAAATGTTGTATTCTGTTAGTGATATCTGCTTAAAGAGGTGCAAGTCTCATATTCCTTCATCATAATACCCGTTCATAAAACTGCCTCCTGTTGGACAATGTTCAAGAATACTTTATTATCTCAACAGAGAAATTATGACATACAATTTCTGATCGGTATGAAACATTAAAACAATACATATATAGATAAAACAAGTACACAGTAGGCTACATCTATAGTAAATTTCCAGTATTAAAAGACATCTCAAACATCAAGATCTTTATATACAAAAATATTACTTAGCGCTTATTTAGTGTAGCTGGCATGTTATCCATACCATACCGCTAGATTGTATTTTGGTCTCTGTGTTGGAATAAAATAACATTTTAGTCTGCTTCATGAAACGAAATTGACTTAGATTGACATTTGTACTATCCGTGCCGCTTGGTCAAAAGGTAGGAGTCATCATACGCGGCTGCTGAGAAAGAAAACGGAGACGGCGTGATCATGCTCAATTTCGCAGTCTGGGTCCAACATGTCGACATAGCTTGCAACTCTTAATTATGGATAGTAAAATAACTGTAACGATTGGTTTTAGCTATACATTGTTTTAGATTCTATACAATTGCTATTATATTGACACCTTACCAACTTCAGAAACGCTGCCAGTCCCACCAACCGGACACAGTCGCGAGGTGGTCGGGCCAATGCTGAATTGAACATTGAGGTTTTTAACGTCTACCCCAACCATTGGCGATATGGCAGACGGGGACAACCATCCCACAGGAAACAAGGGATAGGGACCTAAATCAACACTGAACCACCAGAGCAATCATATTGCTAAAATGGACAGTGAAAAATAGCCACTTTTTATTTAGCCCACCCTGCCCATGCTTCCCATGGGTCGCAATTTATCCCTGCGGGAAGATATAAGAATGATGCGAACGTCGGGTGATTTATGTGATCCCCTGACAGCCACCATCCCACCCACCTCTTTCTCTCTCCCCTCCCCCCCTCTCTCTCTCTCTCTCTCTCTCTCTCCAAGCTACCTACCCCTTTCTACCACCACCACCCACTCCCCACACACCATCGTCTCCTTTCTTCCCCTTCTCTCATCTCTTTCTCTTGTTCCCTCACTCACTTTCCCCCTACCCACACCGTGTCTCGACTCACTCTCTCTCCTACCCAACAATGACTATCTATCTATCTACCTCTGTCCCACCCTTAATCCCATTCCCCCCCCCCCCCCCTCTCGTTCTCTCCGTACCCCGGGAGATATTGACTGTACATCGGGGTTCTATTGCCTAAAGAGTTCTTTATCTTTCCCTTCATTTGCCTGTCCCAGGAGCTAGGAGACCGTTGACTGCAGTCCTTTCTATATCTTTAGGCTATCTGGGATTTGATGCAGAAAAATAAATACATAAAAAGAGAACAATAGTATAGGTAGAAACAGTTTTTTTTTATTTTTACCGGCATTTTTGTAACGATCTTATACCAGAAATTATTAAATAAAATTTTTTACAAAGTTTGAATGGAGAAAAACTGGTGTTAGAATGTCACACAGATACCAACCTATAATAAAGTTTTGGGCAGAACACGTACATTGAAAGCGTTTTTGACTTATTGTCCCCTTTTTTTCGGGAAATTCTGGGCCGCCTCCCCTGGGGAAGGCGTAGTCGCAGCCTGTGGCGCGCCCAAACCAACCTACCTAATATTAGTTGAGTTTTTTTGAAATTTTCCTGGGGGAGCAAACCGGAGTACCCGGAGAAAAACCTCGCGACGTTGCCCGAGTCGAATGTAAATAATATTCGGAGAAACGTAGCGCCCAAAGGTCGAATCGATCCCAAACCTGTCAGACGCCATTGGTTTCTAGCTTGTGGACAAGGCAAGTTAGTCCCGCCTTAGACCACGCGGCCATAATGCTCGCTGCTACTGATAATTATCAGTTAGTGCCGCAGTGAAGTTCCACCATTAAAAAAATGCCTAGATTATTTATTTAGCCTTTTGGCTTTCAGTCAGTGTTTATAATTGTGCCGGAGTATGTGTACTTGCGTGCGTGTGTTTATGTGTGTGTGTGAGAGAGAGAGATAGAGAGTGCGTAGGTGTGTGTGTGTGTTTGTGTGCATGCGCGTGTGTTTTGTGTTTGCATTTTTAAATCAGTATTCATACATTTTTAAAATAATAGTACTCGGTATAGCTCTGGAGCCTAGCCTGGTGCACGGTGCATAGAACACTCGCAAACAAAGAACACCATTGGCTGTTGCTCCAGTCCAAACCTCGTCGTAAGGGATGGTTTGGTCCCAGACTGGACTAAATGGTGACTAGGGGTGCAAATACTGTAGGCGCTGTGATAGTAGCCAGCTAAACTAACTAGTTAAGGGAGTGAGTGACAGACCTCATTTGCCGTTCGGCTTTTTCCCCCACAAGACAAAATCCACACACCGCCACACCCTGGGGATTTGCAGGACATACGCACACACACACACTGGTGTTTGCTTAGCCCTGTGTGGGTTCTGATACTCAGAACGGGTCCACGGGTTTACCACGCTGAGTATCAGTGACTGATGTGGAATACGCCTGAAATCGGATTAAGCGTCTCCAATAATTCTATATATCCAAGGACATTTATCAGTAGTAGTAGTAGTAGTAGGGTAGACCGTTCACAGGTCAAACACGATTCTCTCTCTAACGTCTACTGCACAGAAATGTTTTTCAGTTTCAGATGCACCTTTGGCAAAACAGAAGGAAAAACGTAAATGCCAAACATCAACGAAAGAAGTAGTAATTACACGCTAGAAGGCAACCTGCAAAAAGTTAGCTAAAAGCCCACATTCTTACCACGTCTGCATCACATCTTTGATCACACTCTTGGGTAATCACCACGAACTGCACCACTCACACTGATGCTTATTTCACGACTTTTTAATAGGATTACACACACACGCACTCACACACGCACAAACACACGCACACACGCACGCACACACATACATACATATATATCCACACGCACGCACACACACTCACTCACATTATACAAAGGTCAAACACGCACTTACACATAGTACTACGCATGCGCACGCCCCATCTTCCACCTCCTACCTCTAAGTGCAAATAAACATTATATTCTTTTTCCATCCTTTCTTTTTCTTCATCTTTTGCTGCTGCTGCTGCTGCTGCTGCTGATGATGATGATGATGATGATGATGATGATGATGATGGCGATGATAATGATGATGATGATGTTATTCCACCACAGGCAATAATTATTGCTTTTAAATGCAAAGCTGTCATCTCGATCCGACTGTTGTTCTTTTGGATCGAAATATCATTCCTTTTTTTTTAATTGATAATATTATTATTACTCATTATTGCATTATACTTATTTTTATTATTCTGTGTGAGTGTGTGTGTGTGTGTGTGTGTGTGTGTGTGGGTGTGTGTGTGTGTGTGTGTGTGTGTGTGTGTGTGTGTGTGTGTGTGTGTGTGTGTGTATGTGTGTGTTTAGTTTTATTGTCTAATGTCATGCACCTAGAGTATACAGACGTAAAATTAAAATATTGATCCAAGCTGAACTGGACGAACAGTTTAGATTTCATGGAATGAAAGTTTAGACACCACGGACTGAAATTTAGACATCACGGAATACCATGGAATGAAGTTCAGACACCATGGTATGAAAGACTCCCTGCAATGCAAGGATTAAGTTTAGGCACCCTGAGCGTTAGACACATAACAGAGAGATGGCAAACACGTACACACAAGTGAATGGCAATCAGTAGGCATATTTCATGACATGGCGGCAGTAGCAGGGTCTGTCATAGTTCTCTGTTGTACGTTACTGCTACCTGGCGTCACCCCCGTCGTGGCTGTCGTCGAAAATACAGCGACGAGTAGAAGACAGAACCAGCTCATCATGGGACTGCCTGAAGATTTGAAATCTGCCTTCAAGGAAGCGCTTCAGGTCGGCAAAGTTCGAGAAACCACCACTCCACTCAAAACGTCAACAAACATGGCGGCCAGCGATCAACACACAGTGAACAGAGGTATGTTGATGCCCTCATTTGATGTGTTCAACGCCGATCACTGGAGTAATTTCGCGAAAGTCTGTAGTGAGAATGAGTGGACATTATTCGTGCATTATGAGAACTTTTTCCGACAAGCTATTTCAACTAAACCCCTACATGTCAAACGATCGTACCATCACCCTGCCCCAAAGAAGTGGATCGAACTGACATCACTACTAACACGAACATTTTATGAAGATGGGGTTTTCCGACCCACCAAACCCAACGGTACACCCTTCAGTACACAGTTTCTGAAGTATGTTATACGTGTCGTCCACTCCTTCCCTGTTGCTGTGCCAGAGAGTCTACTGGCCAGCTGTGACAGCGAGTATGATGCCTACATTACAGAAATAGACTACACGTTATCTGTCATTCGTGATGAAGTTTGCCCCTGCCTTTCAGCCAATCGCCGCGATGCTGGAGTGCCCAAACGTCAGCAGGAAGCTCCCATTATTGGGAAGGGGGAGTTGACTCGCCTTTGGCAAGAAAAAAAGAGTGAAGCTGTAAACATCATTAACAACGACAGCAAGAAGCCTTCTTCCACTCGCTGCGGCATCGACAGAGACATTGTATTCCAACACTTCCACACACGCTGTCAGAGAGTTCTAGTTGACACACCACCACCCCCATGGCGAGGCGAAATCAACATCCCTCCTCCACAGTGGACTCCGCCGCCTGTAACGTTTAGCATGAAAGAGGTCACAGCTATTATTAGCTCACTGCCTGCTCGTCGCTCGCCGGGTTTTGACGGGGTTACCTACGACCACGTGAAGCGATGTAAACAAACACTCGCCCCCTTGTTTACGGCGATCATGAATATTTGCGCCATCAACAAGCGTGTACCCTCTGACTGGAAGCACTCCATCATCACGCTGGTGCCTAAGAAGAATGGCGATCCCAAAAACATTGAAGACTGGCGACCGATCTCTCTCCTCTGTACAAGCTACAAGATCTACATGAAGTTGATCCAACAGAGAATGGTGCCTTGGATCGTGGAGACGGGCAGGCTATCCAGTCGACAAAAGGGGTCCATGCCACGCAATGGTCTGCAGGAGCATGTCTTTACACTAAAGGCTGACATCACCGACTTCCTCCATACATCCTCCAAGCTGTATGTCACCTTCATTGACATCAAAGATGCCTTTGGCAGCATCGACCACCAGGTGATGCTGAACGAGCTCAGTGAGATGGGCTACCCTGAGCAGGTGATCAGCATCACGAGAGACATTTACACGGGATCTCCTTTCAGGTGAAAACAGCCAGCGGTCTTACCAAGCCTATCACAAGGGGCAAAGGCATCATCCAGGGCTGCCCGTGGTCCGTGCTTATCTTCGAGCAAGGCATCGACAAGTGGCTGAGATGGATTGAGCAGGGATCATCAGCGACCAGCACTCCAAATCCAGTCCAAGGCTATGTTGATGATGTGGACATGACGGCTACCAACGAAGAGGATATCAGGGCAGCGGCTGAAAAGACCGATCTCTTCATGACCTACTCAGGCATGGAGGTAAAGCATCGAAAGTGTGCAGTTCTGCATGGGCAACGCACCGGTAACAACTGGAGTAAAAGTGACAATACAGCCTCTACCCAGCTTGTGGTGCAGGGATCCCCAATCCCCATGTTAGACAGAGAGCAGCCATACACGTACCTAGGCTACAACATCAACCTTGCTGCTACGACTGAAGACGAACAGGTGGAAAGCATCGTCAGTGACTTTAAAATCACCTTGGCCAAGATCGACGTTGCCCCTCTCGCGGTAGCCGCGAAACTCCAGGCTGTCAACACCATGGCCACTTCCAGGCTGCACTTTTATTTCCCCAACATTCAGTTCACAGAGAAAGTGCTAGACGGCCTTGAAGACAGCATCGTATCCAACGTGAGACACTGGCTTGGCTTGAACAAGTCGTCGACACGCTCTTTCATGTTCTGCGCACGAAGCGAGGGTGGTCTGGGTCTGTTCCATCCACGGACCATGTACTACGCCAAGAAGCTGTCCTTCATGCTGAGCGTATTGAACAGCGATGACGAGCAGACCAGACACTCGGCCAGAACATCACTTGCGCTCCATCTCACTAAACGCAAGTGTGCAGCAGCACCCGAAGACGACGATGACCACAACTTCGCTGGCTACCAGACCGATGCCAAATACCGGCTGATCAAGGCATCTAAGGTCACCTGGCGTAAGTCACCGTGGGTGCACCTCAACGACATCTGCGGTAGACTGGGGATCCAGCTCCACCTGAATGACAGCGAGCAGTACATCCTCAGAGTCAGCCCAGAAGAGGAGATCCAACTGTCCTTCGTGGAGCCCAAGGCTTTCTTCACGTCATTCAAACGCCAACAACTACAGCGCAAGCTTGCAGAGTGGAGAGACAAAGAATGTCAGGGGCGCCTGGCGCGTACCAACAACGTCGACTTCTCACTGTCCTCCTCCCACCTGACCAACCTACATCTAAGTGACCGACTGCTGAAGTTCGTGGTGAAGGCCAGATTACAGCTGCTGGAGTGTAACGTCAGGCTCCACACCTACTATCCAGAGACTTTCTCGCAGCAGTGCGGTAGGTGTGGATTTTACATAGAGTCTGTCAGCCACTTGCTGAATGGCTGTAGGGAAAGCAAGAACTCTATTCAGAACCGCCACAACAGAGTGTTAGATATTGTGGCCAGGGCGGTGAAAGATGCTAATCCCAGAGCAGAAATCATGGCAGACTGTATTGTAAAGCCTTCTCACTTCCAGAACGATAGTAGTGCAGTGTTTGCCAACCTGCCCCACACTAGGCCTGATATGTGTGTCATAGACCATCTTAATAAAACCTCTACCATTATTGAAATAGCTGTACCTTTTGATGACTTTGTAACTGATTCCTACAATAACAAATTTAACAGATACCTCCCGCTGTGCCAGACGATTAGCGATCTTGGTTATAGCTGCAAAGTTGTGGGTCTGATAGTTGGCTCGCTAGGCCTAGTCCACGGAAGGTTTGTTAGCGGACTGAAGTTGGTGGGCCTGCCTGTTCGACGAGCCAAGGCCGTTGCCCGCTACTGTTCAGTTAGCGCTATGCTAGGGTCGCTGATCATCTGGAAGCAGCGATGTCGAGACACTCTGCCCTAATGCCTAATGCTAAAAGGACTGTCAAAGATGATGCTGTACTGTGTTGTATGCACCTGTGAATGTGAACTGGAAATAATTAAAATGAAATATAGTGTGCTTGTTTTATAAGTAATAATGTTTAATATTATTATTCATATTTTGCGTTCCATTATCATATTAGGCAGAGAGAGAGAGAGAGAGAGAGAGAGAGAGAGAGAGAGAGAGAGAGAGAGAGAGAGAGAGAGAGACAGAGAGAGTGAGAGACATAGAGAGTGAGAGAGAGAGAGTGAGAGACAGAGAGAGTGAGAGAGAGAGACAGAGAGAGTGAGAGAGAGAGAGAGAACATTTGCCATTGACGTATTATTTTATGTGTGTGTGCATAATTTGCTGCTGTCCAATCATGATGGTGCTTGCTTCGTGTCATCCATGTAATTCTCTAAGTGCATATATGTTCATGCGATGTTATAGAGAATAAAATCTTGAAATGTGTGTATGTGTGTGTTTAGTTTTATTGTCTAATGTCATGCACCTAGAGTATACAGACGTAAAATTAAAATATTGATCCAAGCTGAACTGGACGAACAGTTTAGATTTCATGGAATGAAAGTTTAGACACCACGGACTGAAATTTAGACATCACGGAATACCAGTTCAGACACCATGGTATGAAAGACTCCCTGCAATGCAAGGATTAAGTTTAGGCACCCTGAGCGTTAGACACATAACAGAGAGATGGCAAACACGTACACACAAGTGAATGGCAATCAGTAGGCATATTTCATATTGCTGATAGACGGAAGGGGACTCTCGAGCGCAATATAATTACTTATTTTGGATTCACATGCGTTTGATCATGAGTGATAGAAAGACGCACTAACACACGCACACACCCAAACAAAGAGAGAGAGAGAGATAGCATCGTGAAGGTCGATGGACATAATAACCTGTTGCCGGGCAAAGACCTAGTGGCACCAATTAGGTTCTTCCGAAGTTTAACAGATCACAAAGTCAATTAAAAGGTAAAAAGGTAAAGGTAGTCCCGTAGCCTTGTGGCCGTAGGGGAGCGTGATGTTGGAGATCACACTTATCTTGGGTCAGCGTAATGAGGGTGATGCCCATCTTCCCCACCCTCAAGAGAGTAGGTACTCAATCACAGTTGAGGCAACTGGGGGCGTTGTTATTAGTCGCTTCACGTTGCGGTCACCCATCCAAGTGCTAACCGCATTACATTACATCATTATTGCTTTAGGTCCAGTGGACTCGTCTGAGCCAAATCAGGACCGGACCCTCCCCCCCCCCCCGATCCGCATAAAAGATCTGCTGAAGCAACCCTAGTGGTAAAACTGAAAGCTCTCCACCAGCCAGTCACTTTACAATAAAGACATCCCACGCAGGGGACGCTGAGGCTGTACTCTAATTTATCAAACCCCCGTTTACAAAAACAAAATAGAATACAAACATCATTATATATTATCAACAAAACACATACATATAAAATGCCTACATTGCTAAATAATAACATCATAGGAAGCCCTAGCGACCACCTGGCAGAAAACGTCCAATATTCCCAAGCTGATCCAACAGACCTCATACACAAATAAGGAGTCTTGTCCCGGAAGTTTTCAAGAAAAAAGGTAGGTGACTGGTCAAGAGAAGAAGAAGATAGTATAGCAGATTGATAGAACAGAGCAGGAATGAGAAAGACAGCGACAGTGGGAATTTAAAGCACTAAATTTCCAGAAAGTGGGGATACTATTTATACTGAAACCCCCGGCACCCCAACGGGGGTAGTGCTAACCGCACTGAACGGTGTTTAACTTATCTTGCGACACAGTAGAGAGTGCTCCAACCATTGCGCTATCCGACACCCCGACACATCCGACATCCGACAAAGTCAAGTCCAACTGTAAAATGCAATGTCTTAAGGACACACAGTACAGAGTAACAGGTCCTTTTAAAATTAACAATCACTATTGTTCTACAAGGATAAAACGCTATAACAAAACTAACCTTCTTTAATATAAATCGATCCATTCATTGGCTTATGCACCTGTTGATAACAACAATGATGATTTTAATGATAGCTCCGCAGCAAAAGCGCCTCGGGCGGCTTGATTAATTTCCTGTATCAGCCAGCACCTTGAGCAGCTCTAGAGCTAAAAAAAAATGCGCGATATAAGAACGATTTATTTACAAATTTCAAAATAAATCGTCGCTGGATTAATTGTGTGGACAATTTTGCCCTAGTTACGACCTTGTGACTGACGTAGTCTTGGGTGTTTTGTGGCTGCAGACGTTAAAGGTCTTTGCACTGGTTATGACCTCGCGGAGAACATGAACTCTTTGTCGTGGGTCCCTATCCTATCCTATCCTGTCCCATAACCCGAAGGTCGTAGGGGCACCACAGATGATCGTTTAACCAGCATACTCCATCTTTCTCTGTCCTCAGCAGCCCTCATGGCTTCGCTCAGTGTCAAACCAGTCCATTCTCGAATGTTGTCCTCCCACCTCTTTTTCGGTCTCCCCCTTCTTCTACCTCCTTGCACTGTGCCTTGCAGAATGGTCTTTGCAAGGCCTGATGATCTGGTGACGTGGCCATACCATCGGAGTTTCCGTTTCTTGACCACTGTGAGCAGGTCATCGTGTTGTCATGGCTTGTGTGATGGTCTGTCGGACTTCGTCGTTGGTGATGTGTTGGGTATAGGAAATGCACAGAAGTCTTCTGTAGCACCTCATCTCCATGCTTTGTATTCTTCGTTGGAGATCTGCTGTGAGGGTCCATGCTTCGCAAGCATATAGGAAGATGGAGATGACCAGAGAGCGCAGCAGTCTTACTTTGGAATGTAGACTGATGGTTCTGTCTTTCCAAATGGGCTTCAACCTTGTCAGGGCAGCAGTTGTTTGTGCGATCCTGGAGAGGACTTCCTGTCAAGACCCATTGTCTGACACAATGGCTCCTAAATATTTGAAGCTGTGCACTGTGTTGAGGGATTGGCCTTGTACTTTGATGTCCGTGTTGATGCCATTGGTGTTGTTGGTCATCATTTTGGTCTTCTCTGCACTTATTTCCATTCCATAAGCTCTGGAGGTGGTGCCAAGCCTCTGTACAAGCTGTTCAAGTTCTTGTTCCTCTCCAGCCAATCCATCAATCATCCGCAAAACGAAGATTGGATATTGCTCTGCCCCCTATGCTGACTGTGCCTTCGTGATCTGCAAGAGCATCTGACATGATGCGCTCTAGGAAGATGTTGAAGAGTGTTGGAGAGAGTAGGCATCCTTGACGCACACCGATTGTTGTTCTGAACCAGTTCCCGATGACGCTGTTATGGAGGACTGCACTGGTAGCCTTGTCATACAGGCTTTTGATGACTTCTATAATTTTAGGGCTGATGTTGTACACTTTCATGGTTGCCCATAGAGCTGCATGCCAGACTCGGTCAAATGCCTTCTTGAAGTCTATGAACACATGATATAGATGTTGTTGGTGCTGTAGGTATTTCTCACAGATTATTCTGAGGTTGAAAATCTGTTCAGTGGTACTTCGCCCTGCCATGAATCCTGCTTGTTCTTCAGCTATGATTTGTTCAGCTTGTGGTTTCAACCTGTTGAGTATTATTTTCAGAAGGACCTTGCTGGGATGGCTGACGAGGCTGATGGTGCGGTAATTTTCACACTCCTGAAGGTTACCTTTTTTGGGAAGAGTGATGACAAGCGACTGGGTCCATGGTGTAGGCCATTCCCCACTCTGCCAGATCTTGTTACAGATAATGGTGAGAGCATCAGTCATCGCTTCTCCTCCTGCTTGTAGCAGTTCCGCGGGTATGTTGTCCACTCCCGCTGACTTCCCTTTCTTCAGCGATTGCACTGCTGCCTCAACTTCTTCCCGGAGAATTGGGAGGATTTCTTCTTCTTCTCTGCTCTCGGGACATGCTAGAACTGATGGGTCTCCATTTGGTGTATGGTTGTAAAGGTCAGAGCAGTACTCTGTCCATCTGTCCAAGACTTCTTGTTCTTCTGTAAGGCATATGCCAGACTTGCTTTGGATAGTGGAGACTTTGGGCTGTTTAACACTTGTCAGCCGCTTCACAGTCTGGTAGGCCTTCTTGCTGTTGTTCTTGTTCAGATTGTTCTCTATTTCCTGGCATTGATCTTCTATCCAGTTCTCCTTTGCTGTGCGCATGCCTTTTCGGATGTCATTGTTGATTTTTCGGTAGACATCAGCTCCCTGTGAGGTGTTCTTTTTCTTTTTTAACTCTCTTCGTTTATCACACAGATCCAAAAGTTCAGGTGTGATCCACGGCTTCTTCTTTGGTCGGTGCTTGCCAAGGATCTCAGTGGCGGCATCTGTTACAGCTGAGTTGAAGGTATTGGTCATGGTGTTGACATCTACTTCGCCTGCCCCCAAAATAAGCAGTGGTGCAAATTTCCCTTAAATTGTGGCCTGAAATATTTTTGCCACCTCCGGGTCTTGCAGTTTGTCCAGGTCGAACTTCAGCCTGGTGCACTTTGCTGTATTTACTCTCTTCAAATGGAGCCGGAAAGACATCATCACGAGATCGTGGTCACTTCCAATGTCTGCTCCTGGAAAAGTGCGTGTCCTGCCAATGTTGATGCTTGATCTGAAGCGTTTCTTGACCATGATGTAGTCGATCTGGTTGTGATGTTCCCCGCCGGGACTGTGCCATGTCCATCGTCTGGATTTTTTGTGGAGACCAAGCGTGTTTGCCAGTACCAGATTGTTGTATCTGGCAAACTCCAATAGCCTCAGACCCCTGTCATTTGTCTCGTTGTTGCAGTGGGGTCCACATGTGTCTCCCCAGTTGTGGTGCGCATCTTGGCCAACCTTGGCATTCCAGTCGCCTTGCACTATGACTATGTCCTTCTTCGGCACTTGGTCAAGGACCGTCTGTATATTTTCATAAAAATCCTCCACTTCGCTGTCTTCATAGTCTGATGTTGGGGCATAGGCCTGGATGATGGTAATGTTGAAAGGTCTTGGACCTGAGTTCAAAATCTCGAAAAGAAATGCGAGGTGACGTAAGGAGAAAAAAGAAGAAGAATGGGGGAAGAGGGTGGGAAAGAAGAAGAAGAAGAAGAAGAAGAAGAAGAAGAAGAAGAAGAAGAAGAAGAAGAAGAACAACAACAACAACAACAACAACAACAACAACAACAACAACAACAACAACAACAACAATGACGACAACAACTGCTACTACAATAATAGCAACAACAATAAATGTAATAAAATAAAATAATTTAGAATAATATCGTGATGCCCCTTTTGGGCCAGGATGTGGGCAAGGCATTCTGGACTATAATGTACGCATTTATAATTGTGTTAGATCTGTGTTGAGAGTTATAATCTGGTAGATAAAAAAATGAATATAAAAACAACTAAAAATGCTCATCGACGATGTTAGTCTAGCATGTATTATAGACTTAAATTTTTACACCTAGCACAGAAATTTTAGCTTCGTAACTGAGTGGTCGTAAACGCGTTATCACCAACGGATAATTAGTATATTCTAAAGTGCCGGTCGTCACAAGTGAGACTCAAAAGCAAAATAAATAATTCGTTTTTGGTTCACACGCATCTTTCATGAGTGAGAAAGAAAGCAATATACACACACATTACATGACATGGTTAATGGTTTAGGTCCAACGGAATCTACACACACATACACACGCACACACATGAATGAACATTGAGGTTTAACGTCTACACCCACCATTGGCGATATGGCAGACAGGGGTAACCATCCCAGGATAGAGAGGTTAGGGACCTAAATCTACACTGAACCGCCAGAGCAATCATACTGCAAATACTGAGTGAAATTGGCCACATTTTTTCTTGTCCAGCACGGAATAGGAACCTGGGCCAACAGGTGTGCCAGGCGAACGCTCTCCCACTGAACCTACGGCTGTGGGACAAATCCAAACTACTTTGGTTTCCTCAAGTGAAAGCTACTTTAAAATTACCCATTTTGACACGTCCCCGCCACAGATCCTTTTTTAAAATGACCCATTGTGACCACCTCCCCGCCACAGATCACTTTAAAATGACCCATTGTGACCACCTCCCCGCCACAGATCCCTTTAAATGCACAGTGAGTGTTGCCTCACTGAAAAAAGCTTTTAACAAAACAACAACAAAAATTTCATTCCAAAGTAAAGTTGTTGTGTTTTTTTAATCAATAAATAGTTCTTGTGGCTATTAATAGGTGCGGTAGTTCTACCGCTCTAGCACTAACAATGTCTACTAGACGGTCTTTTACCGTATTGATGTGCCGTTCAACTTAGAGGAAATCAACCCCTGTCAGAACAGACATGGAGAATTCAAACTTTGGCTGTTGGTTTGAGCAACAAAGCCCACTTTATCATTGTTTAATGTAAAAGCAAAAATGTCAAATATTAGGAGAAATCTGTTTTGCCAAAAATACAAACATTCAACTTGGGGCTTTTAAACTTTTATTTTTTGTTAACCAATCAGACTTTATGTTATGTTAATGTTTTTTGTACACACAATCATACTATAATCATGTCCATCCTAAGTATGGATTGATAGTAATAATCTCACAAACACAGCTTTTTCACCAAGTTAGGACTTTGATTGAAGCGTGTTCTTCACCCAGGTTACAACCTCACTAATACAATAGTAATAGGTTCAAACCTTTGTCCTGGTTACGACCTCGCGAATGACTGACGTAGTCTTGCGTCTTTTTCCCATGTGATGACCTAAAGACTTAAACGAGGTCATTACCTCAAGAATGTCAAGACTCCTTCACCCAGGTTTAACGTCACCTCGTGGTACGAACTCGCGAATGACGTGCGACCTGTGCCCAGGTTATGTGTCCTAGTGGCTGGAGTGAGAGGTTTTTGTCCTGGTCGCGAACATGAACCTTTGTTCCTTGGTTATGACCTCGTATATGGCACAATGCCTTTGCCTTGGTTTCAACCTCTTGAACAAAAGTGCGAGGTGATAATTATAATAAACAACACCAACAAACAAAGAAGCAGCTAAGGTTAGGTGCGCAAGATAAAAGTGGCCAATTTTCACTGTCCATCTCAGCAATATGATTGCTCATGTGGTTCAGTGTTGATTTAGGTCCTTATCTCTTCTTTCCTGGAGGGTATATCCCCGTCTGCCATATCGTCAATGGATGGAATGGACGTTAAACATCAATGTTCAGTCTTATACAAAGGAGGGGGAGGGGGAGGGGGAGGAGAGAGAGGTGAGATAGAGAGAGGGAAAGAGAGACAGAAGGAGAGAGAGACAGAGGAGGAGAGAGAGACAGAGGGGGAGATAGAGACAGAGGGGGAGATAAGATAAGTTGAGATAAGATAAAATAAGATAAGATAAGATAACAATTTATATTTTGCAAGGGTAAAAGAGTGGGTGTCGGATAGTGCAGTGGTTGGAGCACTCGCTACTGTGTCGAAAGTGAAGCACCGTCCGGTGCGGTTAGCACTTGGATGGGTGACCGCTAGTGAAGCGACAAACAACAACGCCCCCAGTTGACTCAACTGTGATTGAGTACCTACTCTCTTGAGGGTGGGGAAGGTAAAGCAGCGAGGGAGAGAGTTGGGCATCACCCTCATTACGCTGGCCCAAGATAAGTGTGATCTCCAACATCACGCTCCCCTACGGCCACAAGGCTATGGGACTACCTTTACCTTTTTTTTTTTTAAAGAGTAAGCGCTGGATGCGTTTTTTTACATCTTGCCTTTGGGGCTTTAACAATTACTATTAAATACAACTCAATGTTATAACATTCACATCATGGAACAATAACAAATAAACAAAGTCGTCATTAGATAAAATCATTTTCAAACAATTGATATCAAAGTCAATGTTGCTAATATCAATTAACAGGATTAACAATTAATGTGTATTTAATTTTTATTGTGTTTTAGGAGACGTGTTCTAAATGCTGTAAATTTAGATGCTGGAGTGCGGGGAGAGAGAGAGAGGGAGAGAGAGAGAGAGAGAGAGAGAGAGAGAGAGAGAGAGAGAGAGAGAGAGAGAGAGAGAGAGAGAGAGAGAGAGAGAGAGAGAGAGAGAGAGAGAGAGAGAGACAGAGACAGAGGGAGAGAGAGAGAGAGAGAGAGAGAGAGAGAGAGAGAGAGAGAAAAAAAAGAGAGAGAGAGAGAGAGAGAGAGAGAGAGAGAGAGAGAGAGAGAGAGAGAGAGAGAGAGAGAGAGAGAGAGAGAGAGAGAGAGAGATTCGCAGAATGCGAAGTGACAGAGGTAGTTTTCTGGAGATAGTAACAGATGGGAGATTTTAGAACAATGACTGTGACGTCATTTGTTTCTTGTTAGGCTACGTCAGGTTTTCTTTCATGCGAATGTTTAGAACTACAAAGAGAGGGTGAAAAAAAAACGAAATTCTGCTGGTGAAAATATGTCTAGTCTAGGCCTACGATTACAGTTAAACCTATAACACTAGCCATAACTCTAAACCTAATCCTAATCCAAATTCTAACTAACTGTAATCCTAATATGTTAAATATCAAAATTTGTCTTAACATTTTATTCCGTATCTTTTCGTAATAATACAATTATGAATGCGCAAAACGATGCGCGAATCGACGTACATGTTCCTAATATGACCCCAAGAATTTCGGATTTTCCATGTTGAAAAGGGTGTGCAACTATCCGATCAGTTCCGAAAAATTGACGGTAAACTCTACATTTGACCACGCTTAATTATATCAACCTCCGTTTGATAAACAGGTCTAATTATCAGAAAACTAACAACGCATTCCTAATAATGAATATCGATTGGACTGCAAATCTATGTTCTTTCTAAACGTCATATTCAGACTCTCTCTCTCTATCTCTCTCTCTCTCTCTCTCTCTCTTTTTTTTTCTTTTTTTTTTTTTTTTGTCGTGCTCCCTCTACCTGTTTTTCTCGCTCTCTCTCTTGCTCGCTCTCTCTCGTTTTCTCTCTTTCTCGCTCTCCCTCTCTCGCTCTCCCCCTCTCTCCATCTCCCTCTCTTGCTCTCTCTCTCTCTCGCTCTCCCTCTCTCCCTCCTCCTGCTCATCCTCCTCCTGATCCCATCCTCCCCTACCTCCCACGTTTTTCTGTTTCCACACTTATCATCATCATTATCACCCTCTTCCTCCTCCTCCTCCTCATCATCATAATCATTATCATCACCCACCACCACAAACAACAACAACAACAACAAAAACCATCTTTCAAACCAAAATTTCAAAATCACAACAAATGTTAGGTAGGTTGGGTTTGGGCGCGCCACAGGCTACGACTACGCTTTCACCAAGGGAGGCGGCCCAGAATTTCCCTATGAAAAAGGGACAATAAAGTAAATAAAAAATATAAAAAATAAAATCTTGCAGGTTTCGCATAAATGTTGACGACTTGATTGAATGATTGTCCGAACACACTGCGTAGGGACGAGGGCAGGACGACCACCGTAAACCTCGGCTGTCCTCAGTTATGCTGTCCGCATGGACTGCAGCATGCTGAGCTATTCAGTGCTGCAGCGGCACCAAACCACTCAGCCCCATCAGGGACTGGAACGACCTCTCCGCCGAAGAAGCCAGCGCTCCTGACCCCTCGGACAGCAACCTGCTGTCACGTGGCATTTAAACCAAACAGCCACTCCGTCTGAACTCCTCCCCCCTCCAATCCCCCCTCTCAGTCTCTGTGTGTGTACCAGTGCGTGCGAGACAAGGTAACCACTGCGAAGACGAAGACAGAAGATCAGACCACAGAACCAATGACAAAATACGATGAACACGGTAACAAAAAGCGATGAACACGATGACAAAATACGATGAACACGATGACAAAATACGATAATGAAGACCATGACTACACAAACAACAAAAGCAGAGCTACAGACAGACAGAAGCAGAGACAGATAGACAAAGAGACAGAGACGGACATCGAGAGGGAGAAAAAGACAGATAGACTGGGACAGGCGGGGACAGATAAAGAATAAGACACAGAGAGATAGACAGATACTTAGGGAGGAAAACCATCTTCTTACCTGTAGCTGCAATATCGACAGAAATACAGCGAACATGAAACAGAAGAAAACATGGCAAACCATTAATCTAGAACCTATATGTAGCTGTAACTTTGAAGCATGTAATACTTGAACGCAGTCCTATTCGTCTTTTTAACCAACTGATTTACAAACCATGAGTTCTGTTGATAACATCAGTTTTCATGTGAGCGTTAGGTTAGCAAAAGCTTCGATTGATTCTCCGATAGCTAGGTGTATATTTGATTAGTTAATGTAATGTGATGTGTGCGTGCGTACGAGTGCACGTTTTATCATTTCGATGAAGGAGACGTTAATAAAACAACCAACCAACATTAGTCGAGATTTTCCAACATGCAGCAACATGGGCACATAGTCTTGTTATTAATTCACAATTGGAAATACAGCCTTTTATTAATGTTGCACACTTTGAAAACAAATTTTTTTAATTGTTTCCCAAAAGCGCGTTTACCCTCAAACCTATATTGTTGTGACATGGAGAAAAAAAAAAGTAATACAGTGGTTACTCGTTGTTCAAACCCTCCGCTAAGGGATAAATATTCGACTTCAGTACTGTGGTAAGTAAGCGCTTCTCTGTTTACAAACAAGATAGCCAGCGAGCTTAGCTTCTTTTTATTTATTTATTTATTTATTTATTTATTTATTTATTTTACAAATTTATTTCTTTTTAAAAAATGTATTTATTTATTTATTTATTTATTTTACAAGGATGGTTGGCTCACTTCACTGCAACGTTTCATCGTCCACAGTCGAATGAAGCGGATGTGTTTTTTTTTGTTTTTTTTTTTTTTTTTTTAACAGTTTGCTTTCCTAAGGTAAGTTTTGGAACGTTACAAAACGCCACGGTCGAACGTGGGTTATTCTGAGAACGTTTTATAACGTTACGACATAGAAACGCTACAGCAATGGCGCCGTTCTCAGCTTGTGGAAATGCTAAGCTAAGCCACACCCTAAGCTATGAACAGACACATAAACAAAACTCGAACTTATTGATTTGTACAAAATAAAATATAAATATATATTTTCGAAAGTTTTTTTTTTTTTTAGTTTGAAAGAATTTTGCTTTACAGTGGGGCACCACTCACTCGGAATGTTAACAGATCTGTCAAGCTGAAATGGCGGCGAGAGTGGGCAACTTTAAATACTCTATGCAAAAATAGACTAGGTATTAAATATAGTTATTGAAATAAAATAAAACGTTGTTTTTGTTTTGTTTTTTTTAAGATATTAAAATTGTATAAATGTTAAAGTTCAATTCACATGTAACCGGTTGATAATACTGAACATTTTAAAAATTATAACAAAGTATATTTACAAGTCATTTCTTATTATTTAGGATTTCTATTTTGTAGAACAACGCTGTTATGCGCATAATGCATATGCATGAACTTAGTAAATTGTCATTCACTCGAAAATGACATTATTGTTGTCAAAATATACAACCCCTGTACACACGATTATAAGTAGCGTTGTGAATATTTTTATGGCCACATATTATAAGACGTGGGCGAAGTTATCGGAAAACAATTAGCAGATGCTGCAGAATGTGGTTTTTGAATACCACTGATCATTTATCTTTGACAGTCTACAACAATAACAAAATCAATAAACGTCATAACAAGCAGATTCAAGTCAACATTCAGAATTCACAGGCCATAGGAATGGCGCGATCGTCGGATGACAAGTTAATCGCATAGAGTTATTATCGGTTGATCAGTGCAAGCCTGCAATATTAACAAGCAGCGAATGTCATTGCTTTGTTTGTTTGTTTATTTCATTTAACGTCTATTCACCGAATTGATTTTAGACCAAAAAATAAGCGGAAGGTGGGGAAAAAAGGATATTTGCTACACGGGCGGGGAAAGGAGTATAATTTAAACAAAATAGTACTAATGTCATTTCATTACAGAGAATGTGACACTCAGGTATTAGACTATTATGAACTCTCTGAAGTAATGACAAGTATATCAGTTGAAATGTTTGCCTTGCCCTTTTATTTGAATGATGAGGATTACTTTGACGACGACGATGATGATGACGAAGATTATGATAATTATGATGAAGATGATGATAATGATGGTGATGATGACGATGATGATGATGATGATGATGATGATGATGATGATGATGATGATGATGATGATGATGATGATGATGATGATGAGATCGCTTTTATAGAACTGGAGACCTTAACAAAGGTATATTTTCATTTCCATAATTAAAGGTTTTGAGTGTCTTTGCTTACCTTTCACTAATATTAAACATGTACATCAACTTTTATTTGCCTTATTTTACTCTATGAAAGCTTAATGGGGCAAAACTAATATGGTGAAAGCCATCAATGCATGCATTACATTAAAAAGCAGTTAAAATCCAATCATTGACCTGGGCGTCAACTGAGGATTAAGAAAACAATACAACAAAGCATGTTGAAAAAGATCACACGTGCTGTTCACTTTATTAAAGATTTCATCGAGCAAAATCAGTACGACTTCAATTAATAACAAAAATCATTATAAATAATATTATGTGCTAAATAAATCAAGGCTCAATAATATTAGCGTGTAGGGATTTTATTCTTCGTTATTGTCAAGACATTCTAGAGACAGTTAATTAATTATTCATTGCTTAAAGGGTCCAGCGGACTGCAATAAGCCGCATCAGGACCATAAAATCAGGACCACAACTTGGCTGAAAGAGGACTCGCCCCTGATCCGCTAAAAAATATCTGCTGAAACAACCCTAGTGATAACACAGAAGGCACTTCACCAGCCGGTCACTATACAATAAAGGCATCCCACGCAGGGTTTTGATTGATTGATTTATTGTTGCTTTAGGTCCAGCGGACTCTTCCGAGCCAAATCAGGACCGGACAACCCCCGATCCGCATAAAAGATCTGTTGAAACAACCCCAGTGGGAAAATTGAATGCCCTCCACCGGCCAGTCACTTTACAATAAAGACATCCCACGCGAGGGACGGCTGAGACTCTAATTTATCAAGCCCCCGTTTACAAAAACAAAATAGAATAGAAATATCATTATAAAATATTAACAGAATACATACATATAAAATGCCTACATTGCTAAATAATAATATCATAGGAAGCCCTAGTGACCATTTGGCAGAAAGCGTCCAATATTCCCAAGCTGACCAAACAGACCTCACACACAAATGAGAAGTTTTGGAAGAGTTTTCAAGAAAAAAAAAAGGTATGTCACTGGTCTAGCGAAGAAGATAGTATAGTAAATTGATAGAACAGTAGGAATGAGAAAGAACAGAGGAATATAGCGACGGGGAGAATTTAAAGCACTAAATTTCCAGAAAGTGGGGATACTATTTATACAGAAACCCCCGGCACCCTCACGGGAGGAGCATTCTAGAGAGAATATTGCAAAAGCGTCGATTAAAAAGTCATCAACGAACAACCCTGGGCATAGCGTGGCACGGTGGTCTAATGGTAGTGCTTTGGCTTGCGGATCTGAAGGTCCCGGGTTCGAGCCCTGTCCGGGCCATTGTGTTGTGTCCCTGGGAAAGACGCTTTACTATCGTTTCCTACTCCTTCGGATGAGAGTATAAACCGAGGTCTAGTCTGTGTGTCGCATATATTCCATCATAACGGACTTTAAAGATCTGACGCTCATGTCCTAGACGAGTGAGTGCCGGTAACAAGAACACACCCAGCATGCACTTGGTCCTTCTCCCCCATCTCTGGCTGGCCAGGATAGTGCTCAGTTGTCCGGCCGTCAGACCATGCGCCCAAGGCTGCGGGTGGGCGTCTCGGGCGGTTTGAGTTAGATCCTGTATCGGCCAGCGCCTAGAGTCTGGTCAAGTACGGCGAGATAAGTGCGCTATACAAATCCTCTCTCTCTCTCACGCAAAAAAGAATGTACTATGAATGTTTAAGCGTGGGCATCGATTAGCGTGAATTAGACATTTTATCAGCACGAAAAAGCTAAAATTATTAGGCAGAATTGATTTATTAAATTAATTTTGTGGCTTACATACAACGCGAATAATGGAGACTTTTATTTAGCACAACAACAACACACACAAAAACTGTTTGGGTTAATTAAATGAACAGCACATTTTACATGACTTTAGAAACCACCAACCCCTACCAAAAAGTCCAACCCCTAATTCCGCACACATCCATTCTGTCCGCCTTCTTATTTGCCCCGATCCCAGATAGAAGCGTGAAGCTCTTCAAGGCATACGGAGATCTGCAAGACTCTTGATGCACAGTGATGTACAATTTTGTCAGTGTTCAGCATTCAGGGGCGCGTTGAGGGGAAAGTTAGCATTGATTAATGCTCCCAATGCAGTTTTACCTCTTAGCCTTCGCTTCTGACTTTCCTGGCAACCCGCCATGCTTTGTCAAGAACGACCTGATCTGCTTTTTTGCTGCTGTTGCTGCTGGTTCTCCCTCGTGTAACCTCCCCTTCTCCCCTCCTCTTCCCCCTTCGCCGTCTGTCCGTGTCTCTCTCTCTCTTTCTCTCTCTATCTCTCTGTCTCTCTCTCTCAGTCAAAGTCTCTCTGTCTCTGTCTCTGTCTCTCTCTCTCTCTCTCTCTCTCTCTCTCTCTCTCTCTCTCTCTCTCTCTCTCTCTCTCAATAATTATCTATTTAGGAGACGAGGCTAGATTTGCTGTTATTGTTTAATTGAATACCAGAGAAAGGACTCCAATCGGTCTAAAATATTTGTTCTAGACGTCGAGATTTTTTTTTTCAAGAGGTCCAGAATATCTTCTTCTTCTTCTTCTCTTCTTCTTCTCTTCTTCTTCTCTTCTTCTTCTTCTTCTTCTTCTTCTCTTCTTCTTCTTCTTCTTCTTCTTCTTGTCCTCCTTCTCCTTCCATTCTCTTTAATTTCTATCCTTCTTCAGCGAACTCTTCTCCTCCTACAAGTTTTGTTCCCCGTCAGCGTCTTTTCCCGCTTCTTATTCTACTTCCTCGTCTATCTTGTACTTCTACTCGTCTTCAATTACCGTTATTCCAAAGGCACGTCGATATGGAGACCATCACTGAAGTACCCAACCTCACCCCCATCAACTCCTTATCCTGAAAATCACTAACAACCAGAGCATTCCAACCTGTCCACCATTCCCGCATGCTGTCTTAGCTTTGAACAGTCCCAGATATTCTGTCTGACACTCTGTTTCTCATCCTGATAATCGGTGATACCTAGAAGAAGGAAAAATCCCCAATGCCAAAAAATGACCCAGTGTTCGGCGGAATGTTTGCGTATTCGGTGCGGTATAGTAGTAGAAACTCAGAATTTCAACGTCTTCGAGTAATTCGAACCACCTCCCCTCCCCCCCCCCCCACTACCCACACTCTCCTAGCTATCAGTGACAACAAAGTATCCTTATGCACGTGCAGCTGCAGAACCCAAGACATTCTCACACGTCCCGAGTCGAGCCAATAGAAGCCCGCCAAAGCCAGATCAATTTGAAGAATGGAACTCTAGAATGTATGGAGGACCACTAGCGTCAAAATGCTGATTTACGATCTGGGGTCCAGGCTCTCTTCTTCTTGTTCCTGTTTTTTTTTTTTCTTCTCTTTTTTCTCGTCTTTTCACCCCGTACGGCCTTCTTTTTCTTCTTCTTCTTCTTCTTCTTTGTTGTTGTTGTTGTTGTTGTTGTTGTTGTTGTTGTTGTTGTTGTTGTTGTTGTTGTTGTTGTTGTTCTTCTTCTTCTTCTTCTTCTTCTTCTTCTTCTTCTTCTTCTTCTTCTTCTTTGTTGTTATTGTTGTTGTTGTTGTTGTTGTTCTTCTTCTTCTTCTTCTTCTTCTTCTTCTTCTTCTTCTTCTTCTTCTTCTTCTTTTTCTTCTTCATCTTCTTCTTTTTCTTTCTTCTTCTTCTTTTTCGTCTACTTCTGCGTCTTCTCCTGTCTGTCTTTTTCTTCAGAAATAGACAAACATACACATAAAAATGATACTAAAAACTAGAGAGTGTTACACTCAGTTCGATGATGGTGTTTTCTATCAGTATCTGATTCAGCCCCGATGCTTGAATTCCTGATAGTTGTGTAACTCAGATTCGTTTATTCACGCAACCCGTCCAAACAGCATACAAGTCACAAAGTCGACGTATGAAGTTTTCCACTTTTATTCAGCACACACCAACAACTGCATACAATTCTCAACTCAACTCAACTTTCACAGCAACTCTCAAATCACTATCAACAACTTTACTATCTCCCAACAGCAACTCGGCACACGATTAAATAACCTCTCTCTTTTCTGGAACAATTTGGTACATGGTAGAAATGACGTACTGCCACCAATCGAACTAAAGATCGTCATCACTGACTTACGTCATTCATCTCTCCACACATACCCCGAACCTTCTCTTACTTCGACAATCGTCCCGAACCTTCGATCGATGGTAAACAAGGAAATCTAGAGTATTCTCCGACAATATCGACCAACGAAAATTATCAACGTTATACAAAGCCTCTCCTAACAACAATGCAAACTCAAATCAAAGGTAAATAAACTCCATTATTGAATACTTTGCAAATCGAAACGATTAGATCTATCGTACACGCTTCCGACATACTTTCGTTCGCGTTTCAACGTAACATAACCCCCCACTCAAGAAGAAATTTACCCAATTTCTTTCAACAACGTTGAAACGTAATGCACAAACAAAGTCCTCAATTGAAACTAATTTAAGACTTTCTGAATACTGTAATTGCGCTCAGCTTATCTACACAGAGTCAATGGTTTTCATCTTCAAATCTGCCTGGATAATGTCAATGTTCACAGTTCATTCACACAGAGTCAAAGTTTCTCATCTGCAAGTCTTTCTGGATACTGTCAATGTTCACAGATCATTTACCCAGTCAACGTTTTTCATTTTCAAGTCTGTCATTACCAATATTCTTAGTTTGTCCACACAGTCAATGTTCTTTCGTTCACAAGGAATCGACGCCCTCGTCAGTTGCGGTCGTCATCGGCCCAGGGTCAAAGACGATGATCGCGTGGGCTTCCCCGGAATCAGTGCGTCCTCCGTTGTCTCCTTCTTCCATCGGATGTCCGACGCAGTCGACGTTGTCAGCTCCCAGAATGCATTCGCTGGGTCTCACGGTCAGGTTGGCTTCTGCGGGACGGTGGAACAGCTCCCTCAAGGTCCGCAGATGCTCCTTCCAGGTCTGGGTGTGGACTTCATGTTCGACCAAAGTCGTAGAGCCTGGGACATCACTGAAGTTATGGGGAAACTCGCCCATAAGGTCCTTGAGCTCCAACTTTTGACCTTCCGTCAAGCCTGGTCCTAGCTTAACATCATCGATGCCTTCTCTGCTGTGGAAGTCTCCAAGTTCCAACAGTTCTTTGCTGTCAAAGCTGTCGTCGGTCACAGCTGCTGTGGCTACGTGCACAGTCTCTGATGGCCTTTCCACGTACAGCTTAAGGAGGTTGGCGTGGTATATCTTGGAATGCTGACCGACCTTCACCTTGTAGTCGTTGATCCCCACCACGGTCTCCACTTCGTACGGGCCTTTCCACTGCATCAGCAACTTATTGTGATCAGTAGGTAGCAGCACCAGCACTTTGTTGCCAGGTTTAAACTTCCTGTTCACAGCCCTACGGTCATAGTAGTGCTTTCCACAGTCCTGGGACTTCTTCAGGTTTTCTCTGGCTATCTCGAGAGTCTGCTCCAGCTTCTCCCGTAGCTCAAACACGTACTGGTAGCTGTTCTTCACCTCTGGGGTGTCTACTTCTTTCGTCCACAGTTCTTTTAGGATGTGCATCGGCCCTCGGATGGTTCTTCCGTACAGCAGCTCGAACGGAGAAAAGCCGGTGGACTCCTGCGGTACTTCTCTGTAGGCGAAAAGTAAGGCGTTGATATAGCGATGCCATTGTCTGGGCTGCTCGCTGCACAGTTTCTTCAGGGTGGACTTCAGCGTAGCATTGAACTTCTCGACAAGCCCGTTGCACATCGGATGGTAGGGTGTCGTAGTCAAATGCCGGATGCTCAGCAGTCTGTTGACCTCCTTCATGCAGTCAGAGACGAACTGCGTCCCGAGGTCTGTCAGAATTTCTTCGGGCACTCCAAGTCTACTGAACATGTCCACCAGTGCCTCTGCCACAGTTTCAGTGTCAATCTTCTTCAGTGGCACTGCTTCTGGGTACCGAGTCGCATAGTCCACTAAAGTCAGTACCCACCGATGACCTTCTTCACTCGGAGGTCTTATTTCGCCGATTAAGTCTAAGGCCACCCTCTTGAAAGGTCGGTCGATCAGAGGCATCCTCTGCATAGGCACTTTCGGGACCCTTCCTCGAGGTATGGTCTTCTGGCAAATGTCACATGATCGGCAGAAACGGCTGACGTCCGCATGAAGCCCTGGCCAGTAGAACACCGCCTGGATTCTATCCGACGTCTTCTTGATACCCAGGTGACCTCCCATGATTGAGTCATGCGCTACTTCCATCACTTGGCGCCTTAGTGGTAACGGTACCAAGACTTGACGTAGTGGTTTACCTCCGTTGACCCTCGGGTGCTGGAAGATTCGGTACAGGATCTTGGCCTTCACCTCAAAATAGACCGTACCACTGCCTTTGGTCACGTGGTCTTGGCGGTTCCTGTACTTGTTTAAAGTACTATCAGCTTCCTGGAGCTGGATCAGCTTATCTCTGTCCACGATGGCAGCTTTAGAGTTGTCGGCGACCTTCAGTGGCGTAGACGTCTTGTCTCTCTTGGCCTGAGCCCTGGTAGTAACAGCACCGACGATCTCTGGTCGGCAGGGCTGAGCCGGAGTAGCCACATTATCCCGTAGCAGCTCTGTAAGGTCTCCATCGGGAAACGGCAATGGATCCTCCTCTACAACTTCGACACGTTGGGTTGAGGCAGGACTCCACTCTGGATCGGGGTCGTCGGGTCGTCTCGCGCCGTCGATGTTCCCGATCATCAAATCGTATAGCGGCTTCTTCAGGCAAACCGCTTCGACTTCGCCTATGTAGAAAGGGGTGTTGACATGAATCTTCGCAACTGGCGCTCTCACACATTTGCTGTCGGCCATAAGTGTCCATTTTGAATCGCCAGTGAACTGTTCTTTAGCGATTAGGTCTTCTCTGACGATGACCCCACTGCAGCCAGAGTCTCTTAAAACAGTCACTTCGTGATTTCCGACGCGTCCCTTGGAAACAGGCATGTTCTGGACGGTCACAGCTGCGCTGGCGACGACGGGAATGGATTTTCCGTTGGCAAGGAGGAGTTGGCCATCAGTCATGCACTCTTGCACGTCGGCAGGGGTAGCTGTGCGCTTGGTCTCACTCGGAAGAATGACACTCCCGCCGCACACCTGATGGTCAGATCTACTGGTTTGCCGTTGATTGGAGAAACGTCTCTGTCGGTTGCCCACCGCTGCATTGTCCGTACTGCCCCGCTGTCCGCTACTTTTGTTTTGAGGACAGTTAGCCGCTCTGTGGTCTGTAGCGTTGCAGGTGAAACAGCCTCTTGAATGCCCTTCCCTGGGAGGTGGCGTGGAGTCCGTCTGTCTCTGGCTCGTCTGGCTCCCTTGGATCTGGTTCCCATGGTTTGCAGTCTTCTGAAAATGTTTCGTCGCGCTGGGTGGCCCCAGGGTTTTCCCATGAGCGATGAGATATCTTTCAGCAGCCTCAGTCACATCTTTAAGCGTCTGCAGCTTTTGTTCTTCTAAGTGGGTCGCTAGATCCTTGTGACAGGCATTGAGAAATTGTTCCTTCACGATCAGGTCATGGAGACTATCGTAAGACTTTCCTCTGCCTGATAGTTCCACCCATTTGTGTAAGTATGACGACAGGCGCTCCACAAATTGCTTTGGCGTCTCGTCTGACTTAGGCCGGCATTCACGGAAGCGTTTACGGTAGCCCTTCTCTGTAAAGTTGTAGCACTGCAATAGGGCCTCTTTCAATACGTCGTAGTCTTTAGCGTCATCGTCCGACAATCTGGTGTAGACGTCGAGTGCTTCTCCCGTCAGAAGTGCACTTAGTCGAATCGCCCAGTCTTGAGGTTGCCAGTTAGAGCTTTTGGCAAACCTTTCAAATCTCGCCAAATAACTGTCGATCTGGTCCTTCCCGTCGACGAAAGCTGGCAATTTTGGAGCCATGTGGTCGCTGACGACTTGTGGCGCATGCTGATTGTTTTGGATACGCGCCAACTCCAGCTGGTACTGACGATCAGCTTCTAGTCGTCTTTCTTCCATCTCTCTTTCTTCTCGGCGTCGCTGCTCTTCTGCTTCTCTTTCTTGACGCCGCTCTTCTCTTTCTTCTCGGCGACGCTGCTCTTCTTTTTCTTGCCGCTGCTGTTCAATTTCTAGACGCTTCTGTTCTAGTTCTAGTTCTTTTTCTAGACGCTTCTCTTCCAATACTCTTTCTTCGCGGCGACGCTGCTCTTCTAATTCTCGTTCTTGTATTCTCTCCTGGGATTTGACGTACTCCGTCAGCTGTTTGCCTTTTAGATTCAGTTGAATCCCTTTCTGCCAGAAGTCAGCCATCTTGATGCTTCCGGAAAGTTCTGGAAAGTTCTTTTTCTAGAAAGTTCTATTCTGGAAAGTTCTTGACTGTGCTGTACCTTTCTAGACTGTTCTAGAACAGCACGCTTTCTGCAGTAGCGCTGATGCTTGTCACTAGTCGCCTTCGCTGACGCAGGCCCCGCTGTCCTCGTCGTATGCGACGCTGCACCACGCTGGTGTTGATGTACACGCTCCTGTGCTGAAGTAGACGCGACGTCCGCTCGCCGCTCTCTGTAACACTGGCGATGTAGCTCCGAGACTGTCCCTCGACGTAGTCTTACGGCAACCACGTAGTCCTGATCTGTTGTTCGCTCACGAAGCAACTCTTCAGCGACTACACGCCCTTGCAGTCAACCCGAACCTATCGGTGATGTAGTCCCAGTATGTTGGCCCCTCTCGACGCAACTCGTTGGCGGCTACCCTCGATGACTGCCTCTCGTAACGTTGACTCGCTTGTTGTAGCAGTTGAACCCTTGGCTATGGCGTGAATCGCGGCTTGACCCCCAAAATGTTACACTCAGTTCGATGATGGTGTTTTCTATCAGTATCTGATTCAGCCCCGATGCTTGAATTCCTGATAGTTGTGTAACTCAGATTCGTTTATTCACGCAACCCGTCCAAACAGCATACAAGTCACAAAGTCGACGTATGAAGTTTTCCACTTTTATTCAGCACACACCAACAACTGCATACAATTCTCAACTCAACTCAACTTTCACAGCAACTCTCAAATCACTATCAACAACTTTACTATCTCCCAACAGCAACTCGGCACACGATTAAATAACCTCTCTCTTTTCTGGAACAATTTGGTACATGGTAGAAATGACGTACTGCCACCAATCGAACTAAAGATCGTCATCACTGACTTACGTCATTCATCTCTCCACACATACCCCGAACCTTCTCTTACTTCGACAATCGTCCCGAACCTTCGATCGATGGTAAACAAGGAAATCTAGAGTATTCTCCGACAATATCGACCAACGAAAATTATCAACGTTATACAAAGCCTCTCCTAACAACAATGCAAACTCAAATCAAAGGTAAATAAACTCCATTATTGAATACTTTGCAAATCGAAACGATTAGATCTATCGTACACGCTTCCGACATACTTTCGTTCGCGTTTCAACGTAACAGAGAGAAAGAGAGAGAGAGAGAGACTCAGACTCAGACTCAGACTCAGACTCAGACTCAGAACATTTTATTTACCCAAAGGATTAACATTTTAGGCCGAGGCATAGTCTTCCAACGTGTCCTTTGCATTCTTACACATCCACACGCATTCTGCAAACGACATCGATAAACAGTTAAAAATTATAGAATATATATAACAATTATGCAAAGAGAAAATAGAACAGAAGCTATAGTCATAATCAATTACACAAGCAAAGGAATATATATATATCTATAAAACACACAAAAAACATTGAACCAATACACTAGGCAACATGGTCAATACATCACATATAATTATGTACATTAGTCAGCAACTGAGGTTAGAAAATCTTATGCAGAACCATTCGATTGCGAACAGTTTAAGTGTTCCTTTACTGAGGATTTAAAAGAACTAGCAGTTTTACTGGATTTGACATTCGAGGGAAGAGAGTTCCACATAGAAGGCCCTACAAAACCAAAGCTAGTTTTATACAGGTCTATGCGTGCCGTGGGCAAGAGAAATCTCTGAGAACCATATCGCTCTGGCGCTTTGCGTAATAAATCACGCAAGTAAGTTGGAGCAAGCTCGTTTAGTACCTTGAACATAAGCATTAAAATGTTGTAACCGAATTGCTGCTGAAGGGGAAGAATGCCTGCGGCTTCAAGTTTTTCCGAAGTAGTGAAGTGAGGGTTGCTGATGATTAGTTTTGCGCCCCTTCTGTGTAAGGATTGCAGCTTTCTTAGCAGATTGTCACTTGCACCACACCAAACAGTGGAAGCATAATTTATTTTTGAAAGACAGTGCGCCATAAAGAACATTTTACGCCCCTCAGTTTCCACAAATGGCTTTAATTTCGACAGAAGATGTAGATTCGTAGACAGTTTCCTACAGGTGTTAGCTATGTGACTATTCCAGCGAAGGTCCTGGTCAATTGTGACTCCTAACACTTCGTGCGATGTTACTTGTTCTATTCGGTCCGAATCTAGCTTAAGGTCGAGAAGAAGCGGGGCTCTCTGATGTTTTTGTCTGGAGGTTATTACCATGCTATTTGATTTTTGGGGATGTAGAACTAGCTTATTGCGAGCAGACCATTGAAATACGTCATTTATTCCGAGTTGGAGATCTGATTTCAACTGATCTGTTGTACGTGCAGATGTGTGCAGAGAGCTGTCATCGGCGAACAACTCACATGACACGTTTTTAGTGGTAATATGCAACGGCATATCGTTTATAAAAATACTGAAGAAAAGGGGCCCAAGGATGGAACCTTGGGGCACTCCGCAGCTTAGGTGTCCTTCGCGTGAGTGTTGACCATTGATGTAAAGTTTCTGGGTCCTGTTTTTAACAAAAGATGCTAGTAAGTTAGTGGTAGCGTCACAACGGGTGTATTGTTTTATTTTGCTGATAAGAAGATCATGATCAACCGTTTCAAATGCCTTTTTTATGTCAAGAAAAACTGCTCCAACAATCTTAAAGTCATTGATAGCGGACAACCAGGAACCACACATACGAGTAAGAGCTGTAGAACATGAATGGTGTTTCCGGAATCCAGACTGAAACTGGTAGAAAAGATTATGGTTCTCCATGTAATGTACAACATGGTTATGAATATGTTTTTCCAATGGCTTAGAAAGAACAGACAAGATAGAAATAGGGCGAAAGTTGTTTATGTCATAGGAACCTACCGTTTTAGGTATAGGGATTACTTTGGCACATTTCCAGCCGTCGGGGAAAGTACAAGTTTTAATGCATAAATTATACAAAAATGTTAGCGATTCGACAATGTAGGGAAGCGACAGTTTTAATAAAAGCGTACTAATCGTATCTATACCAACCGACTTCTTGTTTTTTAGACTAGAGATGTACTTGCCTACTTCATGAACCGCTATTTCAGGTACGATACACTCGTCCTTAGATCGTAACCGGTCATTGCAGAACGACGTCAGAAGGGGGTTAGGATACTTGGGGTCTTGCGTTGCAGAGGGATTAGATTGTTGGTGGAGGAGGGATGCAGTGGACAGAAAGTGGTCATTTAGCGTATCAGGTGAAATGTTGGTAGGGGGCACGGACTGACTACGCTTCTTATTAGTGATCTCATTCATGGCACGCCACAAGTGGGCCGTGTCGCAATTATTTTTAATCATTTGTCCAAAATACTGACGTTTTGAGTTTTTTACCATGACACTAATTTTGTTTCTTTGAATTTTATATTGATCAATTTTTTTATCCCTCTTGAGTTGGTCTCTTATCTTCATAGCCTCCATAATGTCGGCGGTCAGCCAGCTCGGTAACGTTTTATGCTTGACTCTCCTCCTTCGAATGGGGGCATGTTTATTAACAATAGGCACAAAAGTATCATACCACGAAGCTAAGGCACTGTTCGGGTCGATGCTGCTATACACATTAGCGAAGTCTACCTGATCCAAGTCAAAAAGAAACGCATTCTGATCAAAGTTTTTAAGTGATCGATACTCAATTGTAGTGTGCTCGCCTTTGACACGTTTAGGTGGTATCCATGACAATGTACAAAGAACTGGGCAATGGTCACTAATACTGACACCAGAAAGACGTACATTAGACACTTTTAACGTATTACTATTGTTTACATAGATGTGGTCTATGAGAGTAGACGACGAGGGAGTCACTCTCGTGGGCTGCTGCACAAGTTGTTGCAGTCCGAATAAGGAGTACGTGGATTCCCACGACGTATGCGCTTTAAGTAAATTAATATTGACATCACCCAAGATAATATAAGCAGCGTTTGGGTGTGCTGTTGTGACCGTATCCATCATATGAACAAAGTCATCGTACCATTCATAACAAGAAGAAGGATTCCTGTACAAGATACAGATCAGTGCTCCAGAATCCTTTGCACTACGTTTAAGCTGAACCCACAGGCTCTCTACGCCCTCAGTCTCAAGATCCGGACGTCGGGTGACGTAAGGCATCACGTCATTATGTACATAGAGGCCAAGGCCCGTATGGAGAAATTGGGTGGCATCCTTACGAAAGAAAGTATAATTAGTGATGGCTATCTCCGCATCAGATTGTAGTTGTAGGCGGGTCTCGGAAAGACCGAGGAAATGGAGACGTGGGGTTTCACTCAGAAGAGAAACAATGTCGTGCAGTTTGTTAGCTAAGTGATACACATTCGCATGCCCAATTTGCAGACCAGATGGAGACTTAAACAAATCGCTCATGTATACAACCAAAAGACAACCAAAACGAACGCACAAGAGCAAAATTAATCAAATGGGCAAGGACAAGTCAAATCAAACACAACATAAACCAAAACAAAAAAGGATTGAAAGGAAAACACAGGATTGAAAGGAAAACACAGCAGAAATCGAAAACGCAAAGCAATCAAAACACCGAAACAGGAAAACACGCAAAATTTAAAAAATGCGTGAATTAAAGGAAGGTGCAAAACAAAGTAGAAAAGCACAAGTACATGTACTTTCTTCTTTAAGGCGGCTCAAATACTCAATGCAATTAAACGAACGGGTCACCAAAGACCACACAATCGGGAAGCAGTACTAACAGTCCCCAATAAACACAAAAGTACAATGTCAATATCTGAAAGTAATTATGAAATAACACCCAGGAGGAAGACGCAGATTAAGCCACAAACACACACCCACCCATGAAAGTTGTTTTGACGTTTACGGATACACACGCACACTTTACATGACAGGCCAGCCTGCAGCCCCAGAGGGGGGTGGGCGGCTGTAATACCACTGGAACATTGGATTAAACATTGGCATCTGATTAAAGGGGTTCTGTCCGTGCCCCATCATGAAAGGAAAGGGACCACAGTGCATGGATAATGGCGGCCGTTTGTAGAAGTCTTGCCTGCCAGATGCATCTTCCCTAACATCTTGGCCGCAGGGGGCCCGATGACCGTCTGCTTGCGTCACGGATGACTGATCACTGTTTGTGGAGAGATTAGACTGATTGCTCTGCTTAGTGTCGTCTTTGATCTCAGTCTCCCTACTCTTCTGGCTCCTAACAGCGCCAGCATAAGAGTTCTTGTTCTGGGAGAAGCCTGGGGGATGGTTTTTACTGTTTGATGATTGCGCCAATGAAGAGGCGTTATTGTCCTTGCGGGACGGTTTGCCTAAAACAAACGCTTTCACTTCCCTGAGATAAAGTCCAAGCCCTCTAGGAGAAAAGTGTACTTTATCAATAAGCACGCTGGGATCAACCTTTCCGTCTTTGTCCGTAGACCATAACGCATTGTGAGGAAGGAAGGTTGTCCCGTTCAACTTGCACAAGTCCTCTAGTTGCTGGTTCAGTTTGCGAACAGTTTTGATCCTGCCCCACGGCCTCTGTGGTGGAATAGCCGAGACAGCGACCTCTGCCTTGGGTAGCTTACGCTTAACGCTGGCAAAGAGCTTGCTAAACTCACTATTAACGCTATGTGGGTTGGACAAGGCAGAAGTGACGTTATTTGTGCCTACGTGCAGCACAATTTTGGTAATAGCAGTGGAGGTAGCCATCTTGTCGAAGACTGTAGTGATATCTGCCACTGTAGCACCCCCGAAGGTCCTGACCTGAACCTCACCACCACGATTAAGTCTCTTGGCGTTAATGTTCTTGAGGTTCGAGTCCCCGATGATGAGCGCTGTGGCGGAGATCGGCAGCTTGAGAGGCGCTACCGCGGGGACTGGCTGGAAGTTGTTGCCTGTAGTGGTGTTGTTGCCTGCACCCTGCGAGGACCCATCTGCGGCACGCGCCAGGGTGGGAGGGGGCGCGGCAAGGGGAGAATGCGTGCCAGGGGGTGGAGGGGTGGGGTGTGGGGGTTCGTTACCACATGACGAGGGCTCATTGGTGGGGATGGGAGAAAGGAGAGAGGAATTGTTGTCTGTGGCGGCCACGTCGAGGGCATAACGACCTTGGCCGCTAACAACAGAGATGGGTGTGGGGGGTAAGACCTGGTCGCTCGCGGGACAGCACTTCTTATTGGCGGCGGCCTTGAGGTGAGCAACTTTCTGCTCCAGGCTCTGGCAATGCCTCTGAAGGGATTTAAGTTCCTCCCCTTGAAGGAGAAGTATTTGCTCCATGTCCCGCACAGCCTGGTCGCTCTCCTGGTTGAGCACCAGCTGCCTACGCTGAGATTGGACCTTGTAGTCTTCGAAGTCTTCGCTCAGTTTTAGCAGCTGGGCCTGCAGGGCAGTGATGAAGGCGTCAGTGGCGATGCCGTCGGTCTGAGCAGCAATGTCGACGTGAGTCTCGTCCTTCAGCTGACTGTCGGCGTCTTTAGACAATACCACGCCGCTATCAGCAACCGCCACAGCCTCCGCATCTGACACCTGCGCTGTAGTACTGTCCACCAGTCTCGGGGACTCGGGCAGTGTGGGAGCGGTCGGGGTTAGAGGAACATCGCTGGGTTCAGCGGCGGGTACAGGAAGGGGTAAGGTTGGGTCATTAGCTGTTGGGCAGGCGACCTGTGCAGGGTAATGTGCAGTATCACCATCAGTTACTGCAGTTTGCAAGGCACCGGAAAGGGAAATGGGGTCAGAGGTGTCGTGGATTACCTCAGAGATGGTGACAGTGCTTAGCGCGGTGGCACCAGACACATCGGTGTGGCGATCCGTTTCAGCGGCGTCGTACAGCTGTTCATTGCTGGCCGCCCCCTCGATTGCCGGTGGTGAAGAGGGGGACTGAAGTGTTGGCTCATTGTCTTGTGTGTTGCCATCA
>CM072513.1:78172462-78192462 GCA_036898135.1 Oncomelania hupensis
TTCTTCACACTCTCTCCACCCTCACCCCTTCACCATATATTGAAAAGTTTCATGTATCACACTGGTCCAAATACTCAACCACAAAATAACTTCAACACGTTATTTCAGCAACCAATTATTGAAACATGATATTTTTAGCGCATTTGCTAACAAATGTAGGGAGATAATCGTAAGACTTCTCTGTTAAATGTAGGCCAAGGCTTGTCTGCTTCCTCCTCCTCCTTTTGACTTCTCCTCTCACGTTTTATATTATTTCTTTGTTTGTTTGTTTATTTTTTGTTTTATTTTTCTTCTTCTTCCTCTTATTCCCTTCTTTCTTTCTTCTTTCTTTCTTTTTCTTTCTTTTCTTTATTTTTTGCTTTCTTTCTTCTTCTTTTTTTCCTTTTCTATATTAATCCATTTTCTTTTTCTTCTTCTTCTTCTTCCTTTTTTTTCTTTCTTCTTCTTCTTCTTCTTCTTATTCTTCTTCTTCTTCTTCTTCTTCTTCTTTTACTTTTTATTTTCCTTCTTTCTTCTATTTTTTTTTCTCTTTTTTGTTCTCTCTTCTTCTTCTTCTTCTTCTTCTTCTTCTTCTTCTTCTTCTTCTTCTTCTTCTTCTTCTTCCTCTTCTTCTTCTTCTTCTTTTCATTCTTTATTTCGTTCATTTTTCCGTTATATTTTTCCTTTGGCTCTTCCGCAATATTTTTGTTACAGATAGTTTTAACTGAGGGATGGTTGGAGAATTGGGGAAGAGGAGTATGGCTGTTTAATACAGCTGAATCTGCCAACACAACAAATAATGTTTCTGCTGTTCAAATAAAGTATTAAAAGAAGAAGAAGAAGAAGAAGAAGAAGAAGAAGAAATTGTTAATACTGCAATGAGCAGGGATATAAAATCTGTGCGTATGTATGTATGCTAGGGGCACTAAAAATCAACGGTCACAAATCCAACGTTATCGTTTAATTCTGTGAGCTAACGTTTCACATTTAAAACCCATACAATTTGTGCAACCCAGAATCTTTACTTCAAAACCAATAACAAAGTGTCCCATATGCACATCCCTTGAAAAGTCCGAAAGCTGTTAAAAAAAATGCTTTAACAACTTAAAACAACCAACTCTCTGCATCACAGCCCCTATAAAATCTTAAAAGAATATATTCATTTCGAACAAGAACAGAAAGAAAAAATACACACAGACTCACAGACGCACAAACACACACACACACACACACACACACACAGAGTTTTCAAACTAACCACCTCCCTCTCCCCGTACTCACCCTTCCACGCACAATTTTGCAGCAACCACCAACCTACCCCACCACTCACACCACTACCCTCGCACCCACTACCACCTCCCACGCACACACAAAAAAAAAAGAAAAGCTAGGATCGTAATATAAATCTGTCAAACGTTGATTTCTATAGGTGATTGATTGCAGTTTGATTGAAAACGGTAAAAAGCAAAAAGCTATAATTTTTTTTTTACTATGAAGCTGGTCACACACTTTACTCGTAAAATGTATTTAGCTGAATGCGCAAAACATGCCAAATCATAACGATATTTTAAAATTCAAGGCAGATTTTTGAAATTAGCAGAATTAAAAACTTCAAAAAAATAATTGGATCTTTCCTCGGCTTCACCCACTCACATGATGTGAAAGGCGTAGTTTGGGGGAATTTCTTCAGTTCTGTTTGAAATATAATACGGCATTCTGGAATGTTCCTTTCCTGGTATGTATTTTTTTTTTTTAATTAACAAACATTTGGTTAGCCTTCCATTTTTTTCTTATACAAATTTCAGTTCTTCCTTCTTCGGTTTCTCCGTTTTATCGCCATTCTTTCTTTTTCTCTATCCATTCTTCCTCCCTTCTCGCACGGCGTTCGTATTTTCTGTTGATATTGTATACAAGTCATTTAAGACAAAATCTGAGCTTTCCATCCTTTCTTCCACAAAAGTATGTCCTTTCTTTTCCTTACTTCTTTTTTTTTTGTATGTGCACACGTTTTTCCTTCCAGCCTCCCTCTCTTCGTTCGTTCTTAGCATTCCTTGTTTTCTTTATCCAAATTGGGCCCCAGCCACTGAAATTTTCCAAACTCCGTGGTCCCAACCGAGGGTCAGACGTCGAGTGATCGAACAAGAACTGAAGGCGGAAAGACACGTTTTAATGAGCTGGAGTAGTGATGATCAGTTTCTTCAACGAGGACACCCGTACTCCGCTGAATGACTTTCAATATTCAAGCAGCCATGTTCCATGGCACTGATTTTTTTTTAAAGCGGTTAATTGTGGCTTTAAGCAATTTCGATCCTAATTAAAATACTTTCTTCAACGCTCCGTCGTTGATGTGTGAATGTCTACCCTTACGGCAAAATCTTGGAAAAAGACTCCATGGGCATAAATATTCAACTGCAGTAGAGAAGCGGGGTTGTGGTGATGGTTAGGGAGGGGGTAACATGAACCTATAACCCAAGACGCAGATCGAAACATTCGGAGTCTCTGAGACGGAAGGGCCAGATTCTTTCAAACTATCACGATTCATTTTGAGCTTGAGTAAACAGGATGAGGATCGAACAAGCCAATATCAGACATGGCTGTATTTATGAAGAAGGGGAGATTAATGTATTCTTTTATTAAGAAGTTTTTGTCAGTATCGGTGTATTTAAAGAAATGGAGAAAAAACATAGGACATCCATGTTGAGGATAAATGCACATTTCCATGTAATATCTGAATGCCAATGCTGAAGTTTAAAAAAATGTTTTTTTGCAGGAGAAAGAAGGGGGGTAACTCATTTTCTACCCCAACCCCAATCCCACTCCCTCCCTCCTTCCCTCCCTCTCTCTTTTTCTCTCTCCTCAACTCTCATCCCCACACTCTCTCTTCTTAACAACCTCTTCTCTCTGAACAAATCATAACTTAATCCAATTTGCTGTGTAGACGGAGTCAAACGCAATGCAAATCCTATAAATCGTGACATATTAAGCCTACAAAATCATGCGTCTGATGCATAGAGCGGTCCTCATCAAATTGACCCGCATCTCAATGCATGAAGGGGATCTAAACACATAATCCTAGACAACCACAGTTGTCCTAAACCAAAACGCATTGCATATATATATATAAGCAATGTGTTTGTACCAGGTTTAGTCCCAGAATTGTTTTTGTCTCACTCTGTGCATAGCTATGCTGAGTCTGCTAACGTTTACTCCAGTTTCCAACGCAGACTTGAGCAATCGCTGAAAGTCTGTATGACTTATGAAATCCAGATACAGCCGGACAAGCGTACAATGAACAAGCTTTCAGTGAACAATGCTTTTACCCAAAGGGAAAAGAAATCCCCTGCCAGAGTTGTTCTTATTTATTACTTATAGATTTTTGAATACAACAAATACGGTTACAAGGTAGCTTCGCTTACAGCGAATATATTTTCTTATCCCAGACACCAAATTTTGAGGGACCTAATGAAGTCGAAGTACGAAAACATCACAAATGACGTAAATTCGTGGCAAATTACGTAAAAACGCTTATTTCTTGTTTGTCATGCAGAAATGTTGACGTCATTCAGGTGTTGTAGAATGCTGCCCCTGCTTTATGGGCATGCTTCTACTTATGTCGTGAAGAATTCAGCTCAGTCTGATAGAAAACTTGAAATAATATCCTATGTGGGAGCACATCAACACAAGATGAAAACTGCTATATATCCAAGGAATTAAAATTTCCACCATCAATGCTAAGCAACTCTTTTAAAAGTAATAAGACATATGAAGTGTGTGTGTGTGTTTATGTATGAAAGCATACAATGATAAGTGTTTGTGTGTGTGTGTGTGTGGGTATGTGTGTGTGTGTGTGTGTGTTTGTGAATGTGGATATTAGTGATATATCTTACTAATAGTGGTTTTTGTATTATTATTATGGCATGTTTGTTTTGTTTTTTTTTCAAAGCGAATAGTGGTATGCGTGTGATTACCATTAAAATGTATGCACATGGATAATTATGTACACATTTCACGGGCAATTCACTGTTCATTGGACTATCACTGCGACAGAGTAAACGTAACGCTCCATACCTATCAACCTGTCGGCTCTAGAAGGATGTGGGAGATGAAAAGATTGAGGGTGAGGGTGGCGTAATTGACGAATTGTGCTGAGCTCATTATAACGTTGTTAGTTTTGATTGTGATAAAGCTACCGAAATGTTAAAAGATCAAAACCTTTACAGTGTCTTCTATGCATTTGATTCGAATGTATTTAAAAAAAAAAGTTTTCACAATTCCATTGGTAAATTAGTATAACCTGCTATGAGACCGGATGGAATTGAATATTCATCTCCCCTACCCACCCACCCCCCTCTCTCTCTTTCTCCCTCCCTCTTCCCTCCCCCTTTCTCTCTCCCATATTATTCAGCTAAATGACAACACATTACACATGGAAATCGACCACCTTCATGTGTCATGGACCTGGTCAAAACTCCTCTAAAATCAACCCTATTGCAATAACATTACGAGAATACAGTAAATACCTGTAGCATCAAAGACTCATTTTAGAGACACAAAGCGCAAAACGAAAACAAACACAATTCGGCCACAAACCGTCGACTATGGCTACAACAAACTTCGTCTATAAAAAAAAAAAAAAAGAGAAACAGTTTTCTCTTAACTTCGCTATACGCATGTTCGACTGTACATTTGGGGTACGAAGATCTGATGGACTACTATATTTACATTTATGTGATTAAAATAAATCCACATGTTTACCGACACCGTCAATACTTTGAACACGGATCGAATGCAAAATATATGCAATGAAGTAACCAGTTTTTATTTTTTTTAAACGATATTGCTTAGATGTATCTCATAATAGTGACAGAAAGCAAAACACAACTGCTTAATAATGTAAACATAACGTTATCAAATACGGTTTTCAGCAAAACGGCACTCTTTAATAAGACACATGTTGGCGATTATAGTTTTCAGAAGGAGCAGTGAAGGTTAACGACACTGTTTAGTTTTGGTTCCTCATATATATGTGCCTGTAAACCTATACATCCTTCATCAAATCTACGAACTAGGATTCACCATGGTGTTAGTGAATATGTTGACTTGTTTTCACCAGAAAATATAAAACAATATTAGAGTTTGGTCAGATCGTTGTACACGAAACGTAACGGAGACATTACATTACTTGATTATTGCTTTAGGTCCAGCGGACTCTTCCGAGCCAAATCAGGACCAGTATAGCCGAATCAGGACCACAAAATCATGACCACAACTTCGCTGAAAGAGGACTCGCCCCTGATACGCATAAAAGATCTGCCGAAACAACCCTAGTGGCAACACTGAAAGTACTCCACCAGCCGGTCACTTTACAATAAAGACATCCCACGCAGGGGACGCTGAGCTATGAATCTATACTCTAATTTATCGAACCCCCGTTTACAAAAACAAAATAGAATATAAACATCATTATAAAATATCAACAAAACATACAAAATGCTTACATTGCCAAATAATAACATCATAGGAAGCCCCAGTGACCACCCGGCAGAAAGCGTCCAATATTTCCAAGCTGATCCAACAGACTTCACACACAAATGAGGCGTTTTGTCCCGGAAGAGTTTTCAAGAAAAAAGATAGGTGACTGGTCTAGCGAAGAAGAAGATAGTATAGTAGATTGATAGAACAGAGTAGGAATGAGAAGGAACAAAGGAGAAAGACAGCGACAGTGGGAATTTAAAGCACTAAATTTCCAGAAGGTGGGGATATTATTTATACTTAAACCCCCGGCACCCCCTCGGTGAAACGTAACGGGGACAGGAAATTGGCCGAAGGAAAAAAAATCATGGATGTATGTAAATAGCATAAATTGTGAGTGATTGGGTCTACCCTACACTTATGGAGATCTGGAAGCTAGCCCAAGGAAGTTCCTTAAGAAACAAAACTATATACTATAGGGAAAGGGTAAACGAGAGGGGGTGAAAGGGAGGGGCGAAGTGTATATGTGTGTGTTTTATTGGATTTGGCAGCTGGAAAATATGTGTCTGTGTGCGTGTGTATGTGTGCGCGCAGGTGTGCTAGCGAGTGTATTAGTGTGTGTGAGTGTGTGCATGTGTGTGCGCGCGTGAGTACGTGATTCCCCATCTGCTCGCGCTCTAACCAGCAAGAGTTTTGGGACCCTGAAGTAAAATGGACGATAGTAAATGACATCATGAATATAAACGATGCCACTTAAATCAGATTCAGGACAACGTTCTGCGTGTAACACTGTCTTACCTTGCAGCCCGTCCATCGGAAATAGTACATACAACATTAATAATTACAATACATTACATGGCATTACATTCAAAGCTACCTTGTTAACATTGTTAAACCAACTTAGCATAAAGCAGATGAGGGGGAGGAATGAGAAAGGGGAAAATATGACGTGGTCAGCTAATCGCCTTCACGTCCATGGAAAAGCTAACATTCTACTGTGACAACACTTAACACTCATGGAGAGACAACTTGATGAGAGATTTTATTTACTGACTGACAACTATCTCATTTTGTATTTCCAACTATTTATATAAGCCTATTGGAAGACACTAATCATGATATACATCAAAACACCAAAATGCAAAATCTTCATCCTACCTTTCTAGCACAATTCAACTAACATAGTCCAGAGCCTGAGAGATCGAGAGCTGAGAGGCTGAGAGCTCCTTTCACTCGTGCACCATGTTTTTATTTATTAGATATATCTATATCCTCTAACTTTGATAAAAGCGTATTTCCCACACTAATACATTTCCTCACTACCTTAACCCTATCAAACACATACATACTTTCAAAACTACTAACTTTTTTTTCTAAATTACAATTGTTGAGTTAGTATTTGTAATCATTTTTGCATCTCTTAATGTAAACATTTCATAATCTATTATACAAATAACTCCATATTTCTGTGTAATCAAACTTATCAATGTCCTCATTTATATTTATGCTTCACAAATTTCCTTTATAACCCTCTTCCATAATCAACAACCATATTTATTGTTTCACTTTTTATTTCCTGTTTCTTGTTTTAATTTAACAAAACCCAAAACAATGTCTGACACTTCCACCACGCTTTTAATCATCTATCTCAACAACAATTCGTTTAACTTCCGTCTCCTTAAAGTTTGGGTACGCATCGCTTTTATAACCTCTTATTAACAAAACTAATATAGACTTCTTTGTATCAAAGCTAAGCAACTCCAGCAACTGTAATACGCTTCTAAAAATTAATAAATCGTTACATCAATTCCAACGACTGTGGTACGTTTCTAACTGTTACACTCGATGTTTTTTTTTAATCAGTTGATTCAGCCCCGAAGCTTGAAAACTGATAAAGTGTAACTCAGATTCGTTTATCCACGCAGCCTGCTCACTCAGCAACAAGGCAAAGTCGTCGTATGTAGTTTTCCAACTTTATTCAGCGAACATCAACAACTGCATACAGTCGTTTTTTACACTCACAACTTTTCACAACTTTCCACTTTACAATTTAATCTACTATCAATCCTCTCTTTTTGAAACAGTGCGGTACATATATAGTCTCTCTATACTCCAGAACAATTTAGGACACTCCAGCGCAACGCACCACAACCAATCAAACTTAACTTCGTCATCACTGTCTCACGTCATACAACCTTATTTGGGATGGAAGCGTCTCGTGGTTACCACTAGATTTATCCACACGCTTCGATCGATCGTAAACAACCAACTCTAGAAAATTCTCAAATAATATCGACCAACTAAAATTATCAACGTTATACAAAGCTTCTTCTAACAACAACGCAAAATCAAATCAAAGGTAAATACACTCTATTATTGCATGCTTTGCAAAATAAAACGATCGGATCTATCGTGCGCGTCACACACGAACTATCGTGGCGCGTTTCAACGTAACATAAGCCCCCACTCAAGAAGAAATTTACTTAATTTCATTCAACAACGTTGATACGCAATGCACAAACCAAATCCTTAATTAAAACTTATTTCAGTCTGTCTGGCTACTGTCAATATTCTCAGTTCATCCACACAGTCAATGTTCTTTCATCCACAAGGAAACGACGCCCTCGTCCGTTACGGTTGTCATCGGCCAAGGGTCAAAGACAGTGATCTCATGGGCTTTCCTGGAGTCAGTGCATCCTCTGTTGTCTCCTTCTTCCATCGAACGTCCGATGAAGTCGACGTTGTCAGCTCCCAGAATACACTTGCTGGGTCTCAAGGTCAAGTTGGCTTCTGTGAGACGGTGGAACAGCTCCCTCAAGGTCATCAGATGCTCTTCCCAGGTGTGGGTGTGGACTATCAGGTCGTCCCAGTAACACACGACGTTGTCCATCCCATTGAGCATCTTCCTCATTCCTCTCTTCAGGGTAACACCGCTGTTGACCATCCCGGGTTGGCCCCCAAAATGTTACACTCGATGTTGTTTTTTCTCTATCAGTAGTTGATTCAGCCCCGATGCTTGAAATCCTGATAGGTGTAACTCAGATTCGTTTATCCACGCAACCCGTTCAATCATCAACAAGGCAGGAGTCGTGCGCGTTTCAACGTAACACTAACATTGTATTGAAACCATAATTGGACTGTGATATGCAGAAGATCATGATAAAGAAGAGGCAAACGTACACATTTTGCAAATTTACATAACTTCAATTTCAATGCCTGTGTCATAAGATCTAATGTACAGGGAAACGCAGTCAATCTCAAAAGTTAGTTCTAGTCAATCGCTCAGTGAATTACCTCCCTGTTAATTTAATACTGGGGTTTCCTTAAATCCGTACGACACCGGTGAAGAGCAAAGGCTAACAACTCACACACTCCAGCCATTCGTATTACTAAACAGCCACGCGAATTTCGCACTTGTCTGTACTGATACTCGTCCATTTTGCAAACGAAAACTCTGCAAAAACGCCAGACAACAACGTGCATTGTGCACATGACAATCTCACCCTTATGTGAGAAATGTCGTGTGTTAGTACCAAACGACAACTATACAATTTACAGTACATACATTTTCAGGGCCTATGTCATCATATCTAACTCAAGAAGGAAGCTGCCCGTCATGCAAAGCGGCAACGATATCAATTGCATTAGGTAGCTCCTTCGTCCTTGGCGCCAGTGTCAGCATGAGTCTCGGGTGACGTGAATCGGTTCCTGACTTCAGAGTTGTGATGCGTGAAGCAGTCGTAAACAAACTGTCCCAGGCAAAAAAAAATATTATACCTATATGTTTAAAGCCACGGCTTTTGTTCCAGGTTTTAGTCTCCTGACTTCAGTCGTGGTGGGATTGTGAGATCCAGAAAATCTTATTTGGAGCCACTAAAAGTCTACCTCTACTGTTAGCCACTCTCCAGTTTGCCTGCCAACATTTTCCCTGTGCAAATCACAATATAAATATTTTTTGTCCTGGTGCTACTACACAAATTATATTATATACGTTTTCACGGCCAGTTGTTACTATACAAATTATATTAGATACGTTTTCAAGGCCTGTTGTTATTATACAAATTATATTAGATTTATTTGAGAGCCTGTGGGCCAAAGGGGAGCAGAATGTCTCGCTGAGAAGACAGTTAGTCCCAGGCCACTGGACACTGGACTGCTAATCAATAGGCATGGTTTAAGGGTCAGCTCCAATCGCCCCACTTCTGGACACCGCACCCTAATGATCACGCAGATACATAGCATTGGCCGGTCGAGGCAAAAGACATTCCGATGTATTCACGCAAGTAAAACACCACACCACACACAAGCAGGCACGCCTACACATATGCGCGCGCGCATATACACACACGCACGCGCACATACAGTCGCAGGCAGCACAGAGGAATCTACCCTCTGAAAGTCTACAATGGGGCATTAATAAAGTAGAATGGATCCGCGATAGCAAAAAAAGTGGGTCCTCGATAGCATAGCGGTAGCAGTAGTAACGTTCAGCCCATGTATCATGGCTGTGTGTTATCTACCGCTGCGCGATTGAGGATCTACTTTCTTTTTGATATCATTATACTTTTGGTTAAGTGCATTGTGGTCTCTTTGCACTGTGCAAGGAGGTAGAAGTAGATGGAGACCGAAAAAGAGGTGGGAGGACAACATTCGAGAATGGACTGGTTTGACACTGAGCGAAACAATCAGGGTTGCTGAGGACAGGGAAAGATGGAGTACGCTGGTTAAACGATCATCTGTGGTGCCCCTACGACCTCGAGTTATGGGATAGTATAGGATAGGATAGGCATTGTGGTCTACTAGCGTGCTGCTATACTGTGTTTAGCGACTGTGCGGTCAAATGGCGCTTGCATCTGGACACGCGAGCGCCTATGCTTATGACGCGTTCGATACCCCGAATACCAAAAAGACGTTACGACTACGATGATGATGATGATGACGACGACGACGACGACGATGATGATGATGATGATGATGATGATGATGATGATGATGATGATGATGATGATGATGATGATGATGATGATGATGGCAATGATGGTGATAATAACGGGGACGATGAAGGCAGTTATGACGACGACGGTAATCTATTAACCAAGCGTAAAATTTCTATCGTGTCGCTAAACTAGAGTAGTGATGGTAAATCGCAAAGGCTTCTAACGTGCTTCTGACGATAAATACTACCAGCAATGCAAATGATAGCAATAAATATACGCCAGTCCCACCATGCATCCGGTCTAACGTGCGAGAACAACATAACGCCATTGGCAATAGTAGACGACATTAGTGATGTATGATCCAGCCATCTGCGAATCTCTTAATATAGACAAAGTAACACAGTTACAGCAAATGCACTTTATAGTGGAGGTGGCCTATATAATCCAAATGGTTATAGATTTTTTTTTAATAGATTTTTATAGATTTTAATGCTTTATTGTCCCTTTTTATCGGGAAATTCTGGGCCGCCTCCCCTGTGGAAGGCGTAGTCGCAGCCTGTGGCGCGCCCAAACCCAACCTACCTAACATTAGTTGTGATTTTTGAAATTTAGAAATTCTTTAAATTTTTTGAAATTTTGCTGGGGGAGCAAACCGGAGTACCCGGAGAAAACCCCCGAGACGATGCCCGAGTCGAAAGTAAATAATATTCGGAGAAACATAAGCGCCCGATGCAGGATCGAACCCACACCTGTCAGGCGCCATTGGTTTCTGGCCTGTGGACAAGGCAAGTTAGTCCCGCCTTAGCCCACTTGGCCACAACGCTTGCTTAGAGCGTTAGTTTTCAATTCCCAAGGTTGTGGGTTCAACCTCTTCGGGACCTCTCTAACATGAGACTTACCAGACTCCGAGAATGTTCTTCGGGTTTTCCTCCTCTATAAATAACGGTATTGAATGATGAATAAAGTCAATTTAAATTTCACCTGCAACCTTTGGGCGCATGGTCTGACGTCCAGACGACTGAGCACAATCCTGGACGACCGGGGATGGGGAGAAGGGACCTAGTGCGCGCTAGGTGTATTCGTGTTGCCGGCACTCACCCGTCTAGGACATGAGCGTTAGGATCTTTAAAGTCCATGCGGTGGAATGCGTGCGTACACAAACTCGGTTTATATTAGGCTTATCTTCCGAAGGGATAACAAATGAAATAGTTTGGTTAATTAACTAGCAACTGGAAATCGGCAAATTTGCTTTAATGAATATTATTACGGTATTGTGACTGGATGCAGTGCAGCCTAATTAGTCTGGAAAGTTTGCGATGTCAGAAAATAGGTCAGGAAAACCCTCTACGTCAGTTTCGTAAATATTTAGTGCATAAAAAAGAGTTTGAGCCAGTATCTGTACACTTTGGGCAAAACAAATCTGGTTTAACACTTAAGGAACAGGACTGGACGAGAGCAGCGGCATGTACTCAAGAAACTAGTTACGTCTCCTACATAATATATATCCTACTAATATTTTGTTAATGAAACTGAAAATTGTAGACAATCATTTTTGCACTCGCTGTAAACATGATGTTGATTATGTGGAACATTTTTTTCTTTCAATGTCCAAAACTAAGCAAAATATGGAAATTAGTAGAAAAAAAATTGAATCTTCAGATTTTAATTATAAAATTTCAAATATCACTTCAGAATGCACTCATTGGATTCCCCAAAAAAGGACTTTCTACAAATTTAGTAAATTATATTAACTGTAGCAAAAATGTGTATCGGAAACTCCAGATATAATACACCAATTGACATTTCATTTTTGTTTGAACGTGAATTAACCTTGAGAAAATTAAATCATTAATTATATTTGTTTTTAAAAAATAAATAAATACTTTTTTAATAGCTTTTAACTGGGGAACAAAAATTAGTATTCTTTCCAAAAAAAATGTTTGTGTGTGTGTTTGTGTGTATGTATACACAAATTATTGTGTGTTTTTTTATAGAGATTTCCAAATATATGTGAGTGCCTAAAATACATTTGACATTCATTAAATAAAAAAAAAAACATAAATAAAAAGGTCAGGAAACCCTATAATTATCTAGACACAATCTACAGTTCGTGCTAATTTTAAAATTACAAAACAGCCACAGAAGTGCAGTTATTTTTATCTTCATCGATTGAATTTACCAGGCCTGTTTATCAACGAAGTCTACAAATTACGTGTGTTAAATAGCGTAGTTTCCATTCTAAGTTTCCTTTGTAGTTCAACAATAGTTTCTTTTCAGCAAGTTTGAATTACACGAGCGAACGTTTACACTTGCGTAATCAAAATCTTGTGTACCAGGTTTAACTGATGAGTCGTTGAGTTGCCCGTGATTTCCGCTATTTCTTCAACGCCAAATTCTTGAAGGAAACTATTATTAAATCCGTTAAAGGTCGTTACAAGAACCAACCTGATAAAATGATGTATTCAGCTTACATTCCATTTGGTTAAATATTACATCATCCCTTGCCACAGTATTTTTTAAAAAAAAAAAAACAATGCGATGAATCTTGTTTCTGCGTCCAAAAAAAAAAAAGATAGAGAGAGCATACAATAATTAATATATCTATTGCTCTATGCCTTCTGCTCCTTATACCAAACTAACTGCACAAAAATCAGGACAAAATAATTAACTCGTTCGAGCCTTTGTCGTCTTTATATCCAATTTAATCGCAACAGTGGTCGTGCGACGCGGTTGTTTTTGTTCAGAAAATTAGGTGTTGACACCTTGGAGGCGCGGTAACGTTAGCAACCGAAATAGCCACGTTCTTTTACATGGTTTTTGCCTCCAGCTAGTTATGTAAAAGTGATTGTTTAACGACGTCAAAATAGATCCTGCCACTCCACCGAATTCGCTTCATTTCACCTAAAAAACATTAGAATAACAAAATGTTAAAAGATTGTGTAACATAAATTAATTAATAAATAATAATAATAATAATAATAATAATAATAATTATTATTATTATAATTATTATTATTATTATTATTATTATTATTATTATTATTATTTATTTATTTATTTATTTATTTATTTTCCATAGCGCAAAATCGCACAAAATGTTTGCTCAGAAAAGCCTTTCTCATGTATTTCCTCGGACTAATGGCTAACAGTAAAAGAAAGCAAAAAACACAAAACGAGCACACACACACACACACACACACACACACACACACACACACGCGCGCGCACATCACCACCACGACCACCACCACTACCATACCCACCACACCACACACACAGGTATAAAGCAATTGGAGAAAACAAATTATAATGTCCTAACTGTTGTTGTTGTTTGTAGATTATAGTCACACGACACTTTCGCATATAGGTGACTACTGGACCGATTTATACTGACACCAGCGGGCCAGTTGTTGGTAAAGGGGAAAATAATATGATCACACGTTGACCAATCCGGGATTCGAACCAGCGACCTTTCGGTTACTAGCAAGACGCTCTTACTAAGTCTATGGTGGTTTTATATAGCAGCAGTGCAATCGCTGCAGAAGGAGAAGTCAGCGGGAGTGGACAACATCCCCGCGGAATTGCTTCAAGCAGGTGGAGAAGCGATGACTGACATCACAACCATTATCTGTAACAAGATCTGGCAGAGTGGACAGTGGCCTACACCATGGACCCAATCGCTTTTCGTCACTCTTCCCAAAAGGGGTAACCTTCAGGAGTGTGGAAATCACTGCACCATCAGCCTCATCAGCCATCCCAGCAAGGTCCTCCTAAAAATAATACTCCACAGGTTGAAACCCCAAACTGAACAAATCATAGCTGAAGAACAAGCAGGATTCAGGGCAGGACGAAGTACCACTGAATAGATTTTTAACCTCAGAATAATCTGCGAGAAATACCAACAACATCTATATCATGTGTTCGTAGCCTTCAAGAAAGCTTTTGACCGAGTCTGGAATGCAGCTCTGTGGGCAACCATGAGAGTATACAACATCAGCCCTAAAATTATTGAAGACATCGAAAGCATGTATGATAAGGCTATCGGTGCAGTCCTCCACAACAGCACCATATAAAACTGGTTAAGAACAACAATCGGTGTGCGTCAAGGATTCCTACTCTCTCCAACACTCTTCAACATCTTCCTAGAGCGCATCATGTCAGATGCTCTTGCAGATCACGAAGGAACAGTCAGCATAAGAGATAGAGCAATCTCTAACTTCCAAAGCCAATCCCTCAACACAGTGAATAGCTTTAAATATTTAGGAGCCATTGTATCAGACAATGTTTCCCGACGGGAAGTCCTCTCCAGGATCGCACAAACAACTGCTGCCCTGACAAGGTTGAAGCCCATTTGGAAAGACAGGACCATCAGCCTACATTCCAAGGTAAGGCTGCTGCACTCCCTTGTCATCTCCATCTTCCTATACGCTCACAGCAGATCTACAACGAAGAATACAAAGCATGGAGATGAGGTGCTACAGAAGACTTCTGGGCATTTCCTATACTCAGGAAATCACCAATGACGAAGTCCGAAAGACCACCACGCAAGCCATTGGACAACACGATGACATGCTCACAGTCGTGAAGAAACGGAAACGCCGATAATATGGCCACGTCACCAGAGCATCAGGCCTTGCAAAGACCATCCTGCAAGGCACGGTGCATGGAGTCAGAAGGGAGACAGAAAGAGAGGTGGCACGTGTAATGACAACATACGAGAATGGACTGGCTTGACACCTGAGCGAAACCATGAGGATTGCTGAGGACAGAGAAAGATAAGAGTACGCTGGTTAAACGATCATCTGTGGTGCCCCCAACGACCTTCGAGTTACGGGATAGGATAGGGAGAACTCGTGCAGCTAAGATATGAAGACTGCTAGTGTAATTTATCCCTTCCGGTACGAAGCATTAAGAGAGTGCTTGATGACGGCGCTGCTTTGGGTGATACAGCACAATAAACCGCCAAGTTGCCTGCGCCACAAAGGTGCACATTCATGTTGGCGAATCACGCAGTCACAATTTCATCCAGGTTGATGAGGCTCGTATCACGAACAAATCAGTCTGTGGTGCCGTGCGCCACAAAATGGTACATAAATGGTTAAACCACCTATCGACGTTTCGTGAGCAAGTAATGAAAGCGACACGAAATGTGATAGACGCCGTGACGGAAGTTGCTCACTGTACATGTTAACTAGTAAAGCGTAACATTCAGGAAGTAGCACAATGGGGATCACTGACATATCCATGATGGGGATCTTTCGGAAGCGAGTGATTTTCGTTGTGAAAGTGATTCTACACTACTTTCTGTCCGTGACTTCAGCAGTTTATCCTCTCATTAGTATGCAAAGGTAAAAGTTCACGAAATCGTTCTCGGTGGTTTTGTGGAAAAGGACTTTCCCACGAAGATGACTTTGTCGGTAAGCTTATATTTTGTTTACTACATCGCTTGTAAGACATCCCAAAAAATGACATGCTTTTGTGAAAGGGACCTTACTCACCATTTTAGATATGAACATTGAGATCTGCACTTGTTTTGAGACTTAGAACGTAGTTTGAAGTGGGTTATTGGAAGCAAGATAACGCCGAGTCACAACACCCCGCAGAAAATGAACACCTTAGAAACTGCTTATTTTTCAGCTATGTGTGTGAGTGTCTGAAAATACATTTAAATGGCTTGCAATCTTGTTGTTGTTGTTGTTGTTGTTGTTTTTGTTTTATATATAGCTTACATCAGTGGTTCTTTCCCCCAGAGATTGTCATATCTTTGATTCAGACAAGTTACTTCCTTTTCTTTCTTTTCCTTCTTGCTTTTATCTTCTTTTCTTTTCCGACATAGAGGAAGCCCAACGGGGTTTTAATTAAAACCAATACATAAATGATGACTGGAAAAGCCAAGTGTAAAAAGAACCAGTAATGCTATTGTGTTAATTAAGATGGTTTATAAATCAGTGACATCCTAATCAATTTCTATAGAATAATGCCATGCAAAAATTTAAAATAACACTGTTATCAGTCCTTTAAAGGAAACAAGTCTGTTACATCTATTTGTTGATCCCTGATAGAAAATCTATTGTCGTCAGCGGGAATCGAACCTGAGCATAGTGTTAGGTTGAAGCGGTGGCTAAGTTGTGCGTGTGTTTGCCAGCGCGTTTGATGTTGCAAGCTGACGTATTTTGTCGGCTTGATTAGATCCCGATTACGATCAGCACACTAAGCGGCACTTTGACTTTGCAAGTGTGCTATATGAAAGCCGGGGCAGCAAATAGAGGATGGACGTCTGGCAGCACAAACATGGGATTAGTTCCATCACCGTGTCCGCTGACTTGACCTCCCATGGTCTTTCTATGACATCAAGACAGCAGAGGATCAAGGGAGTCGTAAGGCTTATAAGAACTTTCTTTGTACAAAAAGTTGTATCCCCCCAAAAAAATTAAGAAGTTGGTAATTTAGCATTTAGCATGGGGATTGTAGTACTTATCCATTCCTTATTAATGGCACTCCTCCTCCAAAAAGAATTGAATCAAGCAAAGAAGAAGTCGATCAGTTGTCTGCTCGCACAAAGACAATACATTCTTGCAAGAAGAAGAAGAAGAAGAAGAAGAAGAAGAAGAAGAAGGAAGTCGATCAGTTACAAGAACAATCAGGGGCAACAAATCAAGAGCGGACTTCTATAGCACAAACATGGGACTAGTTTTATCGCCGTGTCTGCCGACTTGACGTCCCATCGTCTTCGCCTCCGTGTTTCATTCCTCCCAGTCGTCTCATCTTACCTAGACCTCGCCAATCTTACGGTCCTACCACACAGCGCATGTTACATAAAGGCAAACGGCTGGGGAGATCTAGGAGAAATGAACTTTTTTACAACACAATTGTATTTTTTGCCATATTAATTCTTTATTCATATTAGCTCCCCATCTAGAAATGGCCACAACACTTCATTGCATTGTCTTAATTGAAAACATATGACAACTAACAAAATAAAGTAGAAATTTTTATTAAAGTGGTAAATGAAGATCCCTTAGTAAAAAAAAAAAAAGAAGTGGACTCCAAGACATTAGTGACCAGTCCATGACTTGAAAAGGCGTTGTCCATCTTTTAAACAAGGAAGCTCCTACTACACCATACAAAGTTTCATAACGTTTTACTTGCCACAGAAAAACGTAGTCTCGTTTCAGAGAAAGTGGAGGGGAGGGAGGGGGAGGGAATAGTGGAAGGACTGTGGAAAGTGGTTGGGAGTGGGGTAGATTGTTTGTTTGTTTGTTTATCAGTTTATAGTCCCCTCTCTTCCCGTAAGGATTTTCAGAGAGGAGACTCTGATATTGGGGTAGATAGATAGATATTCGGTGTTTATAGGGTCCAGCGGACTGCCAACAGCCGAATCATGGGTGGGTGAGGTGTACTGGAATAGTCTATGACGACATCGAGACTGCAATACACTAAGGTCAAGGGAGTCATAAGACTGATATGTACTTCCCCTCTTCTGAAAGCTGCGTATGGAACACAGTTACAAAGAAGGTAATATCGCCTTAAGAATGGGGATTGGAGGTCGTATCCAGAACTTATTAGCTCTACTTCTCCCCTGTAACAAGCAGACCCGGTTACCCCGCACTATTTGAGCTTTTGCTTGTTTAGCAGTAGTAAAACGTAGGTTACTGTAGTCTATTGCAGACGATTAAGGTATAACTGATGTGTACACACACACTGCGAGCTGACGCGAGCCGTTTAGTGACATCATCGCGGCCTACGATCGAGTTTTGAATTTTATATCCACTTAGATTGTTTCATCCAATCAGGACACAGGTAGAGTGGTTAGGACCAGTTCTGGCTGATTCAGTCAAAGCCAAGTATAGGGTCAGTTGTGTGGAAAGCTCTGAGCAGTACACAGCTACACTCGAGCAGAGAAATATCTCCAATGATAGAACAGGGAAGCAGTGCTTGTTGAATATTTGAATTCAATCAAGTAGCCACGGGCCTGACATTGTCGAACAGGTAAATGAACATACTTCTGTTTCATCGTGATGTATTTATATTATTGTTGAAATTATGCTTGTGGAATTTGCTATGCATAGATTTGAATTGTTAGTCCGACTTTGCGTTACCACGTGGAGAAGCCGACCACGTGTCAAGCATGACCGGCCGACGCCATGTTGTATACCTGACGGAACCACTGTTGTTTAACCTATATGTATGCTTGCAGACCAGTGGCTATTCCAGTGAATGTTTATAATATTATTAATTCTTTATGTGTATAGTTAGCCACGATTTATATTTATGTATGTATAGGAAATTAGAGTGGAGATTCCAGTGGACCACCGACTTAGCAGAATGTTCGTCGCTTATGTATAGAGATGTGGAGCTATCACCGAGGGCTACTTTGGCTTTCAGTGAGACGCTCTGCACAGACCTATTATTCAGGGTTGTGCAGAATTTCTTCTCATATGTTACAGACGAGCAGGCGGGATATCGTGAACCCAACTCTGCAAAGAATAGAACCTAATCTATGATTCGAGTTGGCTGCCGAGGCATCTACAGCATCGAGCGCAGATAGCCCACCCGTCGAACACAAGCAACGACAACACAGAGTGTCGTAGAAGCTACCTCAACGCAGCGCTTCAACCACGAAACCACTTATCAGTTAAGTGCCCAGGAAACAGTGCACTAAAACTGTATCAAAAGGACCACAGTAGTCCACTCTTCATGAACGCTAGTAGCCAGTGCCCTATGAAGAAAAAGTAGCTGCCTAGATTATCAGCGAGCGAACCATTCGCATTGACAATTGAACTTTTAAGTTAGATTCGTACTTCGAAGATCGTGTATAGAGTAGAAGAAATAAATGTGTGATTTTGACTGTTATGAAGTGGCTGGACTACATATGATTCATAGCCATGTGAAAGCTAGTGTGACAGTGATCTTTTACCATTTTTCTATCTATCTCTGTACCCCAGCCTTAACACAGACCGAGCTAAACAAATAAATGTATTAAAGTAATTCACCGGGTGACTCACTAGCGGTTCCCATAGAATAGAAGTGAGGGTTACAGCATTCCATTGTGCAGAGCCCAGCAACAATAACAAAAAACCGTCACATCCCCTCCCACCCCCTACCCCTACCCCCACCCGCCCATCTTCTAAGGTGGCGCAGTAGCGTAATGCTTTGGGCACGTGCTAGATAGAATTGCGTCGCTAAGTACCAACCTTATTGATGGGAACGGTTAGTACTAACTTGGGTGCAACCACTGAACGACATAAAGAACGAAACATCGCATAAAATACCCGACCTTAGTCCGCCCATATACAAATGCATGGGTACCTGGATCGGTCTACAACCGGGGAATGTAAAGAAAGCGAGGGACAGCAGCGCTCTTTATGAAGCTGACACCCAGTCTCAGGCAGCGAGGGACAGCAGCGCCCTAAAGCCCTAGCTTAACTGGCCGAGACAAACCCGAACCTTGTCTCGGCGAGACACCCGAGACAGTCTCGGCGAGACACCCGAACCATCCTTGCCCTTAACTAGGCTCGGCGAGCAATCCGAGACGGGATCGGCGAGAACATCGAGACGTGTCTCGCCGTGTCGCGGGCCGGCCTTTTGTCTTGCCGTTCGTGCGCAGCAAAC
>CM072513.1:78197462-78224962 GCA_036898135.1 Oncomelania hupensis
TATTTTTTATTTTTTTTTATTTTTTTATTTTTTATTTTTTTTGCGAATGCCAGCACTTTGTCGTTTAAAGACTAGAAGTAAAGACGAACACACACACACTCTTCTTTCTTCTCCACCCTGCTTCCTCTCCCTTTTTCTCTCACCCTTCCCTCTTACCCCCCTTCTTTCTCTCTTCAATCCCCACCTCTCTCTCTCTCTCTCTCTCTCTCTCTCTCTCTCTCTCTCTCTCTCTGTCTGTAGTCTTGATTCGGCTCTTTGTAGTCCGCTGGACCCTATTACAATGACTAACTAACCTCTCTCTCTGTGTTTTCTTTTTCTCCATCTCTCCTTCCCTTCCTCCCTCTCTCCCTGCCTCCTCCCTCCCCATTCGCAACGATTGTGCTATACAGTCTTGTATCTATCTTTTGTACAGTGAGAAGAAAGAAGCGTGCTTTGTAGCCTCCCCTACCAACCAATGTGGTCTGCCAGCAGGCAGTGTCCCACACACATCCAGGAGAGATCGGCTGGTCCCGCTCCACTAAACTTTCAAGATACAAGATACAGCTCATCTCCACCACGTCGATTCTGGCAGACTGCGTACTTAGTTCAGTCGTAAGAGCGTCGACCTCGTGTTCGATCCAGAGGTTTGATGCATGGAGTGGTCTTAATCACATCATCCCAGATAACAGCAGTTGTCCCAGTTCACAACCTCTCTCCTCAATTGACTGACAGTTACTAGAACCTTCTTGATCTATTTTTACCAGTTCAAGGTCCGAAAGTATAATGCGCTACCTTTTGTTGTCTTAGTCGCTGCGCCGAAGTACAATTGTTCAAACCACTAAATTAGCTGTGGGCGTGTGCCATCTTACAGCTCCGATCAGTGTGGTGGCTGTTGCACTGCACAGTGAGTAAAGTGAGAGGTAGTATTGGTGGGTCATGTTCCCTACTCCTGGATTGCGCTGCACTGCTGCTATCATGCTTTCGATTACAATGAGAGCCCAAAACATTTCTAAGTTAGATTTGATTACGTGTTTCCATGTCCATGCGTGAGAAGGAAGTGGTTTAAAGCGAGTCCGACGTCCAAATCTAAAAACAAATCTCCCATAGTTTGCATCCCATGTTCCCCCCGTGGGGGGTGCCGGGGGTTTCAGTATAAATAGTATCCCCACTTTCTGGAAATTTAGTGCTTTCAATTTCCACTGTCGCTGTCTTTCTCCTTTGTTCTTTCTCATTCCTACTCTGTTTTATCAATGTGCTATACTATCTTCTTCTTCGCTAGACCAGTCACCTACCTTTTTTCTTGAAAACTCTTCCAGGACAAAACTACTCATTTATGTGTGAGGTCTGTTGGATCAGCTTGGGAATATTGGATGCTTTCTGCCAAATTGTCACTGGGGCTTCCTATGATGTTATTATTTAGCAATGTAGGCATTTTATATGTAAGTGTTTTGTTGATATTGTATAATGATGTTTGTATTCTATTTTGTTTTTGTAAACGGGGGTTCGATAAATTTGAGTACTGAACAGTGAAAGCCACAGTTGAAAACCTGTCTTTCCTTTATAGGCAAGACGCTTCACTGCGGCAACAGTACCCCCGTTGGAGTGCCGGGGGTTTTCAGTATAAATAGTATCCCCACTTTATGGAAATTTAGTGCTTTAAATTCCCACTGTCGCTGTCTTCCTCATTTACTCTTTCCTATTCTTGCTCTGTCCTTCACTCTGCTATACTATCTTCTTCTTCGCTAGATCAATGACCTACCTTTTTTCTTGAAAACTCTTCCTGGACAAGACTCCTTGTTTGTGTATGAGGTCTGTTGGATCAGCTTGGGAGTGTTGGACGCTTTCTGCCGGGTGGTCACTAGGGCTTCCTATGAATGTACTATTTAGCACTATAGGCATTTTATATGTATGTGTTTGGTTGATGATTTATAATGATGTTTGTATTCTATTTTGTTTTTGTAACCGGGGTGTTCGCGTAGTTGAGGTCAACCCTCAGCCGTCCCCCGCGTGGGATGTCTTTATTGTAAAGTGACTGGCCGGTGGAGGGCATTCAATTTTCCCACTGGGGTTGTTTCAGCAGATCTTTTATGCGGATCGGGGGTTGTCCGGTCCTGATTTGGCTCGGAAGAGTCCGCTGGACCTAAAGCAACAATAAATCAATCAATCAATCAATCAAGCGTGGGATGTCTTTAATGTAAAGTGACCGGCTGGTAGATTGCCTTCAGTGTTACCACTAGGGTTGTTTCGGCAGATCTTTTAAGCAGATCAGGGGTGATTCCTCTTTCACTTCTCTGGTCCTGATTTGGCTCGGAAGAGTCCGCTGGACCTAAAGCAATGACCATGTAATGTAATGTAATGCACCCCATGCACGCACGCACACACACGCTTAGACACACACACATACACACACACTTGTATACAAACACACTTTGGGAATGGGGGAGGCGGGGTTCCTCCATCCGTGACGTTGCACTAATCTACTTGTCAGACCCGAAAAATCATTCATGTAACCTCCGCTCTTTGACCCCAGGGTTAAGCCGTTCATTTGCATGCATCAAGTAGGCTCAGCATGATTGTGAGTGGTATATGCATGGAAACGACAATCTCTGTTATTAGAACATGCAAATTGGCCAACACGAAACACCCACCCCTCATTTTCATACTAACAATATCCCCCATCGTTCATTTGCATTGTAAAACAGTGCGATAGGAAGACTGCAAAAACGACAGCCCATCCGTTTGGAAACTCCGCTTTGCCTGCTCGCTTCTTCATTTAGTTTTTTTGCAAGTAAACCAACAGATCGTGTATCTGTATTTTCCAGCTAAAAGGGACTCAATTTGACCACACCCCCTGGACAGATCCTTTTATATAACATGCACAGTGAATGTTGCCCCACTTTAAAAAAAATAATAAAGCTTACAACAACAAAAATAACTATTTCAAAAGTATAGTTATTTTTTAATGAATAAATTTTGTAGCTTTTGTGTCTATTAATAGCAACAGCCGTGGGCTAACAGCCAACATTCTGAAGCTAAAAATAGCAGCTTCCAAAGCCGGTAAGAGAAAGAACCCCTATAAAACATGGCTCGCATGGGTTTTCGTTTTCAGTTGGTAAAATGGACCCTACCTTACCCCAGACACCAAAGACGCATTCTTCAAGCCTCGTGGTTCGCTCAGAAATAGGGGCATAGGTCACACGTCTATGGTATCGGTGTACGGATAAAACAGGGGATATCACTCCTTGTCAGAACGGAAATGGAAAATTCAAATTTTAGCGGTTGGTTTGAGCAACAAAAGCCCCACTTTGTCATTGTGTAATGTGATAACAATGGGAATTTTAGGGTAAACCCGTTTTGACCAAATGTAAACAAAGCCTTTGAATTTAACCTTTACAATAATATAGTGTATAATGCCATACAAATACGCATAAGCCTACATACGCACGCATGCGCATATACGCTCACGCGCGCGCCTCCTCCCCCCCCCCTAATCCCCTCACACACACACACATACAAACAGCTGGGACATCGAAAAGGACATAAAGGTAATGGTATTCCTTGTCAACTTGTTCGATTCAGCTCACTTACTTTCAATTGTAAATGTGTTACATTATGATAAGGGATATTTAATAATTAATCGTAATAAGATTAACGAAATCGCCGTGGATTGTTTGGATTGTAAAACAGCGCGATCTCGAAAAACCTAAATCACTCGGATGTCGTGTTTTGTTTGCCTGTCCGATATAGCTTGCTTTCTTTATTATAAACTTGATTCAATAACGGAGACAATAAACTTTAGGTTGTGATTGTTTCGTGAAACCAGAGATAAATGATAGCATCCTGGACACAAGCCTTATTGGAAGCTTTCCTCCTGGGATAAATGTTAAAATAGGAAAGAACTGTATCCCCTACTCTGCTGTCAGTGGTTTAAATTTGTAGAATTGTGTCGTAGATAAAGACGGCCGTTTCCCTTTGTTCTCAGCTCGTCATTGTATCAGAGGAGCTTGCTGAAATCAAGTGTTTGATGTTCAATAGCATACGAAGATGCTTGACGTGAAGTCCGGAGGCAAACTTGTTTTTTCCAACCTAGTTCCAGTCATTCGCCCAAAAAGGCAATCACCGAAGTCGAACGAAGCTCTCCGATGTGTTACGAAATGATGCTTGCATGACTATGACTAGTTGACATTAAAATTGATCGCTGTTGCTTCTAATTCTGTACGATTTACACAGATTAGCATTTCGCAACGGTATACTTTGTTAATATGAGCATAATTATTATCGACCATATTTAATAGTTGCGTTCCTTGATTTGCATTTTGTTAGTTCTCAGCAGTTACTGTAGGCTAATAATAGCATTCCCCATTTCCTGCCTAGAACCAAGTGGACACTTTTATATACATAGGCCTAATCTACATTATATATTATAAGTCAGTCTCCGCGCAGCGAAGAAGCTCACTAGCTGAATATAATTATTAGACCTGTATTGTTTGTTTTATACGTAAATAAATGTATAAACTATATCTATTCTAATAATAATATTTAGGCCTATACTTTATAATATTCGAATCTTTAAATTCCCGGAGAAGGACGAGTAGGCTAAGCGAATTTTTTTTAAAAATATAACTCGAGATCAGAGTTAAATTAATAGCTAATTAGTTAGTAGTAGTAGTAGTAGTAGTAGTAGTAGTAGTAGTAGAAGTAGTAGTAGTAGTATAGTTATTTAGTTAAATCTTTAATGTATTTGTTTTGTTTGTTATTATTATTATTATTATTATTATTATTATTATTATTATTATTATTATTATTATTATTATTATTATTATTATTTGTTTATTATTATTTTTATTTTTATTATTATTATTATTATTATTATTATTATTATTATTATTATTATTATTATTAGCATTATTCCTACTTTTACAAAAAATAAAAGAATAGTGTGCTGCTGTGCGTGCTCAATGGTGTAAATATGGTCAGTGACGTTTTGTTTGTTTTTGCTGAAGTTGGGTGTAACCCGAAATATTCAGATGGTGTTACTGGTTATTTTTTCTTATAGATTTACCCAAGTTTTCAGATGATTTATGGAAATTTCCGCCTGCCACGCCACATTTTTTTAAAACGTGTTTCTCATTAAAATACATATCATTGAAATACATATAACACATTTACTGTATCAGTTAAAAAGAATAATATTAGTTAAATAAATAATTGCTTTGGTGCTTGCAATAAAAATGTCACTGTGTTTTGAGACCATTATAAACTTGCTTTGCCTTGTTGTGCTGAAGGGACATCAACGTATCCATAGCGCTTTGAAATTTTGTCATGGTTTTATTGTTGATATAGATGTGAAATCGTTGTATGTGTGCATTATGTGTTATGTATTACCTTTACTCTTTATTACTATTTGTGTCAGTATATTAAATCATCATAAAATAATAATAATAATAACTGCTTCAGCGAATCTCGACTTGAGCTTGAAGCTGTGCAGATCGAAACAGAATTAGATCTAGAAGCAACAGCGGCTATTTTTATGCACGGATGTTTCACCACATAACAGATCCGTTGGATCTCATTTTTGATATGATGATGATGGTCATTGTTGTCAGGGTGGCGACGTGGTGATCGTCCTTAACGCTCATGCAATAGGACGTTAAGCATCGTTTTTCGTTCGTTCTGAGAGCCAGACCAAATGGTCTGGTAAATATGTATGATGAGGGCTTTTTAGCCCAATTTTATTGTCCTTAACGCTCATGCAATAGGACGTTAAGCATCGTTTTTCGTTCGTTCGTTCTTTTGTCTTTGTAAACTCGTGGGCCTCCTACATACGTACGTAGTAAAGTATGTAATTGAGGCCGACGAAAGACAAGACTTCCCAGTCTGTGGTTTCACGTAGTCCTGCCAGCATTCGTTCGTAAAACATCGGATAGCTTCACTCGACTCGGAGAGCTTCGTTCGACTTCGGTAATTGCCTTTTTCGGCGAATGACTGAAACTAGGTTGGAAAAAAACAAGTTCGCCCAGTCCGGAGGGAAAGCAAGCATCTTAATGCGAAACAAAAATCCACAAATTGGCTGGCAGGCAACAGAAATGGGAAGGAATCTACATTCTTTAAAAGAGTATTCATAGCTAAATATATTTATAGAATCTAGGAAGGTTGTAGTCTCTCTCTCTCTCTCTCTCTCTCTCTCTCTCTCTCTCTCTCTCTCTCTCTCTGCCTGCAACAAGCAACAAGATTCTTACAAAATGAGGTAAGGTCAGAGGGGGGGTGGGGGGGGGAATTCCGCTAAAGGCACATTTTCACTCATTACGCTGCCGGGGACGGAAAGAAACAAGATGAGTGAAATATGAATACCCCTAATGAGGATCAGCTTCTGGCATGACAAAACAATATGAGACTTTAAAAGCAGCCACACACATGTCTGCGCGATCACTTACTGAATGACATTCGCATGCGCGCACGCACCCACACACACACGCGGACTAGCTCTCTCTCTCTCTCTCTCTCTCTCTCTCTCTCTCTCTATTGCAACTTATGTACACCCCTAACCCCACCACCACCACCCCACCCTCAGTGTAGTATTTACTATGAAACTGCTGACAGCAATTCGTCGCTGTCAGACGAAAACCTCGTAAGTCCCAAAATGGCGGTTTGGAGATAACTTCATAGTTGTGACCCTTGGTCTCTTGCCCATGTTCTGTACTAAGCTCAAAATTGCGTCTCGAATAAAAAGTTAATAAAAATCCATGAAACCAAACCTTGTATCTCTCTACTGGCGGACCAAACCTCGTATGTTTAGATACGAGGTTTTTACCGAACGTTTTCGCGGTAGGAAGTGACAATGACGCAACATACGAGGTTTTCTTTGTCGCAAAAGTTTGGACGAAATTGTAAGTACAGAGCACACATAACACTTTGAGTCGTTTGATTTCCTTCACAATTAGACAATGAATGTATGGAAAGGCATTGAATCATGTAGTCTTGAGTTTTCAGTGGTTTTGAGTGGTGAAAGACTGATCTCTCTCTCTCTCTCTCTCTCTCTCTCTCTCTCTCTCTCTCTCTCTCTCTCTCTCTCACTCTGTGTGTGGTTGAAGAGAAAGGGACAGTTCTGGAGGCGAAGAGAATAGATCTAGTGTGGGGAGGGTGTACGTGGAGGTCACTGGATCTGGGGGACGGATGTTAGATCTAGTATGTAGGCTTAGATTGAGTAGATCTCCATATCGCTTGTTTGTGAGAGGGGCGTACAGAATACATTCATTTATTTAAATCGGAATAGAACACTTGAGATTGTTTATGTTAATTAATTTTAGAATCAGCGTCGATGTCTGATAACGGAAATCTGTCGTCTGGGACCCTCTGCGAAAAGTGCAACCTGCCACACTCCCCTTGCTCATCATTTGATGATTTTGCGGAGTGGATTTGTAAAGTCTGCAACGAACCACCCAAAGACCCTGTGAGTTCGGGCACTAAATAGAATAGACCCAACGTTTCCCGGCGTGTCGTAAGAGGCGACTAACAGGGGTGATGTTAGCACGGCATCACTGGGCGAAAGTCTTCTACACAGAAGTCACCGGCCAGGGCGGAGTAACCTCACGTTACTACAGGTTCAACGACCACGTGCTCAGGGCCAAGGCGAGCCACACTGTATTCGTGGATTTCGGCTGTGGCCACAGGATTGGGCACCGCCAGGTCCTTTTTGCCAAAGACACACTACATGATGAAACTATCCAATAATTCCATACCGGATCGGTCATCGCCCGGCTCAACAAGGCGCCTTCCGTTGGCCACCAGGACGGAGGTGATAAATATGCTACTGATGGACAATTTAGCAAGATCCGCACGAGAAACAACATCGTCATAGGAACCTGGAATGTCAGGACCCAAACTGCGGAAGGAAAATTAGAAGAACTGGCCCACAAGCTGGACCACTATCGATGGAACGTTTTATGTATCGGCGAAGTGCGCTGGAAAGGCTTAGGTAAAACAACGACCGACAAAGGCCACAAGCTCTATTTCAGCGGTAGAGATGACAGTCACGAACACGGCGTTGGATTCTTGGTCCACAAGAACATTCTAGCCACTGTCATGGGTTGCCGCCCAGTATCCAGTAGACTCATTACCATCCGTCTGAGAGTAGCCCCTTTCAACATCACCATCATCCAACAGCATCAGACTATGACGACAGCGAAGTGGGGGATTTTTATGAAAATCTACAGGCGGTCCTTGACCAAGTGCCGAAGAAAGACATAGTCATAGTGCAAGGCGACTGAAATGCCAAGTTTGGCCAAGATGCGCACCACAACTGGGGAGACACATGTGGACCCCACTGCAACAACGAGACAAATGACAGGGGTCTGAGACTCTTGGAGTTTGCCAGATACAACAATCTGATACTGGCAAACACGCTTGGTCTCCACAAAAACTCCAGACGATGGACATGGCACAGTCCCGGCGGGGAGCATCACAACCAGATCGACTACATCATGGTCAAGAAACGCTTCAGATCAAGCATCAACATTGGCAGGACACGCACTTTTCCAGGAGCAGACATCGGAAGTGACCACGATCTTGTGATGATGTCTTTCCGGCTCCACTTGAAGAGAGTAAATACAGCAAAGTGCACCAGACTGAAGTTCGACCTGGACAAACTGCAAGACCCGGAGGTGGCAGAACTATTTCAGGCCACAATTAGGGGGAAATTTGCACCACTGCTCATTTTGGGGGCTGGTGAAGTAGATGTCAACACCATGACCACCACGTTCAACTCAGCTGTGACAGATGCCGCCACTGAGATCCTTGGCAAGTACCGACCAAAGAAGAAGCCGTGGATCACACCTGAACTTTTGGATCTGTGTGATAAACGAAGAGATATTAAAAAGAAAAAGAACACCTCACAGGGAGCTCATGTCTACCGAAAAATCAACAATGACATCCGAAAAGGCATGCGCACAGCAAAGGAGAACTGGATAGAAGATCAATGCCAGGAAATAGAGAACAGTCTGAACAAGAACAACAGCAGGAAGGCCTACCAGACTGTGAAGCGCCTGACAAGTGTCAAACCGCCCAAAGTCTCCACGATCCCAAGCAAGTCTGGCATATGCCTTACTGAAGAACAAGAAGTCTTGGACAGATGGACAGAGTACTGCTCCGAGCTTTACACCAAATGGATACTCATCAGTTCTAGCATGTCCCGAGAACAGAGAAGAAGAAGAAATCCTCCCAATTCTCCGGGAAGAAGTTGAGGCAGCAGTGCAATCACTGAAGAAGGGGAAGTCAGCGGGAGTGGACAACATACCCGCGGAACTGCTACAAGCAGGAGGAGAAGCGATGATTGATGCCTTCACCATTATCTGTAACAAGATCTGGCAGAGCGGGGAGTGGCCTTCAGGAGTGTGAAAATTACCGCACCATCAGCCTCATCAGCCATCCCAGCAAGGTCCTCCTGAAAATAATACTCAACAGGTTGAAACCCCAAGCTGAACAAATCATAGCTGAAGAACAAGCAGGATTCAGGGCAGGGCGAATTACCACTGAACAGATTTTCAACCTCAGAATAATTGATGGATTGGCTAGAGAGGAACAAGAACTTGAACAGATGGTACAGAGGCTTGACACCACTTCCAGAGCCTATGGAATGGAAATAAGTGCAGAGAAGACCAAAATGATGACCAACAACACCAATGGCATCAACACGGACATCAAAGTCCAAGGCCAATCCCTCAACACACTGCATAGCTTCAAACATTTAGGAGCCATTGTATCAGACAATGGGTCCCGACAGGAAGTCCTCTCCAGGATCGCACAAACAACTGCTGCCCTGACAAAGTTGAAGCCCATTTGGAAAGACAGGACCATCAGTCTACATTCCAAAGTAAGACTGCTGCGCTCCCTTGTCATCTCCATCTTCCTATATGCTTGCGAAGCATGGACCCTCACAGCAGATCTACAACGATGAATACAAAACATGGAAATGAGGTGCTACAGAAGACTTATGGGCATTTCCTATACCCAACACATCACCAACGACGAAGTCCGACAGACCATCACACAAGCCATTGGACAACTCTATGACCTGCTCACAGTGGTGAAGAAACGGAAACTCCGATGGTATGGCCACGTCACCAGAGCATCAGGCCTTGCAAAGACCATTCTGCAAGGCACAGTGCAAGGAGGTAGAAGAAGAGGGAGACCGACAAAGAGGTGGGAGGACAACATTCGAGAGTGGACTGGTTTGACACTGAGCGAAGCCATCAGGGCTGCTGAGGACAGAGAAAGATGGAGTATGCTGGTTAAACGATCATCTGTGGTGCCCCTACGACCTCCGAGTTACGGGACAGGATAGGAAATGCCGGAAGATGGTATTTCTGTGTTTGACGTTTTGACAGTTTGTGACACCTTTAAATATGGCTTTCCTGCGATCTTTGACAACGTTTTGCTCTGATTTTGTGTTGTACCAGGGTCTGTTATTTTATTAAAAAACCTCGTAACTCAAACATTTTTACACAGTTGTAAGTCGAAAACCTCGTAACTCTTCATTTGCTTCCAGTTCTCAACGGAAAACACTTCTTCGACTTTTTATCCCATACTGCCAAATTTCTAGACTTTTCATAGTGCCTTTGAAGTAAAAAAGTCATTGGTTTGGCGTTACCCGACTGGTTGAAGCAGTTTTTATCGATTTTCTCAAAACAGCAAAAAATGAGATACGAGGTTTTCGTCTGACAGCGACGAATTGCCATTTACAGTCAGTAGGCAGTTGTAATGTGTACCTTATGGAAACGTACCGTGACCTTTTCTTAAACACTTACTACTGATAGGTGAACGCCCGCACAGTCAGGTGTCAGGTTGGCCTAGGAGAAGACTGGTTATTGCCATTTACCGACCCCTTTAACACCGGCGCTGACACTTAATAATAATAATAATAATGTTCGTCATTTGTAAGGCGCCTTAGCCTAAGGATCAAGGCGCTAGCCGATACAGGATCTAACTCAAACCGCCCGAGGCGCCCACCCGCAGCCTTTGGGCGCATGGTCTGACGCCCGGACAACTGAGCACAATCCTGGTCAGCCAGGGATGGGGGAGAAGGACCAAGTGCATGCTGGGTGTGTTCTTGTTACCGGCACTCACCCGTCTAGGACATGAGCGTCAGGATCTTTAAAGTCCGTTATGATGGAATGTATGCGACATACAGACTAGACCTCGGTTCATACTCTCATCCGAAGGAGTAGGAAAACAGGAGTAAAGTGTCCTTCCCAGGGACACAACACAATGGCCCGGCCAGGGCTCGAACCCGGGACCTTCAGATCCGCAAGCCGAAGCACTACCATTAGACCACAGTGCCTCCCAATTCATGAAATTCACTTGACGAGACACTTAATCAGTTTGGCAAAACACTTCTGGACTAATGTCTTGTGTTTTTGTTTTGATTAGCACATTCACAACGGAGCGACGGATGAGAAGGACAGTGAGGGCTCGGACACGTACAACTCGCAACACTGGAACAGCACTGCATCACATCAGCACAGTTGGTAGATCGTGTAGATGATACGAAGGTAGTCCCGAGATAATAGTCATAATCAATTATTGCCAACAGTGGTTTGCAAGACAGTGCATGTTTTGATGTCTATCATAGCTGTAAGGACTGCACTGGGAGAGAAATGTATGTAGATACGCATGGATATGTATTTGCCAGATTCAGACTAGGGGTGTCTCCTTTCAATGCACACAGACATCGGTACTCTCAGAATGAGGACAATAGATCGTGTCCATTTTGTCTTGGTATCATTGAAGATGAAGTGCTTGTAGTCTTCGATTGCCCAGTGTATATTAATATATCAGACAACATTACATTCAACAGATTGATAAAATAGACAGAAACGCTATGATATGTAATTTGCTAAAAAGTCAAGAAGAGTCAGAAATGGTTAGATTGACGAAAATGTTTTTCTTGGCGTGGCAAGCCCGACAGTCACGCATAATAACTTCGGAAAAAAAAGTTTTATTATGAGGACTTGAAGATTATGATTTCTTCAGATTATAACAGATTGGAACATACGTGACTTTATGAACAAAACCAGAACTAATAAATGTGACAGCCACCCTCTAAGAAAGTCAAAGTACAAAAGCATTTTGTAAAGGTTGCGAGTTTGATTTCAATGTTTGAAGTTCACAAGTTTGTTATCTAGCAAGCGAATGCGTTTAATAGACAATTTTGATGACAGTGCACAGGGTTCTTTTTTCATTTTTTATTGGCTAGAATTTGTTAGTGCTAATATTTGTCTAGTTTTACTTTTTGCAATGATTACTCTTATGTTATGCAATAAAGTTTAGATGTCTGACCCCCACCCCACCTCCCTGCCTTCTCTCTCTCTCTCTCTCTTTCTCTCTCTCTCTCTCTCTCTCTCTCTCTCTCTCTCTCTCTCTCTCTCTCTCTCTCTCTCTCTCTCGCTCGCTCTTTCTCTCACTTCCAGATATAAACGAGCAGGCATGCCTAGTCCCTTAAATATCGTCGTCGTCATCATCATCATCATGATGTTATTATTATTATTATTATTATTATTATTATTATTATTATTATTATTATTATTATTATTATTATTATTAATTTATTGTTGTATTTATTTTAGTTAACCGTTATATAGAGCCTTTCCAATCTAAGAGCCGCTCAAGGCGAACCTATCTAAACCCGCCCGAGGCGCCCATTGAAAATCTTTAAACGCATAGTCTGACGCCCAGACGACTGAGCACAATTCTGGGCGACAAGGAAAGGGAGAAAGGACCTAGTGCGTGCCGGGTGTATTTGTGTTGCAGCACTCACCTGTCTAGGACATGAGCGTCAAGATCTTTAAATCCCATGTGATGGAATGCGTGAGTGCACAAACTAGACCTCGGATCATACTCTTATCCGAAGGAGGAGGAGTAGTAGTAGTAGTAGTAGTAGTAGTAGTAGTAGTAGTAGTAGTAGTAGTAGTAGTAGTAGAAGTAGTAGTAGTAGTAGTAGTAGTTATCAAAATCTCGTTCTCATTCTCCTCATCAACATCATCTTCAAGATCATCATCATCCTGAAGATCATCATCATCCTCAAGATCATCATCATTAGCAACAGCAATAGCAGGAGCAAATTCAGCATCATCACACTCATCATAATCCATGTTTTAAAAAACAAATATCGCACGTTCCCTAAAGCGGAAGCGCATCTTGGCGATGTAAAAGAAGGAAGAAAAAACACGCCAGACGATGCTGGCCAGAGATGAGGCATTATAGCAAGGAAGAGGAGAAACGGAAGGAGTCATGGCGTTTCCCACAACAACAAAAAACAGCACAGATATAGAAGAAAAAAACGGGTCTTAAATTGCCGTGGCCGCCTAAATCAAGCCATTGCATCCCCTTCAGAGTCCACTGAAAATTTCCTTGCCACATCACGTCTCATTTCACTATCATCTTAACACGTACGCACGCACTGTGCACGCAGGCACACAAACACACTGAGCGCGCTATACTATAGGGTTGGATATTAGCGGTGTGACAGAACTTACAAAGCTCTCAATCATCATCACCAAACATCTCAAAGACGTCAATCAAACAGACAAACAACCCATAAGCAGTCACTAGGAATTGTTGTTTTAACATGCCATCCAATCGAGAGGTATTTCAGGTCACTTTCTAGGCCACAGCACGGCAGCGGCAATGCAGTACAAGGCAAGGAGGAACAGGACCCACCTCGTTAGAACTACACCATCTTCCACCCTTAATGCTTCCAAATTGTAACTAACACGCTTAAAGGGGTCAGTGCTTATAGCCAGACTTACGTTGACTGTACGCAATCTGACTCCGCGGTCACTAGTTGAGCGCTCTACTGACCGAACAATTCTTCCAACAGACGACTTGAAACAGCAAAAGACACTGGCCGCTCGCCGTTCATTCATCTACGTTTCATACGGTTTCAGATCTGCCAGTTGGCGGAATTGTTGGCTGGGTCTGCAAATGCGGCGCAATGTGATCCTGCCCACAAGCCATTCATTCCAGGTTTGCCAAAACGCGATCCCTCGTGCTAATTTATAACTTCTGCTTCACCTCGCTGGCGTTCTCTTTATCTGGTAACCAGGAGAGGCGAGGTCACTGTCACACTCACTGGCCTTGCAAGGCATATTACTTTTGAAGTTCACACACACCTACAACCACATACAGGTAGGTAAATAATTATAATTATAACAGCAGACATACATACGAACGATTGTTAGATACTGATCCAAACAAGACGTTTCAAATGCTATATTGCACACCAATATTTTTTTAACTTAACATTTATTTGTGTTCGGCCGCGGTTTTTATGTGCCAAAATGAATCCAATTACTCTGGCTGAACTGTAATTAATGAAAGTCTGAAGGAACTGTGAAAAATGACCGCTTTGTATGAATTGAGCAGCATTCCCAGGTTGAAGAGTACACATGTCTATTTCCTCTACTGTCAACTATTCAGTTTAATTTTATCTGTTTCCTGTGTCCTTGTCTGACTGACTGTGCAGAGAGACAATCTTGAAAAATTAACAATTTATTGAGGGTGGAGAGAGAGAGAGAGAGAGAGAGAGAGAGAGAGAGGGGGGGGAGGGAGGGAGAGACAGACAGACAGACAGACAAACAAACATACAGATAGAGACAGACATAGACAGGCAGACGTGGGTCGTGTTATCAGCAAAAGCACGACACGGTTAGCGCAGCGCCGCATAGAAAAAATGAACAACAAGACTTACAATGACCTCATTTGACCAAAAAAGTTGTGCCCTACCCCCTTCATCCCCCTTCCTTTCCCATCTCCCTCCCCTCCCCCCATAAAAAGAGGTTCCCGATATAATTATAGAGCAAAAGTGTAGAACGTTTCTGAGCTTACATCTTTCGTAAACATCATAAACAAGTATATACAGCTTTTATTCCAATGTACAGCAAATGAAAAGCACTACCTCGCTTTGGGTTCAATATCTTTAAATGAGATCTTTAAAATTTGCAATGGTAAAAATCTGTTTACATTTTTACGTGATGTTGGTTTATTTTATCACATATCTTGTTTGTTTAATTGGTTAAATTTCATAAGTGTTGCTAGTTTTATGTATTATCATTTTTTAATGTTAGCATTCCAATGTGATTTTTTTAATAGTTTTGTATCGTCCTGATTCGGCTCTTAGCAGTCCGATGGACCCTATAAACATTGAATATATCATCTAACTAACTCGCTTAAATCTCCAGGGACTTCATTTTTAGAAGTCATGGGTAGGTACATTATTTACTGAACATAGTTACTCTTAACCCTTAAACAACCTGGATCTTTAACTACAGGCAGTCTGAATAATCACTAACATAAGAAAATATCTTTTTAGAGGGAACTGGTAGGTTTCTCATCTCCATCTTCCTATACGCTTGCGAAACATGGACCCTCACAGCAGACCTACAACGAAGAATACAAAGAATGGAGATGAGGTGTTACAGAAGACTTCTGGGCATTTCCTATACCTAGCACATCAACAACGACAAAGTCCGACAGCCAATGACACAAGTCTGTCAAATCAAATATTTTCCAGGCTAATAAGACAGAAGAGATGGGAAGAGGGGAAGAGAAGATGAAACAGAGAGAGAGAGGATGGGAGGGTTGCTGGGAAGGGTAGGAGAGACAGACAGATAGACAGAGATGGACTAGGTTAAGAAGAGGGGAAGAGAAGAGATTCACGGAACTGCATTTATTATTAATCTATATGTCCATTAGAGAATGGAGAAGAATGAGAAGAGATGGAGCGAGTGAGAAAGAAAGAAAGAAAGAAAGAAAGAAAGAAAGAAAGAAAGAAAGAAAGAAAGAAAGAAAGAAAGAAAGAAAGAAAGAAAGAGGGAGAGAGAGGGAGAAAGAGATTGAAAGAGAGAGAATCAAAAGATAAGATAATGCTATTTAACGAGAGTAAAACAGTAAGCACTGGGAGTGCTTTTTTACATCTTGCCCTTGGAGTTTGTAATAATAATATTAGTATAACTCAATAACTTTATATTAATACCATAATATGAGATCTGCACAAATACATGCACACACACATACACATGAAAATACGTACACACACACACAACATATTTAAAACAATCTAATGAATATTATGAATGTAAAACTCCAACTAAATAGCTAATTAACAAATTTTCAAGGTGTTGTAAAATATGTTTTTATAGGATGTGTTTTAGTGACCGCACTGCGGAGAACATCTGGAAAGTTATTCCATAAAATGGAACTTGAACATGACAGACTTCTTTTAAACAGATCAATTTTTGCAAATTGTGTGTTTTTAGTTGGGTAGAAAATCTGGCAGTTTTTATAGAAAAAAAAAGAGAAGAAAGATAGGAGGGTGCATTACCAGAAAGGATCTTGTGCGTGAAACTTCCTTTATTAAATATTAATCTGTTAGAAAGAGGTAGTATGTTGATCTGTTCGTAATCATTCGGAGATATTTTGTATTTAAATGCACCCTTATGAATCATAAATAAGGCTTCGTGGCGTTGCCACTACATTACATTATGATTATTGCTTTAGGTCCAGCAGACTCTTCCGAGTCAAATCAGGACACTAGCAGTAGCAGTGTCCCAAATAGTTGAAGAATAATCAATAAATGGAAAAATATGTCCTGAATAGAATAATTTACGTTAATGTAGATTTTTTTAAAAAGTGTTTACTCCTGAATAATTGACAAGTTCTGCTAGAAACTGTTATACTAACATTTAAAGTATTGTATACTGTCACGCCAAGACACTTATGGCATTGAAGTTCAACTATTTTGTTGCACAATTGTAGGGAGGGTGCCCTGTAGCTCAGCTGATAGTGAGATGGTTTCCTATACCAAAGGTTGCGGGTTTGAGTCTCGCGTCGGTCGAACTTACGTGACTGAGGTACGAGACTTTCCAGAACACCGGGCGTTTTCTCCAACTACTCCGATTCCCTCCTTCCATTCAATAGCCGTGGTGGATGCGTGTTGGATGCACCCAATCTAAAATTTCCACCCCCCCAAAAAAAAAGATTTCTATTCCGACTTCAGATCGCCGCACTTCTTCTTCTTCTTCTTCTTCTTCTTCTTCTTCTTCTTCTTCTTCTTCTTCTTATTATTATTATTATTATTATTATTATTATTATTATTTTAAAAGGGTATCAGTGATGAAGACAGATAGGTGTGAAGGAGGGATCGGGGAATGAGGGACAGGGGTGTGAGTGGGAAGGAGAGAGGGCAGACAGAGAGACAGAAATACAGACGGACAAGCAAACAAACAGGGGTAAGAAACGAGAGATAGAGGACGAGAGACAAACAGACAGACAGATGGAGGAAATAACAGGAGACAGAAGGAGTTTACCGCCTGCAAAAGTAAACTATTCGCGCGGCAAATACCACGAGAGCTGGCCTGTTTGCTCTGAGGGTGGGGGAGGAAGGAGGGGAGGGAGGTGCCGCTAATCAATCGCAATAGGTCGTCAAGACGGACTGTTTGAGACACAAAAACGTGTATGATCAGTGCACCGCGTATAACACGGACAGAAACGTTTCAGTAATAACAAAAAAAGGGATGAAATTCAGGGCGCTTTCTCCGCGACATATAGAAAAGAGAAGACAAGAAAGAAAGAAACAAACAACAAAAAAGGAAGCGGTAAACAGTAAAGGACAGAAAGAAACGAAGAAGGATAATGGGGTGGGAAGGTGAGGTGGAAAGAACATAGAGATACCTAGTGAAGAAAATACACAATAATAAAACAAGAAATAAATGAAAGAAAAAAGAAAGGAGACAAAATAAAACACACACACACACCCATACTTGCGCAGACACCGTTATTTGGACTTTCCTCTATCGCCACATACGTTCTGTGGACAATGGGTCGTGCTACGACCCCCTTTTTAAGTACTTTAAAGTGTTCTAACCCTAACCCTAACCCTAGCCCTAACCCTTACCCTAACCCTCACGGATCATTAAATGGACGTCCCAACAAGGAGGTCTGTCCAAAGAACGTATGTAAACTTGCACTAGTTTGTCCCAATAACGCCGTGTAAACATCCTCACACACACACACACACACACACACATACACACACACACACACACATAGAAAGAGGGGTTACTTTTACAGCAACAATGTGCACTATTTTTGACTGTGGGCGGCAGATTTTTGTGACAGTGCTTGCAATATTCTGCAATCCTGGGTGAAAGGAGTACGCTACAACGACCTTAACTGACAGAGATATGAGAGAGAGAGACAGACAGAGAGACAGGGAGAGAGAGAGAGAGAGACAGAGAGAGAGAGAGAGAGAGAGAGAGAGAGAGAGAGAGAGAGAGAGAGAGAGAGAGAGAGAGAGAGAGAGAGAGAGAGAGAGAAATTAATCAATCAAGTCAATAATGATAAAATTACGCCACGTAGCTGTAAGATAACCGATATGACACGGGGAAAGATAACAAGCATGGCTAAAAAAAAGCTTTTTTTTTGTCATTCTGCCTTTCTTTTGATTGTGCTGTGGAATTTTCATCATCTAAAATTTCACGTAATGACTTCATATTGTGTGTGTATAATTGTGTGTGTGTGTGTGATCGTGTGTGTGTGACTGTGAGTGTGTGTTTGTGTGAGTGTGCGTTTCTTACCCTGTTCATTGAGGAATACTGTTTGTAGATCTTTGCGTGCCTTGTATGCGTGACTTCACTGACGTTGCGTTTGCCTGTTTGTGTCAAGTTCGTTTTCTGCTTCAGAAGAGAATGCGGTAGATCACATGAAGGCTAATCAATGCCTTGTCAAAGTTTCCAAAACATTGTTAAAATGTGTAGGAAATCTACCACGTTAAGCATGTTATATAATACCACAAACACAAACATATACATATACCCACCCAAACAAGAAGATTGTTATTTATACATTAGAGAATACCCAAGCATGCCAAAGAATGTGTGTAGTGCAGTATCAATCATAAAACTGAGCTACGATGCAGCGAGTGACGCGATATTCATGTTATGCATTGAACGGATACACCATTGGGATAACCATGGCAAATAGAAAGGTCAAAGAAATAATATATCTTATAAAGATCAGCCTGCCAGCGGCATGTCACTGGTCTATGCGCATACAATGACGCTGAGGAAGAGCGGGATGTGGGTGAGAAGAAGTGAAGAAGGGTTAGTGTGTGTGGGGGGGTGGGAGTGGGTAGGTGGGTGTGCGTGCGTGTGCGTTGCAGTAATGCATATCTTGAAGGGAAATGCGATAGGAAAGAAGCCAGCACTGTCTCTGAGGTGACAAGAAAATACCATCACACAAGAATTATGGATCTTGGATGGGTGTGTTTGAGAAGAAGAGGGAGGAGCATGAGGACAACAACGACGGCAGCGGCGATGTAGCCACACAAAATATGGATGGAACAGAGACAGACAGACATACAGACAGAGACAGATAGAGACAGACAGAGAGTGGCAAAGACAGGGACAAAGGCAGAAAGAGGTAAAGAGATACATACAAAACAGAGATACTTCTATATAAGTATTCGATAATGACTTAACACCGGTAGTATAGTACTATAATAAATACGTTTCTAGAGTCATATTACTAAACTGATTTTTTTAAAGTCAAATTTAAGTATAGGTACAGCCGAACACGCGTACAACGAACACGCTTTCAGCGAACAACGCTTTTACCGAAAGGAAAAAAATCCCTTGCCGGAGTTAACATGAAACTTTGTGGATACAACGAATACAGTTAAAACGTAGCTTCGCTTACATCAAATGTATTTTCTTATCCCAGACATCAAATTTCAATGAATGTAACAAAGTCGAAGTACGAAAACATCACCAATGATGTAAGTTCACACAAATGATGTAAAAACTCACATTTCTTGTTTGTCTCACAGAAATTTTGAGGTCATTCATGTGTCTATAGTATAACATGTTTGTGTGTGTTCATATGAAAGCGTTAAATTATAAGTATGATGTGTATGTGTGTGAGGGTGTGTGTGTGTGTGCGTGTGTAGGCCTACTACTTTAAAACTTGTAATAAAGGTCTGCTACTGAGATAAATAATAAAATTGTGGTTAAAATTACGGACCGAATTTAAAGGGTCAATTTACAGAGCGCCTTTGAGATACCAATTCAGGCAGCGGACACCCTTGTCAACGGTATCTGATAGAACAAACACGAAACGGAAGGTGAAAAGACCAGCAGGGTGTAATCTGTCCTACTATTCCTGACCTGCAATCTTCCGTAAGTTTCCTGTTGCAATCTTTCTGCCGCTGTGATCACTCCACTACATGAACGTCTGACTTCGCCTGCCTACGTTGAAGCCACGTCACCACAGTCATTATGTCTGACCTAAAAACTGAGGGCTGATAGTAAAACTTCGTTGTGTGGATGCTGTATCTTAAAAGAGTTTATCATTCATGCACTCCGAAGCAAGTGCCCTCGACTGATCAAAAACGTTTACCATAGGCCACATCTAATGAAACCATTTTATAAAAATCCTCCTTACTATATATCCTCAACACCCATGCGTTCGGTTTCCTCCTCCGCACACACCAGTCCAATACTACCATCTAAATGCTAGTTAGATTTAACATGTTATGTGTTTGTCGGTCACGTTTGGTGATAAATAAATTGTATAAAACCTGCATCGTATAACGGTAAAACTCCAGTGTTGAGTGGTCAACAGAAAGAGTTTGTAGTCAGGTTTTCATCACGTTGTATACTCTATTAACAACCGCTTAACTACATTGCTTCATTACAATAAAATGAGACGAACGTACAGGCGTCTGCCCACGTCGCAAAGATCCGGCACTGAAAGACTTTCAATGTGTATGAAAATGGGTGATCAACGACGAACCATTCTGTGAAAGACCGATGAATAAAACGAGAATACCTATAACGCACAACTTACATGCTTCATATCCGAAGAGACTGATCGCCGGTAATCCTTGCTTGATCGCTGATATGTACGTATCATTAAAACTGTTAATTTAGTTTAAATATAGCCTACCGCCGATGTAATTTTCTCACACTGTCATTGAGAGATAGAAGGAGCGTTGTGGATGACGGGTGGTGAAAATTAATGCAGTGTGAGGAGAGAGAGAGAGAGAGAGAGAGAGAGAGAGAGAGAGAGAGAGAGAGAGAGAGAGAGAGAGAGAGAGAGAGAGAGAGAGAGAGAGAGAGAGAGAGAGAGAGACAGACAGACAGAGAGAGAGACAGACAGACAGAGAGACAGACAGACAGACAGACAGACAGACAGAGACAGACAGAGACAGAGACAGAGACAGAGACAGAGAGAGACAAAGAGACAGAGAGAGACAGAGAGAGGAGAGAGAGACAGACAGACAGAAACACAGAGAGACAGACAGACAGACAGACAAAAAAAACTCTCCGGCGGTAAAGTTACAAATACCGGATTAACAGCTTGCCCCTGTGACGTCTTAACGGTGTTTCTGTGATCGTCAGCCGTCGCGCGGCAGGTAAACAGGCGGGGGAGACAAACCCATCAACCCGATTACTGGGTCTTAGGCATATAGATAAGAGTTTAATTGCCTGCTCTCAGTTGTCGTTGTGCGTGCAAACATATGCTTAAGACGCGGCTTAATTACCCTAACTCGGGGAAGATGTATTAAAACAACACTGCAACACGCTAGGCGGATGACTGTGAAGTAGGCCTATGGGTAATCGCGTTCACGCCACACAGTTAAGTCGTCTGTTTGGGCACCTACAGGGCAACACCAACCTTCAGAAACTCTTTTCAGTGATTGGTATTTTAAAGCTACTTTATAATGTATAGTTTTGGCCGATTACGCCGCAAACAACATTCGAAGATAAGACCGTGAGCCCTTGTTTGCGGGGCCGTGGTGGAGAGCGTGGTGCATGTCTCTCGCACAGACACAACACGGTTTAAAACTGTTGTTGAGCTTCGGTGTTAAAAGCACTATTGACTGCAGATAAAGGTTAGGCATGGCATTTAAGCGCTGTAACGATCGTGATACTCCTGTCACAATAAGATTCGTGACATTATTACACTCTTGCCAGCTGCGAACGCGTATTGTGCATTTTCCTTTGAATTAAATTGTATGGGTGAGTTACCCTTATGTTTCCATCGCAACGAAAAGTACCACTCGTCATCCAACAACTGTGGGGTATAGTGGTTTTCAGTCTTTATTTCCATCCCCGGCGTCCCTTGTTGTACTTGATAGATTTTACCAATGCAATGTTGTTTCCTTCAATAATGGTAGGCTTACTGGATGCAGTCACTATAAAAAATTCAAAATAAAAATTCGACTTCCTTTCCGTCTTCTAATAGCGATGTTTATGCCTTTACACCATTATGTTTGAGTGATAGATGTGTGTTGTGTGTGTGTGCGCGTGTGTGTGTGTGTGCGTGTGTGAGTGGGCGTTGTATGTTGATATAGATCACCGCGCTTTGAGCCTGATTGCTGACTTTGACAAAAACGCGTATATATCCATTTATATTATTATTATTATTATTATTATTATTATTATTATTATTATTATTATTATTATTATTATTGTTGTTGTTGTTGTTGTTGTTAATTATTAATGTCTGGATACTGCTTGGAGAAAATTAAATTCGATTTGAATATTGTCCCTTTAAAACTTCGTCCTTTACACTGTTTCTCAACGTCTAGAAACTATTTGACATCATGTCAGTTACATCAACGAATACTGTACACGCTTTCTTATGCAGGAAATGCCTGCAGTTCGATTGTATTCTTCGCGAATAAGAAGATCCATTACAGTCAGCAAGAATAACTTCTCTTTCTCACACACAGCCATACTCTGGCGAGATCAAGATCTAGAAAATTCCCTACAAACAAGGACCCAGGTGACTGAAAACAAAAACTTAAAAACGACTAGTAACAGTTGGTAATGCTACACTCTTTGATGTAATTGTTAATATCAGCCAGACACATACTTACTATATTTAACAAATGACGTTGATGAAAGAAAATAAAAGCCATTAGCTCGCTCAGAAGTAAGTACGCTTAAAGGTAGTACACCTAAAGGTAGACCTCTTTGAATATATCCGCTACCTGTAATAGGTAATCAGTGTCGCGCATAATTTGTACTAACAGATTCCATTAAAGTTCTAGACAATTAGTTAGTTATTCATTGGTTACAGGGTCCAGCGGACTGCAAAGAGCCGATTCAGGACCACAAAATCAGGGACACAACTTGGTTAAAAGAGGACTCACCCCTGATCCGCATAAAAGATCTGCCGAATCAACCCCAGTGAGGGCACACCAATAGCCGGTCACTTTACAATAAAGGCATCTCACACAGTGGACGCTGCGGCTATACTCTAATTTATCGAACCCCCGTTTACAAAAACAAAATAGAATATAAACATCATTATAAAATATCAACCAAAAAACACATGCATATAAAATGTTTACATTGCTGAGTAATAATATCATAGGAAGCCCTAATGACCATTTGATAGAAAGAGTCCAATATTTCCAAGCTGACCCAGCAGACCTCGTACACAAATGAGGAGTTTAGGAAGAATTTTCAAGAAAAAAGGCAGGTGAGTGGTCTAGCGAAGAAGAAGATAGTTAAGTAGACTGATAGAGCAGACTAGGAATGAGAATGGAGAAAGACAGCGACAGTGGGAATTTAAAGCATTAAATTTCTAGAAAAATGGGGATATCATTTATACAGAAACCCCCGGTACCAATACGAGGGAATAAAAGTTCTAGACTTAATACGCATTTAAGCGACGTATCCCTTTGAAAAAGACAGAACCATCAGTCTACATTCCAAGATAAGACTGTTGCGCTCCCTTGTCATCTCCATCTTCCTATGCGCTTGCGAAACATGGACCCTCACAGCAGATCTACAACGAAGAATACAAAGCATGGAGATGAGGTGCTACAGAAGACTTCTGGGCATTTCCTATACCCAGCATATCACCAACGACAAAGTCCGACAGACCATCACACAAGCCATTGGACAACATGATGACCTGCTCACAGTGGTGAGGAAACGGAAACTCCGATGGTATGGCAACGTCACCAGATCATCAGGTCTTGCAAAGACCATCCTGCAAGGCACAGTGCAAGGAGGTAGAAGAAGAGGGAGACCGAAAAAGAGGTGGGAGGACAACATTCGAGAATGGAATGGTTTGACACTGAGCGAAACAATCAGGGTTGCTGAGGACAGGGAAAGATGGAGTACGCTGGTTAAACGATCATCTGTGGTGCCCCTACGACCTGCGAGTTACGGGATAGGATAGGATCCCTTTGAAAGACTAACGTGTGAACACAGCCAGTGAAATCGGAGTGCGTGTATGTGCGTTGAAAGAGGAAGGGAATTATACATAACAATTATTTATTAAGCATGCACATCTACAAACATAACTAATAAAAATATACCTTTGATATGAATTATGGTCTATAGCTTCAAGACATATAAGATCCACTATTAAAAGATATAGACTATTAATTATCAAAAAGTGATTGGGAGGCAATAGTCCGCAACAAAAGCTACGAACAAAGGCGAGAAATGTTGATACTCTTTAAAGAAAATTATAGCTGAGGGCGGACTATAAGATGTATACTAAATTGAAGCCCTAAATTCTAGAAACAGGCGACCCCAATACTAGTCTAGAAATAGAAAATAGATGATACGCTAAAACAAGAGTTCCGCTACGAGAATGCTAAAAGTAGCATGGATGGATTGGCTGACGGCAATCAATCAATTATACTCTTCCCTTGTGTCCAACTACCCCGACCAGCGCTTCCGCTCCCCTCCTTTTACACCTCCACCCCTCTCCCGCCAAAAGGAAGTATTGAACCGAGTATATTCGATATTACCGTTAGTCGGTATTAATTATACAATTAAACGGTCTGATGATAAGTCATGTAATTTGGTGAAGTAAGAAACGCAGCTATTCATCACCAGCACCCATCATTCGTGGGCCACGAAAGTATGGCTTTCACCACTCCAAAGCTATTGACCAAATTAGACTGCTGTAAATTATCTAGAAGACAGCAATTGATAGCATGATTATCATCATCATTCTGTTCCCTATATAACGGTCATCGCTGAAATTTATTTCCGGTACCTTTAAAGAATACAAGTTACAAAGCATAGTATTAACTTTTCCTTTATGGTCTCCTAACTATGGAAAATTAAGCTAGAGTGTATCTAAACAATGGTTATTCTCGTACATTTATCAAATAAAAAATTGGAATCGCAAGGGTCTTTTGAACCAAGAATAGTACAGTATCGTACGTCTAAATAAGTGTTTAACCTCTAAGCACCAACTATAATCGAATAAATTGTTCGTTGTTGTTGTTGTTTTATTTAATTATGTTTTTTTAAACATTTATTTATTCGCTTTGTTATCATTCCAAAGCGATTTGGTCGATTAATCCTTTATAAAGAAGAATGGAGCCAGATAGAGAGCGAGAGACAGACAGAAATGGACTGAGAGGGACAAAGACAAACAGGGGGAGAGAGAGAGAGAGAGAGAGAGAGAGAGAGAGAGAGAGAGAGAGAGAGAGAGAGAGAGAGAGAGAGAGAGAGAGAGAGAGAGAGGAACAGAGAGTGATAGACAGAGTCAGACAGACACACAGACGTAGACAGAGACAGACGGTAATAAAAAAAGACAACGACTGAAATAATAATATGATGAAAGTTTAACCTGTGATGTTAGGGGATGGGTTATTTCATTACTTGGGAAAAAAACATTGGTAAATTGAATACCGATAATTATCAGGGTGGAGAACAACTGAATCAAGAAATCTCTGAAATCCGGCCGGGCCCAGGGGCCAAGCCCCGGTATTCGCCCCCTGGAAGAAAATGAATTTATGCTATTTTGAAAGTAATTTAGGGCCTCTCCTGAAAGCAAAAAGCACAAAGTAAACATGAATAGAAACAACAACCAAAAAAAAAGAATGTTTTATGCACATGTCTTTCAAAAAAGTTAAGAATCTTGATTTGTAGGCCTAACAAAGTTTGAGGTCCACCACTGTTACACACAAACTCCACATTTCAAATTTTACTGGGCACACGTTTGTCTATTTTTTAGCTGTAAACAGGCAAGATTTTTTTTATAATTTTAGAGATATTTAGGGGTACGTTAGTAAAAACACTACATCCTTAGACTTAGGTATTAGTGCAAAATGAACAGAAATAAATCTCTTTAGAATTATCTACCTTTTTATACTTCTCTTGTCATGTCTTGTTTTTGATTACTCCATGTGTATACAATAAAAAAGTTTTAAAAAGTCCAAACAAGCCCCCTCCTCTTCTTCACTTTCATGCCAGTCTGAAAGATCGTATGCATGCACACTACTGACACTAATTGTCTAATGTCAGTACCGATCTCTTCCTCCGACTCCAAGTCCATTTCTCTCACTTTAATGTCTGATAAATGGAAGCCTGTAAACTCTTCTTCATCAGTCGAAGAATCCAAAAAATCCATTTTAGACACACACACAGACAATTTTTTTTAAAAAAAATCGAAGAAACGAACGCATCACAGAGAAAACTTGTGGAAATGTAGTCGAATGTTTTCACAACAGAATTTAACCGGAAGTCAATTGCCGGAAATCTCGCAATCTTTCAAACAACGCGAGAATATAACCACATGGTTGATACGGACGCTTTTTGGACGTTTTGCCTGTTTAGACCTTCGGCCGCTTTTGGCCGCTATGCCCAGTAAAGGGTAGCCCTCAGCTTCTCACACTCGGAACTCAATATTTTTTTTCTCGGAAATGCAAATGCCTTCCGCGGAAATCCGCGGATTCGCGGAGAATTCTCCACCCTGAATTATTTTTTGTTTACGGCTGAATCACTTCAGTGGTGCTGGACAATATCAATAAAAGGGACTTCACTTAAAGAGTAAAACACGCTGGCGTCACACTGGGTAAAAATGACAGTTATGAAAACACCTTTCCATCCACCTTGCCAGAATTTTTCACCTCAAACGAACCACAATGCCTCGTCCTTGAATAGGCCGTTGTCAGCAAAAGAAGGGCAAAACACGGATCTATCAAGGTGAAAGCCTAGAAATGAACAGGAAACGGCCAGGGAATATGACGAGGAGGATGTGGGGGAGGGGGAGGTGAAGACTGAGGGAGTGAGGGGGTGAAGATTGAGCGGGGAAGAAATGAGGTGGGGGAGGGTGGTGGGGTGAAGGAGAGATAATAATAAGTAGCAATAAATAAAAGAAGACTTATGATGGGATAATGTCGATTTGGGAAGGCCATGGAAATTGGTTTGTTGTTATTGCTACTGCTGTTTTCAGAATATGCTGATGTAATTACAAATGTTTGTATAGAAGTCTATAAAGCAAGCTAGCAGATATTTAAGGATACAATGAAGACGACAACAGGATAATATTAAGGGTCAGAAAATAATATGTGTAAAAAAATATTTTTAATAAAAACGAAGACACAAAGAACGAAAAAGAACAATGAGTTAGAATTGTCATGTAATAAAATGAATTTAAAAAAAAAATAACTCTCAAGGAAAAAGCATACATTTTCGGTTCAT
>CM072513.1:78227462-78229962 GCA_036898135.1 Oncomelania hupensis
ATTCATAATTCATGACCTGTTTTATAGGAAACGGTGGCCAAGTTGGCCGGTAGATGATGTCTGGGGTCGGGCACACATTAATTTGTTTTAAGTACAAGAAAGAGACAGAGACAGAGACAGAAAGACAGAGACAGAGAGAGACAGAAAGAGAGAGAGACAGAGACAGAGAGAGAGACAGAAAGAGGGAGACAGAGAGATACAGTGAGAGACAGTAAGAGAACACAGAGAGAGAGAGAGAGAGAGAGAGAGAGAGTAGTAGTAGTAGGGGTGAGAGGGGGGAGGAGTAGCTACTCTCTGAAAGGGAGAAAGAGCCAAAGAAGAAAAGAGAGAGATGTGTATAAAGAAAAAGTGTGTGCATTCATGTGCGTGGTTGTGTATGTGTGTGGATGGATGGATGGGTGATACAAGCGCGCGTGCGTTCGAATGTGTGTGCGTTTGTGTGTGCGTATGGAAAACTAGACAAGATGCTGCTACGAGTCTCACAGCATCGACAGGAAACTAAAAGTCCAAACAAATTCAAAATCTCCGTCTGAAACAAATTCGGTAAAACGACCCAAAAAAATCAAATTATAAACAAACATCACCTCCGCAAAAAGATGTTAAAACTTATATAATAAACATCACTCCGGCATTGTAAATTTCTAACGAAATTATTCTACAAACGAAACGAAATTTTACATGCAAACACAAAATCCGATTTTGTCCAGTCTTGCGCGAACAAAACCGGATTAGAGCATCTGCATACGATCGCAGGTCAGAAATCAATTTAAAATCATGAACACAGCGAGAAGTGAAAATACGGAGACACCAAAGCTGAGACAAAAACATTCAGTAAAACCAAAGATGCGTGATGCGCATGCATCTCACTAAGAATTCGCGGTTCAATGCGCGGATTTTCAAGCAGGCACGCACTCAAAACAACAATAAATAAATAAATAAATTTTAAATGAGGTGAACATATGTGGTAGATGGGAATTTACCAATGCTCCTGTCCTTTCGATTTTGTTTTTCTATTAGTATTTTCACCCTTTAAGGCAGGGATCCTCGATTGTGGGTTTTTGCAAGAACGTTCTTTTATTCAGTATCAATAAAACAAAAACAAATTTTGGATACAATACAATACATCTTTATTCATCTCTACAAGATAAATTACAAACCTGACTGCGTGTCTATAAAATCAATTAATCAAAAACCATGCAAAAACAACAGATTCATATCACATGTTCACATCATACCATCACCTACAACGTTATACCCACTCTCTTACTAAGAAGAAGTCTAAAACAATGCATTGACCGTAGAGGCCTAATAAGGGAAGTCTATAATAAATATAACAACAAATTAATACTATTTTCAGGACACGCTATCATTCGCCATCAGTGTAATTTAAGAAGAAAACCGACTGACAACTAAGTGTAAAAATATCTAGTATCACAAAAGGAAAGAAAAAGGCCCCCTGAATCCGTTGTCAGGGCAACAGCACCACCACCTAACGCCCCACCTTGGAGTTAAAGATGTGAATTGCAGATGGAATGAATGAGTTTCTGTAGCGTGTGGTTTTTGTGTATGGCTGTCTGAATCTGAAGCTTCTGTCTATCCGTCTGCTGTCAAGTTCAGTTCTGAGCGGGTGCGTGTCGTCGGTCAAAATCTTCAGTAGCCTGTCGATCAGTCGTCGTTCCTGTGTTGATGCCAAAGTGTCCTGTCTCCTGTCAACCATCCCATGTGCATTCTTGATGAATTTTTCTAATCAATCACTGTCCTGCTTCGTTGGCTGTCAAGGTTTCATGGTATATTTTAAATTTCTTTGAATAGGTTATCACAAATTTCAGTTCGTGTTAGATCTCATTTTTCCGCCATTAGATTCAATTCATTAAATCCATTTATATATGTAGCCGACCGGAGTATTTGAATCCCGCATTTCGGATACCACCTTGAGAACACAGCACAACCCAAATTGTTATTTTAATTCATCCCTCGTAAGAGAGACATAAAAATTGTTGCCTTGCAAGGCAAGAAAGCGTGTTGATAATAAACCAGATTGCCTGCTAATAGAGCCACGACACTCTCTGCAGGTCACTGCCACTAACCTACATAAAATGCCTGCCGACAATGTAGTCCTGCTAACCACCAAACGCATAAGACGAATGTACAGGCGGAGAGAACATACGTCATGTCGCCTTGTCCTGAATAACCCAATGGCCACACCAAAGGATTCTCCACAGCAAGAACCACACAAGGCTAGACTAACCAACAAATGGAAGGTAGACACTCTCCCAAGCGTGAATGGTTGCCTTCCATTCCTCCACAAATCCCACAGCTCAAATCGAACCATGTCCTCATGGTTTCCCAGTTCAGTCTGGAACCGCCATTGACTACTCCCAATCAATCGCCATTCATTGACTTATTAACAGTGAATGACTGCCTTCAACAGTTACCAGTCGAGCATCATCCTGTCCCCCGGTCGTTGCACCACTTGTAGCCGAGTGGAGTATTTGACTCC
>CM072513.1:78234962-78242462 GCA_036898135.1 Oncomelania hupensis
AATATCGCATTAACATGCAACTCTCCATATTTAGGCCCACACTAAATAAAGCAAATTTGTATAGGGCTCTTGCGACCTCAAACTTCTGTTCAAGGCGGTGGCTGAAGTCATATCAGAACGGTGGACAAACCCCAAAAGACTATATAATATACCAAAACTTGATATAGTATAGTCTTGGAAGCCACCCAAGACGCGAACTTTTTGCAAGCTGCAAACTGTGGAATCCCTCTGATCATCTATATGTATGCATGTGTTGTATTTATTTATTTATTTATTTAAGAGGCCTACAGTTTTTGAGAGAATTTACGCGTAATTTGACGTGCCGATGTGCCAACACTGGGGTTCGTGGTGGTGGTGGTGGGGGGAGGGAGTGCAGTTGGGGGAGTTGGGGGGGAGGTGTTGTAAAACATCGTTTGAAAGAGTCATCAAAGAAAGTCTTCAGTGTGACAAAACTTGCCTGCCTCTTTCTATTATAGCTGATGGTTAGGGATCCGCCTGAAGTGGGCATGACGTGTACATCATAATGCGTCCATTCTGACCTAAGAAATAAAGTGTTTGATTTTTCCAGAATTTTGTGTATTTTTAGTAGCAGATTTGTTGGTGGTACCTTTCTTAGTTAAAGCTATTATAATTAGTGTTAATGGTTGTTATTATATAGGCCTATTTGGTCCCTGCTTAAAATATTGTTAGGTCGAAAGTAAACCAGTGTGTGAACTTTAATAAAATAAAATAAATGAGTGAGAGAGAGAAAAAAACACCTAGTGTAGTGTGCCTATAATATGAACCATTACGGTATGTCCTTATCTAACTTCGCTTGTCTCCGGGTTCTTGGCCTATTTACTGTTAACAATACAACCCCTACACATTCAGCGTACCTGTAGATTTCAACCTTCAGTACTCATTAAACTTTTGATCTTTTATACAGCACACCTAAAAATTCACATAACTGCTCAAGTTACTGACAGAGTCAAGACTGAACCCAATATGTACAATAAATTATACAAACAGCATGCAGTCATAAAAAACGATTTTTATTGTACAACAGTATAATGCCCCCCCCCTTCCCTTTTCCGCACCCCTCCCCCACCACCACCACAAAAATACTACCCAGCGTACTTTTAAAGGTCATGATGCTGTAAAACTGTTGTGAAGACTATGCAGTAAAGCAGACAGAATAATGAGCCAGCTTTGAAAGCTTTAGAACAGGTATGATATTAGATGATCCACGGTGAACGATGCCCTCAACGCCGTGGAAGACTGCTATGGAGAAATGGAACATTCATCTATTTGACATTTACGCACGTCAACGATGAAGTGGCTGATCACCGCTGATCATCGCAAAAGTGATGCTACGTGTAAGTCAGCCATAAGCAGGATATCAAAAGGAAAGAGGGAGGGAAGAGAGAACCTTGGAGCTTCAATGGGAGAAAGAAAGATCCATTCAGGCCATGCATATTCCTACAGCCCCTCCCCCCCCCCCCTCTCTCTCTCTCTCTCTCTCTCTCTCTCTCTCTCTCTCTCTCTCTGCAACAACAATAACAATATAGAGCGAACCCGAGACAGAGGCAGGCAGAGCAAAACACATGACCAAATCAGCCACTGAGAGCGAAACTGAGACGACAGACAGACAGACAGACAGAGAGAGAGAGAGAGAGAGAGAGAGAGAGAGAGAAAGAAAGAGAGAGAGAGAGAGCAGTTAGGGTGAAAGAATCTTTAGAGCAAAATTAAAGACTATGCAGAAAATCATTAACTGTTAAACAAATGAACAACACGTAACATGAAAGATAAATGTAAATAAATTTTAAGAGACTGGCTTTAGCCAATTATATAGCAAAGCTGCACAAGTGTAGCGACCTTCGACTTTAAAACAACGGGACCCACTCCTGTTAGGCTTTTCCCAGTGCGTGCATTATTTCATTGCATTTAACTGCTTCTTCTTGTCTTGTTCTGTTTTTAGTTAACTGTTGAGAAAAAGAGGAGTGCGAAAAAAACATTTAGTGTACACTTAACGCGTGAGAGTGAGAGATACAAAGAATCTATAGCTAGAGAGGTGGAAAAAACGAGACAGAGACAGAGATGGAGAGATCAGCAGTCACATAGAGACAGACAGCGGGAAACAGATTGAAATGCAGAAAGCTGGATGCGGAAAACCACTTCTGGGAATGTGATCAACACACGTGTACCGTAAGCCAGACACGCCCACAAACAGCAAAACACGTGATCGTCTTTATGTTATTACGGGTACATCTATGACAAAACAATCCCAGCTGAGGCTGGCAGTTGGAGGGAGGTTAAGGGAGAAGATGGGACAGAGAGTGCGAGCCGAGAGGTAGACAAAAAGAAAAGTTAGGAGGCAGGAAGCAGAGAAACTTGAAGAGTTACAGCAGTTGTTTCGCAACGAATCAGCAAGCAGAAAGAATGGAAACGGTGCCAACATTACAATCTCCATTCCAGCCTTGTATTTTACCCTCTTAGGCCTATAAGTCATTATCTTTTACGCACCTTCTGGCACAGTACAAAGTGGGTCTTTCGCTTTTACTTGCAGTGAAAGGCCTATATCTTTATATCTGGGCTCCGCGCTTCTATTGTATACGTTTAAGTAGCCTAGTCCATTATCTTATAGCACGGCCATGAAGAGACAACAGACGACAAGAAATTTATCTAACGTGTTCTTCACCTGTTGCGCTCTCAACTTTGTTTTTCAGCAGCGACAGACGGTATGAATTTCCGAAGTACACTACGGACGGAAAAGTTAGAATGATAGAGAAGAAGGGGTGGGGGGATGGGTGCAAAAATAAAACGGCTACCTCCCCCCCTCACCCCCCGCCCTCATTTATTTTTGTTTTGGGGGCTGGGGGGGAAAAGAGGGAGGTGGGTTCCTCAGCTGTTTCGCTTTCAAAGTTTCAGATGTATTCATCAATGACAGACAGACGGAATGAACTCGATGACTTGATCAAGGCAGAGTTTTTAAACACTCACAAAATGTTTTAAAACAAAAATATGGAGATAAGCTTACGTGATCTGTGCTGGCCTTGTAGAGGTAAAACCCGATGCCCACTAGCCAGACGCTGGCCAGCAGACCCAGCAGCCGAAACTTTCGTCGCATCATTCAAACTCCTCACACAAACCTCGTGTACACACACTGACACCAACTTGTCGTCTGCTCCACGACAGCAAGTAAACCCTATCGCATTTTAAGCCAATCGCTGCGCGCCTTGCCAGTGACTGCAGAGAGTATCAACAATCGCACTCGTTGAGCGCGCTCGGCGCGTGGCAATAATTACGTACTGACGGCAACAGAAATTACTAATCCGCGGGGGAATAAATTGAAGCAGGAAAAAGGATGAAGAAAATCGTTCCCTTCTCTGTTAAATAACAATTTTAAGGTCTAGTTATGAGATGTGAATAAATATAACAGAAAAGGAAGAACCTATATTATATATACAGCATGCATTTCCTTCCTCAATTATGTTAACGACGAATACGCCCCCTCATAATTAGGTGGACACAGTCATTGTTCCGTCATTATGTGCAGCTTTCTAGAAATTTTCTCAACTATGTTATTTTCCTTACGTTGTAAATGTGGAATGGGAAAAGGATGAGGAATTTTGATGAAGGTGGACTTGAATCAAAATTTTTCCTTAAAGGTAGTGATTTTGTTTAAAATGTGACTATCTTATCATATCCTATCCCGTAACTTGAAGGTCGTTGGGGCACCACAGATGATCGTTTAACCAGCGTACTCCATTTTTCTCTGTCCTCAGCAACCCTCATGGCAGGCCAGTCCATTCTCGTTATCCTCCCACCTCTTGTTCGGTCTCCCTCTTCTTCTAAATCCTTGCAACGTGCCTTGCAGGGTGGTCTTTGCAAGGCCTGATGCTCTGGTGACGTGGCCATACCATCGGAGTTTCCGTTTCTTCACCACCGTGACCATGTCATCGTGTTGTCCAATGGCTTGTGTGATGCTCTGTCTGACTTCGTTGTTGGTGATGTGCTGGGTATAGGAAATGCCCAGGAGTCTTCTATAGCACCTCCTCTCCATGCTTTGTATTCTTCGTTGTTGATCTGCTGTGACTAGTTTGATGTATTACTGGTTTGCGTTGTTCTCCGGTGTTATTGTTGTTGTTGGTTTGTTTTAAATAAAAGGAGATGCATGGGAGATTTGTAAAATAATAATAATAATAATAATAATAATAATAATAATAATAATAATAATAATAATAATAATAATAATAATAATAATAATAATGATAATAATAATAATAAAATACAAAAAATTAACACAACCAAGATTTTTTTTTTTTTAGTGGATTGGTGGGTAGGGTATTTAAACACCCATATCCTTTAAATTGAATTTAAAATTGATTGATTGATTGATTTATTGTTGCTTTAGGTCCAGCGGACTCCTCCGAGCCAAATCAGGACCGGACAACCCCCGATCCGCATAAAAGATCTGCTGAAACAACCCTAGTGGGAAAATTGAACGCCCTCCACCGGCCAGTCACTTTACAATAAAGACATCCCACGCGGGGGACGGCTGAGGGTTTACCTCAACTACGCGAACCCCCGGTTACAAAAACAAAATAGAATACAACCATCATTACAAATCATCAACGAAACATATACATATAAAATGCCTATATTGCTAAATACTAACATCATAGGAAGCCCTAGTGACCACCCAGCAGAAAGCGTCCAACACTCCCAAGCTGATCCAACAGACCTCATACACAAACAAGGAGTCTTGTCCAGGAAGAGTTTTCAAGAAAAAAGGTAGGTCATTTATCTAGCGAAGAAGAAGATAGTATAGCAGAGTGATAGGACAGAGCAGGAATGGGAAAGAGTATATGAGGAAGATAGCAACAGTGGGAATTTAAAGCACTAAATTTCCATAAAGTGGGGATACTATTTATACTGAAACCCCCGGCACTCCAACGGGGGTACTGTTGCCGCAGTGAATCTGTCATGCCTACAAAGGCAAGACAGGTTTTCAACTGGGGCTCAGAGGGACCGGGTAGCTCAGTTGGTAAGAGCGTCTTGCTAGTAACCGAAAGGTCGCTGGTTCGAATCCCGGATTGGTCAACGTGTGATCATATTATTTTCCCCTTTACCAACAACTGGCCCGCTGGTGTCAGTATAAATCGGTCCAGTAGTCACCTATATGCGAAAGTGTCGTGTGACTATAATCTACAAACAACAAACAACTGGGGCTTTCACTGTTCCCTTTATAGGTTAGAACAATCTACAGTGGCAAGATTACTCATGACCCCAAGGGGTAAATTGAATTTAAAATCAACATCAATCAAATATATACAACTATCATTCAGCCACTTTTTTACCCCAACTAATCGAACCCCTGGTTACAAAAACAAAATAGAATACAAACATCATTATAAATTATCAACAAAACACATACATATAAAATGCCTATATTGCTAAATAATAACATCATAGGAAGCCCTTGTGACCACCCGGCAGAAAGCGTCCAATACTCCCAAGCTGATCCAACAGACCTCATACACAAACAAGGAGTCTTGTCCAGGAAGAGTTTTCAAGAAAAAAGGTAGGTCATTGATCTAGCGAAGTAGAAGATAGTATAGCAGAGTGATAGGACAGAGCAGGAATGGGAAAGAGCAAATGAGGAAGACAGCGATAGTGGGAATTTAAAGCACTAAATTTCCAGAAAGTGGGGATACTATTTATACTGAAACCCCCGGCACTCCAACGGGGGTACTGTTGCCGCAGTGAATCCGTCATGCCTATAAAAGAAAGACAGGTTTTCAACTGGGGCTTTCACTTTTCCCTTTATAGGTTAGAACAATCTACAGTGTAGCGAAGAAGATAGTAGTTTGATAGAACAGATTAGGAACAAGAAAGAACAAATAAAATTGACAGAAATAGTGGTAATTTAAAGCACTAAATTTCCACAAAGCGGGGATACTATTTATACAGAAACACCTGGCTACTATTTTCTTCGCTAGACCAGTCACATACCTTTTTTCTTGAAATCTCTCTAAGTGTTACCACGGGGGATTGAGGGAGAATAAATTAATAAAATAATAAATCAAGTCAGACACAAGTACATGTGCAGGCACTCACATATAAACACACATTCACACAAGCGCTCCTGATCGGCGGGACGTCCTTCAGTCCCTGAGACGAGAAAAGAAAGGAAGTACAAACATAGCATGCAACAAAGATTTATAATCACAATTCCAATCGCAGTTTATTCATACAATTAAAACAACTAACATTCACTGACGCACGCTAAACTCAATAAAAGTGACGAACAAATCCCAACAGCATCAACATGAGACTAGAGAAAGTCAAAGTCACGAGGAGGAGAGAGAAGGAAAGGGAATAGATAGTTGATGGGAACGACACCTGGTGGGAGAGATGAGGTTCGATCTAGATCCACGTGGTGAGATGATCGGAACTTGCCGCTTCGCCGGAATTTGCCACTTCTGGTGTCGACAAATGACAAGCACGTGGTCAGGAGAGGAGACTCACGCAGGTTAGTCGTCACGATGAAAGGGGTAGGCGATGACTTGGACGAAGACAGACGATCACGTAGAAACCACATCACAATGAAGAGCAGAGGTGAATTAAGTAGAGTGAAGAAAAGTTTGATAAGCGTGCAACAGTTAATGCATCCGAGGTAATCGCTGTCTATCCCGGATGTATCCAACGTTCCCACTATTCCCTCTCTCATTCCTCCCCCGCTCTCCATCTAACTCTGTTGTTCTAGCTCTGGGCAGTACTAACTAGTCAGTTGACATCAATATAATATCCGCACATTATTATAACCACAAGATGTGAAGATGGAATGAAATACCGTACTGCATGAAGGTTGATTAAATAACTGTCATATGCATGCACGCCTCTACTCAACACCACCCATGCTTACAACCACAGTCACGCCACAACCTAGCGCAACCTCACGCAAGCATGTGCACACAACACATTACATGATCATTGCTTTAGGTCCAGCGGACTCTTCCGAGCCAAATCAGGACCGGACAACCCCTGATCCGAATAAAAGATGTGCCGAAACAACCCTAGTGGTAAAACTGAAAGCTCTCCACCAGCCAGTCACTTTACAATAAAGACATTCCACGCAGGGGACGCTGAGGCTGTACTCTAATTTATCGAACCCCCGTTTACAAAAACAAAATAGAATACAAACATTATAAATTATCAACAAAACACATACATATAAAATGCCTACATTGCTGAATAATAACATCATAGGAAGCCCTAGTGACCACCTGGCAGAAAGCGTCCAATATTCCCAAGCTGATCCAACAGACCTCATACACAAATAAGGAGTCTTGTCCCGGAAGAGTTTTCAAGAAAAAAGGTAGGCGACTGGTCTAGCGAAGAAGAAGATAGTATAGCAGATTGATAGAACAGAGCAGGAATGAGAAAGAGCAAATGAGAAAGACAGCGACAGTGGGAATTTAAAGTCCCAGATTTAAATTTCCAGAAAGTGGGGATACT
>CM072513.1:78247462-78624962 GCA_036898135.1 Oncomelania hupensis
CTTCTACCCCAGACCTCCTCCTCTCTCTTTCTCTCACATACAAAAACACACGCACTCACATGCACACACTAACAATGGAAAAATGAAATAGTGATTACCATTGTGATTGCTTCATTGATGACGATGCCCTTGATACTGGACTTGTCAAAGAATCGTGTCTGCTGATGACCAAACCAGAACTGTGTCCGCACTTGTACACCCACACTTGGCAACACCAGTAGTGCTTCTGAAATCACATTATGCCTGTTACAAATAAAATTATTATTAATATTTAATTATTTCATCACCTGTGGATGTTTTCTAATATATATACTTATATGACACAAAATCACAGAATCATTCTGAAGGTTTTCTATGCAACATACCTTTGGTAACTTTGTTGAAGAGCCTCAAGAACAGGGCCACAGCAAAAAATACTGACAGCGCCCACAACATAGTGACATTCTGAAGGGAAAAAAACGCATCATGTCATTAAAAAAAAATAAAATGAGTAAATATTTTCTCTGACTTTGCATTATATCATATTATATAATAATAATAATTTCCTATTCTTTTTCCTTTGCTCATTAACCATCTTTCACAACAATGGTCTGTTCAGCATGGTCTCTTATAACCCACATCTCCAGCATGTATATATATTTTTGTGTTGTTGTTTTTCATTATGATTTGATTTTTTAGTGCGTGAGAAGTGTGCTTTGAACCAATTTTTTTAATACAAAAAAGCGCTCTATAAATATCCTTATTATAAGAAGAAGATCTTAAGAAGAACAAATTAGTATTCATTTTGTCTGGAAACTATATAATTGAAAATTAAACCAGACATTGCTAACTATAATTTTAATGATACTAATGAAATCAATTGTGTAGAAGTATACAAACAAATAAATAATTACATATATATATAAATACATGCATATATACATACAAAGAAGTTAACAGAAAGTTCGTTTCGCTATTTGATTACCGCACAGGCTGTGAAGGCTCTTCTTTCGTCTTTGTAAATTCGTAGGCCTCGATTATGTTCTATGCAATATGTATGTATGTAAATGAGGCCTACGAAAGAACTTAAGAAGAGACTTTTTTAAATTTATAGCCTGCGATTACCGTTTCGTGTAGTTTGAAGGCAGCACTCAGTGTTGTTGTGACCACAAAACTCGCCAGCAATCTGTAGGGATGAACTGTGCAGTGGTGCATAATAAACTCACTGCCCGTCTTTCCATAATTCTTGTGTTCCAGTGTCGTCATCTTAACCAATAACAGTGCGCCAATCAGCCCATAATCAAGTCAAGACCTTCCATTTATCGGAAGTGGCCATGATTTTGTTTAGAGTAGCCTAACCTTTCTTCGTAATAGCGTGTAATTTCCCCTGTCTTGTAGCAGACGATGTAAAGACGTTCATGACCTCTGGCTACGTCTATTTTAACATATAAATTGTAGAGAGACATTAAAGAAATATAATAAATCCACTTAAATCAGCATCCCGAATATATAAGAAGTAAAAAAATTTTTTCCGATAGAAGCAAATCTTGATATTTTTATCTTGTTTGCGAAGTAGGCTCCCTTGTACAGAAATACGTCATGTGACAGTCGCAGACGAAAGAAGGGAAGAAATTTGTCAACAGAAGCTTCGGTTATAGAAGAAAATGAGATAAAACTTCAACAATGCATGACGCTTTCGAAGCCGATCCCATCCTTGACAAGTTGCCATTGGGCATCGAGTCAATAGCGTGTTACGGTAAGGTCAACTTTATGCAAAATTAAATGGGTGTACTGTAGGGTAGTGTAGACTCCAGTAAAATTGTTTTTCGAGTTATGCGAACGATATGAAATTATAGATCGAATCTCTAGGATCGGTCATGCACTTTATTACTATCATTTAACTTCCATCCCCCTCCTTCACCCCCTTTCCGATTCCCTCCTTTTAATCGCAGTCCTGTTCAATTCAAGAGTTCGTGAGGTCTTCTTGTGGATTTCGGCACTTCATCAGTTTATGATCATGAAGATGATTAGGCCTGTAATGAGGTCCATGAGTAGTATGCTGAACTTACTGCTGAACCATTCCCATGACATAGGTTGTACCGCACTTATACATACATATTATATATATATATAAATTGCTTAGGCGGAAGTCCTTCTTCGCCTCTACTATAAAGTTTGTCCGGTATGGATGCTGATCTGGGCAGGTGCTGGGCGCTGTGGATCGGCCTGCTGTGTGCTCAAAACCAGCGAAATCGTTATAGCCGATATTTCCTTACCGAACGTTTAACCGTTTCTGAGATAAATAAATAAACAAAATGTCCACAAACTGCAATAGCCTCATTCCGCGCGCTTCCATTAAAAATCAAATTGAGGTTACAGCATGTTTTCCCATATAGACCAAAAAATTGACGGTCTTCATAGGAAGCCTTGGTAGCTTACTTAGTAAAACATTCGCCTATCGTGCAGGGCGACCCAAGTTCAAATCTCACGCGGGCCTTTTTTTTTTTTTTTTTTTTTTTTTTACACTACAATATGGATTTTTTTTTAAATTTAGGCTTTTTACCTTTAATTTATTATTATTATTATTATTATTATTATTATTATTATTATTATTATTATTATTATTATTATTATTATTATTATATCTTATATCAAATTTTCTTTTAAAACCTTGGTGTTTTTTATGATTTCTATTTGTATTATTCTATATTCAATATTATTATTATTATTATTATTATTATTATTATTACCAAGGATCGGGATGGGGTGGTACGTGTAGGTAAAAGGGGGCTACGGGTAGGTTTAAAGGGGCATGGGTAGGCATAACGGGGATACGGGTATATATAAGGGGGTATGGTGATGGTCTATTCCTTTCGAAGTCCCCTATACGCTTCTGTGTCCGGGGACGGTAATCTACCTAACGAAACGAAACGATCTATTCCTTTCATCCATACCTGCGAATTCAAAGGGGAAGTATCAAGGAGGGTACAGGTAGGTTACAATTAGGGGGGTACTGAAGGTATCAAGGGGGTATGGGGAGGTATCAAGTGGGTTCTGGGAGGTATCAAGGGGGTATGGTGAGGCATCAGGGGGGGTGGGGGTGGACGGGGAGATATCAGGGGGGGGGGGGGTATGGGAACCTGTGTTCCCTGGCTTGCCAGGGTACAAAACGACTAGTATATTTATATATTATACATATATATGGTTTCTCTTATTTATTGCAGAAAACATCCTCCTAGTGGGAACGAAGCAGGGACATCTCCTGCAGTACAAGATCTCTCGCAATCCGCCTACAGGTCTTTTTTTTTTTTTTCCTCTTGTATGCTTATAGAAACATTGCTATAGTGTACCCTCACCACTAATCACTATACTATTGCGCCACCTTCCTGCTGCTGTAGTACTGTTATGTTGCATATGTTCAAACTAATACATTTACTTTTGCAGAGCCCAAAAAGTACCATACAGATCTTGAGCGATCCAACAAATCTTTCTCCAAAAAGCCAATAACACAGGTACGATACACAAATACTTTTGGGATTCTTAATTAGGTATATCATTGTTATTTGTCAATCAGTGTCATGGTATATATAGTGTAGTTGAGAAGGCATCACAAGCTGTCACCCTTTATCCTCTAGTTGATTTTATGCTTTATGAGAGCACACTCAGTCAAATTACTTGTCACTGGAGTAGGCCTTCAGGCATCAGAAGTATGAAGAATTTGCCTACAGGGTGGGTGGGTTGATAAGTAATTGATTATAAAATATCTATGCATTGATTATAATATATAGCACTACTTACACTAACAGATCAATTTGTAGATGAAAAACAGTCCACATAATCTGTACCCAAAGACTGCAACTATATTAAATAGTATTTGTTTTCCGTGGGTGAACAAATACTACAGGCAAACAACAAAACAATGTCCCCCCCCCCCCCCCCTCCTCTATACGCTTATTGTGTCCGGGGATGTAACATTTTACAAAACAATGAAGGTGAACAATAAACACAACACAACGAATCTTCAATTAAAATTAAATGCCAAGGTTTTGAGTTTATTTAAATCTCATTTTTTTAAGGAATGACTAGGCTAAATATATACAACTTTGGGCAACAATAGGTAAACATGAATTTGTTTCTTCCTTATGTGCAGATAGTTGCAGTACCAGAGTTATTTATTTTGATAAGTTTGTCAGGTGAGTAGGTTTTAAATATGATTGGCTAGTCAATGATATTGTATCAGTTTTGTCTTGAATGAATAATATACTCTGTCAGCAAACTTTCAATATTTTTTTATTGAAATATTCTTCTCTTCTTCTTCTTTTATTAACCAGCTAGAATTCTGGAACGTTGTTCTGCAAAAGTAGAAAAATGTGATGCAAGCTGCGTGATCTTTCTGTTTTAGTATCTTCATCTTTATCATCACCATCATCATCATTATTATTATCATTGTTACCATCATTGGTTTGCTCTGTATCTTCAGAATAACTTAACAGATTTTGATGATTTTTGTAACAGTGTTAGTGGACCGCTTTTTTTTTTAGCAGTCAGTCAGCCAAAACATAATAATGTGCTACTGTTTTTTTGGAGGCCTTTGTCCCAATACATTTGAATGGCTTGCCATCTTGTCGATATTTGTGTTTTGCCTTTGCAGACAATATAATCAGTGTCCATGACCTCACCACTTTCAACTTCATCTGCACTGTGGCCAAGACCAAGGGGGCCACACTATTTGCTGTGGACTGTAAGGTAGGGTGACTAGTAATAATTACTCTGCTTTGCTGTCACGGCTGTCTATAAGCGGTACGGTCAGACGGTAGCTAAAAACAACCCTTGTTCTGCCTCTTATGTTCCCTTCACGCTGGCTGAACCGCCCGTAACCAGATCAGAGACGCCCGCTGGCCTTGGTGTAGCCTAGCCTACTGGCACTTGCCTTTAGTACTTTGTGGAGCTTATAATTATTTTAACCAAGCCTATTGCTGTAGCCAGACCTTAACGAACCGCCGGCGCCCTCTCTTACGATTTTGTTATAGAAATACATGACAGTTGTCCCTCACGCTATTAGAAACTACTTTTGCTCGCTATACATAAGTATTTTATGCCTAACAAAAATTCCTGCTGAAACTGAATGTATTTTAAAAACTCATCCACTATTTACTATACATGAGAGAGCCCAAACAAACGAGAATACATTTAAAACCTCATCCAAAACAGCACAATTTACAAGAATGCTAGACCTATAACACACAACCGAGAGAGAGAGAGAGAAAGAGAAAGAGAGAGAGACACTACACACACAACCGATATGATACACACAGTAGACACATACACACACACTGAATGTAAACACACAATCAAACAAAGAGTAAATACAGTCAAGTTTTAAAGGACTTCACAAAACAAAGCTACAAACAAATGAGACATAAGCAAATTTCAAAGTACAACAATTTACAAGACAGGGCCTAGGGCAAAATAACACGTAATGAAATGTTATGTGTTCGTTTGGTTTTTTTTTCTATGGAGACATGCATTCACTTGTGAGAGAGAGAGAGAGAGAGAGAGAGAGAGAGAGAGAGAGAGAGAGAGAGAGAGAGAGAGAGAGAGAGAGAGAGAGAGATTAAACATTTAATAACATATCAGTCATCATATCCATATACAGCGCATGTAGAATGTGTATTGTTTTTTGCGATAATCTAGTGCGTGTAAATAAAAGTCACAGGAAGTCTATTCAGAAAATGAGCAATGGAACTTAACACCATGCAAAAAAAAAAAATGTTACTAACCAAAATACTGCAATTTACAATGAAAAAACACAAATGAGTGTGCATATGTGACGTACACAAATAATATTTTACACCTAATCATACTTTGGGGTGCCTGGTAGCTCAGTTGTTAGTGAACTGGTTTCCTAGGCCCAAGGTGGTGGATTCCATTCCCGTAAGGGGTGAACTTATGTGACTTAGGTACCAGACTATTCAGGTCATCCAGGGATTTCTCTGGGTACTCCAGTTTCCACCCTCCCTTCAATAATAGTATCTAAATCTAAATATTTCAAAACAAAACATTTGATTTCCTCTCCATCTTCTAATAGCGATCTCCCTGCCTTTACTCCACATGTTTGAGCGACAGATGTTTGTTGTGTGTGTGAGAGTGGGTGAAACGTGTGAGTATTTATGTTGCTACAGATCGCCGCCCTTTGAGCCTGATTGGTGATTTGGGGAAAAGCGTGTATATAGCATCCATTATTATTATTATTATTATTATTAATATTATTATTATTATTATTATTATTAAGCTGCTACTTTTTACAACCACTCACATCTTTGTAATTTATATTCAGTTGTAGTTGTATTAGAGAGGTTATTTTGTTAGGCCTCGCAGTCTATTCCAAACCTCCACTTTAACCCTTTTTGTGCATGCCTCACACTTATCATCTCGATGAAGAAGACGTTAATAAAACAACCTAACCAACCTCACTTAATAACAATTTTGACAAAACTTGACCTTTATTCGTCGTATTCTTTGAACTTGGCTATAAATTTGGAGTCGCTATCCGGAAGGTTCTTGAATCGGGGGTGGCTTATAAATATATTTATATATGTAGATATAGCACAGCGGCTCAGCCAAAGCTTTTCAGATTTTGAGGTTAGGTCAGCCAGGCTAGCTATAAATAGCTTCGCTGATACTTCCTTTCACTGGAAGGGGGGGGTGCAGGCAAGCTATAAATAGCCCGCAGCATGCGAAATGCGGAGGCACTGAAATGTGCTGCTCATATAAGAAGTGAGCTGGTGTGATAGATATGTTGTTTGTTTTGTTGGGTCTGTTTGTTTTTTTGTTTTGTTTTTTTCCAAAATGTATCTAATGTTAATATGTAAGTGGTGGCTTGTTAATTGTGAGCTGGTTACCTATGCCAAAGGTTGTGGGTTCGAACCACAAATTGGATGACCTTACGTGATTTAAGTACGAGACTTTTCAGGATACTGAAGGTTTTCTCCAGGTACTCTGGTTTCATCCTCCCTTCAATAATTGCATAGAATTCAGTCCATCTAAAATTTCAAAAATAAAAACTGATTTCTATTCTGACTTATGTAATAGCAATCTCTTTGGGTCAACACGCTTTGACTTTGATTGAAAGAAAGCGTGTGAAAGCATCCTGTATTATTATTAATTATTGTTATTACTCTTTAATCTATAATCTGGTTTATGGGAGTATTAGAGATGAATTTTATAATATGCAGCAATTTTTCAACTATTCAGTATGTAAGTTAACTAATGCATAAGTTTTCAAATCTGTGATTGTCAGTGTTAGAATGATATGCAGAGTTTGATGATTGTATATTTTTTTAAGATGCTTTATAACGTTTATAATTTTGGGTAATATAATCTAATGTCTAACCCATGTGTGTGTGGATGTGTGTGTGTGGGTGTGTGTGTTTGTGGGTAGGTGTTTTATTTATTTATGTTGAAGTGCAATAAGGACATGTAGTGTGATATGTATTTTAAGTTTTACAATGTGTCGGAAATGTTCTTGTTAATATGTACATAAGCGTGAGTACACGTACATGTTTACATGTTTATAGTACTGTTACATTTTATTACCTTTTGCTGACAGCAAATCCATGTTAGAATTTCTCCTTGGAGATAATAAAGTTTTCTGAATCTGAATCTGAATCTGAATCTAATCTAACATCCTCATGCTACAAATACCCCCGCTACAAACTCTCCTCTGCAGGCTGTCGATCCTTCTCAGCGCTTGGTCCTTCAACTTGGAACTCTCTTCTCTTCCTCGCTCTCTCTTCGCACAGCTGTTCATAAGCGGTACTTTCAGGCTATGGCTATAAATAACTCTTGTGCTGTCCCTTATCGCTGGCTGAACTGCTTGTAGCCAGATCAGAGATGCTGGCTGTGCATGGGTTTCGCACGGCATGGCCTGCTGGTGTGGCTAAAAATAGCTTACAGCTGGTGTGGCTGAAAGCTTACTTTCAGTGAAGGAAGTTTCAGCCATGTTCGCAGCTCTCCGAACATAGCCACTTTCAAATCCAACTTGAAAACTCATCTCTTTTTTAAAAATGCCTGATCTTGTCTCCCATCACCATTATCATTCCTTCTATCCTGATTCAGACCACCGTCCCCAGCCCCCTCACTCCTTAGGTGCTCTCCTTCTTCCCCTTCCTCCCTCATCTTTTATGTTGTACTTGTAAATATTCTTTTTTATGTTTGTGTTATATCTTTGCATAATTTATTAGTGTATTGTTTTTGTTTCAAATCTTTTTTTATGTATTTAGATGGTAATGTTAAATGCGTGAGAACTGCACTTTGAACTGATGCCATTAGTTAAAAGCGCTGTATAAATATCCTTATTATTATTTTGATTATTATTATTATTATTAGATAGTTGTGACTTATAGTCAGCTTTGGCTTGCGTATTTTTAATTTTTATTTGAAGGTATGCTAGTGCGCCTTGTACTAACTAGTCCAAGAAGTAATTACACTGGTCATTTGTAAATTTTTTCAGTGCAATTTTGTAATAAGAATGTCAGCTTTATGAATCATTGAATGTGTGTTTCCAGCCTCAGGACACAGTGACAGGCACAGTTCAGCACTACCTCAGAATGGGTGTGGCTTCCAGGAGAAAGATTCAGGTAGACCGTAAACCTTTTTGTTTTTTTAATATAATGCTACTACTGCTATTGCAGTTACTACTCCGACGACTATGACGATGATGATGACAATGATGATGATTACTACTACTACTTCTACTACTATTACTACTACTATTTCTACTACTACTACTACAATGATTGTGACGACAATGATGACTACTACTGCTGTTGCTGCTGCTGCTGCTACAACTACTACTACTACTACTACTTCTACTGCTACTACTACTACTACTACTACTATCTTCATCTTTTCCTTCACCTTCTCCATTCTACTTTATTATCATCATCATCACCACCACCGTCATCACCATCAACATTTGAGTGTGAAAATACTCTGACAATTTGAAAACAAGACTGTTTTGAGAGTTCATAAAAGCTTTACTTGATGGTCTCACTCTCCTCCTCATTCTTCCTAGTTCTAATAGTAGTATGTTAAAATTGCTTATTGTTTCATGATTGCAGTTGTTTTACTGGAAGAACAGAGATTTCCATGAACTTTTGGTGAGTGTCCTGTGTTATATTGTTTTCACTCCAATTAACTTAGAAAGCATTTAATTGAGAAACTTCAGAACTATGTAAAAGATTTTTAAGTAAAAGACACTTATGACTGGAAACTTTTGCTGACACAATTGTTAGAAACTTACACCGTTGGGGCATACATTAAGTTATAACCTCTGTTACCATGGAGCAGTTTTAATATTGTTCACCAAACTACAAAATTATTATGTCAATTTGTAAAGCAGCCAAACTTTCGCTAGACCACGATTTTAATATTGGTTATTACCAAGAAATGTACAACTATAATTTGTACCTGTCCTGAAATGTGAATATTTCTGTACTAGTGAACAATGCGAAAGTAACGTATTGTTTTTGCTGCACTGCAATACTACATTTAGTGTTTATGTTATTTAATTATGCGCATGTTTTCTTGTATTTCTGCATGCATTGTGGTCTTTAGTTGTTGTTTTTTATTTGGAAATTGTCACGCCACACACTAAATTTCCTTGTAATTTTTGGGAACAATACATATAGCTTGAATCTTGATTTCATATCGGACTGCTTATGTCTAATAGAATTTTTGCTGGTGTCGGGCCGAGTGGAAATGCTACTAGCTTAAAGAAACGCTGACCCAAGTCCGAGTGTCGGAAGTAGTTAATGTTATTCACCTACATCCAGCTAGAATCATGATCACGCGTGTAGTGAAAATTTCCTATTGTTTTTTCGTTTGTGTAATCTTACATCTATTTGCGTATTGAGTTTTTGTCTTGGGTTTCAGAGTGATCTGAGTGTGTATGACATACCCCACGCTCTGTCATGGAGCAAAGATTCGCTCTGCGTTGGCTTCAAGAGAGACTACTACATCATCAATGTACGTCATAGACTAATTTCCTTCATTCTGTTCTTCTTTGCTGCAAGATCTGCATGACCCTTTAAAAAACAAATTGTATAGGTCATTCTGCTGATCATAGAGGCCATAACCTGTCTCTGTTTTAAAACATCCTCTGTACTTATTTTTGTAGATTACCCCACAAATGAAGTCAGGGGAAAGAGGTTTGTCCACCATTCCAGTCTATCCCACATCTCCATAAAAAAAAGATGTAATCTTACTCTTTTTCATTTAAAAACCTCACCAACTAGAATTGTATACCTTTTGGCAAATTAGATGATAAGTGACATTTGTTTTTTAATCTTATATCATTTTTGAAATCTTAAGATTATTTTTTTTTCAATTTTTGACCGATTCAATTTATTATTTTTAATTTTTTATATTTTTTATTTTTGGGCAGTCAACCACAGGCAGCTTGAAAGAGCTGTTTCCCCTGGGTACGCAGCAAACAGATCCCCTGGTGGCACGTTTGCGTGACCAGCGTCTCTTGTTACAGCGTGACAAAATGTCCATCTTCATCAACAATGAAGGAGAACCCACTCAGCGAGAACCCATCACATGGTCAGACATTCCATGCTCCATAGGTTTGTGTTCTGGCTTTATTACTGTACACGATTTAAGATGATTAATAGGAACAAAAAAATGTTTGTAGGAACAGGAGCTATAATTCAGTGTACCCTTTTTCTACTACAAAATATCAGTTTTTATCAACACTGGGGGTAGAGAGTGATGGTCTGTGTATTAACTGTTACTGTCTTTTAAGGATTTCTAGGATCTCAAACCTCTTTCTCACAAGGTGTACTGTGTTGTATTTTCCTAGAACACTTTCCTCCATACCTAGTGGCTGTCCTCCCCAAGTTTGTAGAGGTTCGAACCATTGACCCCAAGCTGTTGATTCAGAACCTGTCTCTCAACAAGGCACGCATCATCTGTCAGGGCAGGTAAGTTTGTACTCTTCTTTTGATTTGTTTTCTGTAGAAGACAGTTCTTCTCTTTGACATTATTTTAGTGAGAAAGACTTTTGTATGAAACACAAAGAGCTTTGTTTGGTATGTAAAAGTAATTAATCAGATTTTAGTTTTTAAAAACATTTAAAATAAGGAAGAATAGTCTTAATTGATATGTGAAAGGTTTTCTATCAAGTGAGAAAAAAAAGAAGCTTTCAATGCTGTTCAAAACCTTCCTTCCACGAAATGACCGTGATTGGAGGAATTTGTTACGGTAAAAAAGTTTCAAATTAACTGCTTTATTTGTTTTATATTTTAGTTATTGTTTGTCACTCAAATAAGCAGTTTATGCTGATTTCTCAGGGGCAGCTATTACAATAATATTTTGGAAAGAGTGAAAAAGTCTAAAATCCCTGACCATTTTCTTCACACCACTCATACCTTCTTGAGAAATTCTTTTGCATTCTTAATTCTTTCTTACCATTTATTGACTGTTTCCTACCCTATGTATGTGCAGTCTGTCTTTTTACAATTGTTGAGTATGTTGTTTTCCATATAAAAGTGTAACGCTATCAAAATCCAGTGACTGTTCCAGTGGCGTGCTTTACGTGGCATCTCAGAGTAACCTGTGGCGTCTACAGCCTGTACCAGCGTCACAGCAGATCCGCGACCTCCTGCAGAACAAGCAGTTTGAACTGGCCCTGAAACTAGCTGTAAGTCTGTCAATCCTCCTGGATTTTGTCTTTCTGTTGGTCAATCAGTTGAAACATCTAAAGGTTGCAATATAACTTGTTGATTCCTGTGTATCATCACCACTACTACCACTGACTATGTCACCGTCATCATCATCATTATTTTTTTTAACCCCATATTTACCCATCCTGCACACAAATCTATTAGTCCTAGCCTTATTTATTCCTTGCTCCTTACAACTGGAGGATGTGAAATCTGTGTGATAAGTCCTAATATTTCCCCTAGTTTTAACGACTTATCCTTCTCGACCACATACAATGAATTTTCAATACATTTTCCCACCACAACAGACAAGTTTTTGTTTAATTTTCATATTTGCTTATACCATTTCTTTGGTGCATGTATGTTCCATGCATCAGAGAAGCATTGCACATATTTGAGTTGGGCTGCTGAAGTTTTTTTGGACAGTGATTAACATACAGCAGTCTTCCTGTGTTGGCTTCTTCAGATCAAATGGAGAAGAAAGCTTCTTCAATCTCCCAACTTCTGCGTGCACCATTACCGTCATAAAACTCATTCGGCCGTACCCCGTGTTTCCCGTGGAGTACTAATGTTATTGCAACAGAATGATCTGTTTGAGCAGGAGCAGGCAGACGAGCCAGAGGAGGAGAGAGAAAAGCGCATTCGCAACATCAACAACTTGTACGCCTTCCAACTCTTCCTTCAACACCGCTTTGAGGAGTCGCTGCAGCTCTTTGGCAAATTAGGCACCGGTAGGTAATGCACTGTTGCCATCTTGGACTTTGAAGATACTTTACAAAGTTAGATGTTCATGTTCATTGGTAGCACGCTCTGTTCTGAAATCACAATACTTTTACATCACTGTTACTAAACTGAACTATGATACAGAACCTGCCTGTGTTGGCTGGATTTAGATAGAAGTTTATTTACCACACCGTTGTTTCAGACTTTCGCAGGGCCACATGATTTACAGATACATTTGCTGAGTATTATGAGGGTTCAGCTGTTTCCGATTGTACAAGTTTCTGATAGTATCAGCATAACACTATATAAATCTGTGTATTATCATTATTAATGTAAAGAAACATGTGGCGTCACTAGATCTTGAAGCTTGAGTTATGCCTGCCCAACAGCCAGGCAGGTGTGGCTATTCAACACTAGTGTCTTTTACAAGGCTTAACCTAGGCCTACAAATAAGCAATACGGTGGTTTCTTGTGCCTGTTTAAGATCCATCCCACGTCATAGGGCTGTACCCCAACCTTCTACCTCAGGACTACCGCAACAAGCTGGAGTACCCAGAGAGGGTGCCGGAGCTTGAAGGCCAGGATGTGGAGAGGGGGGTCCTGGCGCTCATCGAGTATTTGACTCAGAAACGAAACGAGCTGGTGAAAAAAGAGGAAGTGATCACCACAGCTATTGTGGAAGGATGTACCACCATTCGCTCCAAGAAACAGCTCAGCCAGATCATCGACACCACTCTGCTCAAATGTTATTTACTGGTAGGTCCATTTGCTCAGGTGTTGTAACAGAATGTCACCACTCTGTCCAATGAGCTGTTACAACATGAAGAAGTTGTAAACATTGTTATTATGGTAGTGTACTTCCGTTGTACATCAAAAGGCAGTGTAATTACTGTAATCAAGTCATTAGTGCCACACTGCTCATCCAATGTTGGGTCAAATTATGCTAGGATGTTATAGTAGAATGTTGTATCGGTGTCCAATGCAGATTTCAGCAGCGTTTTGATTTGAGTGTCTTAGTGAGTGCTAGCATATCCTTAACTTAATATGTTACTAATAGATGACAATGATATGACAATTGATTTTAGGAAGGGAAACAAGTTTGATTTTAATCCTATCTTTATCAAAGGAGAAGAAGTAGAGAGAGTGCATGCATATAAGTATTTAGGTGTGGTTATCGATGATAGATTCACTTGGAAAGATAACACAAACTACATTTACAAGCGACTGCAAAGTAGAATGTTTTGTTTAAGAAAACTGAGATCCTTTAATGTAAAACAGGAAATTTTACAAATGTTTTATACAGCTGTAATAGGAAGCATCATTTCTTTTGGAATCTCATGTTGGGGAGGAAACGTATCACAAACAGAAAAACGAAGATTGGACAAACAGATAAAAAGGGCTAGTGGGGTGATTGGGAGGGAACAGGATGACATGGCGACGATACATAGCAGACAAGTGACAAAAAAGCTGACTGCAATTTTGGCTGACAGTAACCATCCACTTTTCTTGGAATTTGACTCTCGACGGATAGACAGGAGTGGACGTTTTAGGGCACCAGCGGGAACATCAAATAGGTACAGGAACTCATTCATACCACTTGCCATTCAAGCACATAACAAACAAGTCGGTAGGTCTTACTAAACATACTCTACAACTCTCATGCAGCTTAGTTAGTTTATTTTTTTATTTTTTTTATTTATTGATTTATTTATTTTTAAAACTGCTTAATTGAAATATCTGCATTATGAAAATATGTCCAAGTGTTTGAAGATCATTAATAATGTATAACTATTTATGTGTGTGTAAAAGAAGAATGAATGGACATGTTTAATTGACAGACAATGTAATTTCCATGCTTTTGGATTAATAAAGTAATATCTTATCTTATCTTATCTTATCTTATCTTATCTTATCTTATGGAATAGGCTGCGAGTCTAAAAGGACGTCTCAGCTACACGAAACTACACTATAGTACATACATACGTGAAAGTACGTACATGCTTCTGTTTAAAAAAAAGCCTGGAAAAGTTGGTCCTTGGATGTGTAATTGAGGATACGTGTAGATTATCAAGACCTGTTGGCACATGACCTTAGCTGTGTTTTGGCTTCCTGGTTCCTGGCTTCCATGACTATCTTTTAATTTGATTCACTTTTGTATTATTTTGATTGATTGGTTAATTCATATGTTCTAAATACTTTGATTTGATTTACTTCTGTATTATTCTTGATTGATTGATTAATTAATAAATTGTGTATTGTTACAAGACAAATGATGCCCTGGTGGCCCCTCTGCTTCGCCTGAAAGACAACAACTGCCATGTAGAGGAGAGCGAGAGGGTGCTGAAAAAGAAAGAAAAACTCAGTGAACTCATCATTCTGTATGAAACCAAGGGACTGCATCAGAAAGGTCTGTTTCTTCAGTTTTCACATTTTCTCTTCATCCTCCTCTTCCTCCTCCTCTTCCTCCTCCTCTTCCTCCTCCTCTTCCTCCTCCACTTCTTCCTCCTCCACTTCCCCCTCCCCTTCCTCCTCCTCTTCTTCCTCTTCCTCCTCCTCTTCTTCCTCTTCCTCCTCCTCTTCCACTTCCTCTTCCTCCTCCACTTCTTCCTCCTCCACTTCCCCCTCCCCTTCCTCCTCCTCTTCTTCCTCTTCCTCCTCCTCTTCTTCCTCTTCCTCCTCCTCTTCCACTTCCTCTTCCTCCTCCACTTCCTCCTCCACTTCCTCCTCCTCTTCCTCCTCCTCCTCCTCCTCCTCCTCCACTTCCTCCTCCTCCTCTTCCTCCTCCACTTCCTCCTCTTCCTCGTCCTCTTCCTCGTCCTCTTCCTCCTCCTCTCCTGCACATATTTTATTGTCGCAGTAATGTTGTTAGTAGTTCCTTTCGATTGAGACGCGCACAATAGTTCCAAACATTTTCTGTTGCAAAGCATGCAGTCATATAGCGTAGATTTAACTTTGATTTGGTTCTGTGTTGTTGCTAGAAAAGGCTTTGTACAATTTTGATAATTTTAGTCAATCGATATTGTTGTTGTATCGTTGAGAATTTTCTGGAATTGCTTGTTTATAGTCGATTGAATGTACCAGATCTATCTGGTGATAGCTTGTAAACTGAAGAATGGTCTGTGACGTAAGACAGAGTGTAGTGCCGGTGACGAGTTTTATTTTGTTTGGGTGTTATTGCGTCATTCTTGAATATTCGAAGTTTCCCTGGATTGCACAGAGGCTATATAAGTAATGCACTGTCTGATTGTAAAAAAGTGATTTTTGTAGTGATTTTTGGAAAGCGATCTTTTATGCAGTTGTTGGTGTTTGCTGAATAAAGTTGGAAAACTTTATACGACGACTTCTGCCTTATTGCTGGGTGAACAGGCTGAGTGAATAAACGAATTCAGGCATCAGGACTTACTCGGCTATTGATAAATCGTGTAACGTAGTTTGATTGCTGGGGTGTCTGAGGATGTTTATGTGGATGAATGTAGATGTTATATCTGACGTTTTATTCATTGACTATGATATTGCCCTTGTCATGTTTCCTTGTATAAACATGGGGACAATAAATCATCCTTCTTCTTCTTCTTCTTCTTCTTCTTCTTTGTCTTTTTGTTTTTCTTTTTTCTTCTTCCACTTCTTTTCAATCCTTATACTCTCCTTTCAACCTTTTTTGCCACTTTTCAAATGTTGTTTTTGGCTGGTCTTTCACGTCCTGTTTCATATCACATAAACTATTGTGCGCGCTGAGGCATGTCATTAAAAAGCTGGTTTGTGTTTGCAGCATTAAGTTTGCTGATGAAGCAAGCTGTCAGACCAGACTCTCCGCTGAAAGGCCACGAACGCACAGTACGATACCTGCAAAACTTGGGTCAGTTCCTGCTCTGAAGCATTGTATTTGTTATAAGTAGGGGGTAGTCAGACTATTTTGTAGAGGATATTATAATTTTAGTGGCCCAGTGATACTTAAGCCTGATAAAATAAATTAAAAAATCTGTACGGTTTTTAGCAGAGCAGCCGAGGTACAGACACTATGTTGAAGATTTACAGCAGCGCATAAGCATTCAAATCATAGTGTTCAGAGCACCACTCTCTAACTTGTGTTAAAATGATGCCTCAATAGATGTTTTGACGCTACCTGGCAGTTTCTAAGGTTATTTAGACAGCTGGGCCGAAAGCGACGCAGATCCCAATTTAAGTGTCAGAGGTTTTTGAGGGCATTCGCCTACACACAGCCTGTGCTTGATAGATCTCTTACACCCAGCTAGCCTCAAGGTTGCCTGTTTAGTGAAAAGTAGCCTATTGTAAGAGGTTGTCATTGTTGACAAAATTCGCATTTGCCATAGATGGAATCATCACCATTGCCCTATCATTTCGTGCTAGGGTTTGTTGAAATATTCCAGTCATTGTCTAATCAGCCAATGGGTGGCATTGTCATTTATTAATTTATTGCATTAGTTATTGTGCTTTGAATTTTGTGACAGGTGGGGAACATTTGAATTTGATATTTGAGTATGCTGAATGGGTGCTGAAGATGCATCCTGAGGATGGTCTGAAGGTAATAGTGATTTAGGGATTTTTGTATTTCCAGACATAATATCTAAAACATTGTTTGAAAATGCTTTCCGTGTGTTTGTGTGTGTGTGTGAGAGAGAGAGAGTATGGTTGTGTATAAGTGTTATATTCGATTTTCTCAAACCCACAAAAGATGTTATTTTTAACCGCTGCAAAGGGAAGCAACTTTCTTTGTGTGTTTCTGAGTTGTGTTATACTGGATTTCTTTCTGAGTTTGGCACGAGTCATGAAATCCCTGTGACGTTTTGTTGTATTGCCACACTATGGAATGGTTTATGCTTATGGATTTATTTCCATAGTTACACTGCATGCCAAATACCTTACAACTTGCACCACAGGTATGACCCCAAATACACTAAGACTTTATTGTGTACTAGGGCAGTCCGATAAGTACTTAGCCTCACCGCCAGATGGCACCAGTATTGCAAGAGCAATTTACTGTTGTGTAGTACATTCTCGTAGATGGCTACTGTCAAAATTTCAGCCGGATCGGACTCGTAGTTTTATTTTGATCGCGTGTGGAAGCGGCCGTGTCCGCGGATTTTAGAAAAATGGAAAAAGAGCAATATCGGTCGGTGATTTGATTCTTGGGCTACGAACTGCTGCCCCATCCACCGTATTCTCCAGATTTGGCCCCATGCGACTTCTTTTTGTTTCCAAACTTGAAAAAGTTACTCGCCCCGGGTAGAAATTTGAGTCGAATGAGGAAGTCATCGCCGCCACGGAGGCCTACTTTGCAGACCTCGAGAAAACGTATTTTTCAGACGGTTAAAGAAGTTGGAGCTTCGCTGGGTCAAGTGTATCGAACTAAAATGAGACTATATTGAAAAATAAATCGCCACTTTTTCAAAATTTTCCTTTTTTCTTTTGTAGACTAAGTACTTATTGGACCACCCTCGTAAATCAGATGGTTCTTCAACTCGAGATTATGAGTATAAATTAACAAAGAAGACTGTTTATACTAGCTTGTATCAGCACTTTTGTACTAACAGAATTATTAACATTTGGAACAGTCTGCCATAAGAGGTTGTCACAGTGGGTACCACAAACTCATTTAAGAATAGACTGGACAAATATTTATCAGCTTTAATGTGGTCCACTGATTTGTGTGGAGATTCCTTCACACCCACCACCCTGGTAGTCAAATTCTCAGACTTCAATTTCTGAAGGCCTAACCCAGTGATGAGTTATTTGATAAAGCATGTTTTCTTACCTAAAAGACCATGACCTTCTCCCCAATACACAGTCAGCCTACCGACCCAACCATAGCACTGAAACAGCACTTGCTAAAGTAACAAACGACATTCTGCGTGCCATGGATGTTGGTGATGTTTCTGTCCTCACTTTGTTAGATCTTTCTGCTGCTTTTGACACCATTGACCATATTATTCTCCTTCACAGACTTGGTACATTGTATGGAATCTCTGGTATGGCTTTGTCTTGGTTTGAGTCTTATCTCGCCGACAGTTCACAAACTGTACTTACTGAAAACAACTCTTCCAGATCGTCTGCTCTCTGCTTATCATGTTCCTAAAGGCTCAGTCCTTGGTCCTGTCCTATTCATCCTCTACACTGTGCCGCTTTCAAATCTGATAAAGTCCCACTCAGTCCAGAACCAGTCTGTTGCTGATGATATTCATCTCTATAAATCTTCTGAACCCTCTCAGGTACACAGCTCTGTCCATAGCATGCAGACATGTATTTCAGGGGTTAAGTACTGGATGTCAAAAAACCAACTGAAGTTTAACAGTGACAAAACTGAAGCACTCCTCTTAAGGAAGAAAACAGAAAGGTAGGTCCTCAGTTGCTTTGCCGCGCGCAGTCTGTTGAAATAGGAACCTCAACCATACCTTTCTCCCTTCACACTCGTAACCTTGGCTTTACCATCTCTGCCGACATATCACTTGACCAGCACATATCCAATATTTGTAGAAGCGCATACTTTGAAATCCATAGAATCAGCTCCAACCGTCACTACCTCTACTGATACAACAAAAATTCTCGTCTGGGTTTTCGTTCTCTCTAAATTTGATTTCTGTAACTCTCTCCTTGCTGGCTCACCTCTCTTTCTTATCCCCCGGGGGTGTGCCAGGGGTTTCAGTATAAATAGTATCTCCTTGAATAAAAATATTTGTTTAAACCAAATAGTATCCCCACACTTTCTGGAAATTTAGTGCTTTAAATTCCCACTGTCACTGTCTTTCTCCTTTGTTCTTTCTGATTCCTACTCTGTTCTATCAATCTATTATACTATCTTCTTCTTCGCTAGACCAGTCACCTACCTTTTTTCTTGAAAACTCTTCTGGGACAAAACTCCTCCTTTGTTTGTGAGGTCTGTTGGATCATCTTGGGAATATTGGGTGCTTTTTGCCAGGTGGTCACTGGGGCTTTCTATGATGTTATTATTTAGCAGTGTAGGCATTTTATATGTATGTGTTTTGTTGATATTTTATAATGATGTTTATATTCTATTGTGTTTTTGTAAACGGGGGTTCAATAAATTAGAGTATAGCCTCGGCGTCCCCTTTATTGTAAAGTGACTGGCTGGTGGAGTGCCATCAGTGTTACCACTAGGGTTATTTCGGCAGATCTTTTATGCGGATCAGGGGCGTGTCCTCTTTCAGTGAAGTTGTGGTCTTGATTTTGTGGTCCTGATTTGGGTTTCTTTGCAGTCCGCTGGACCCTGTAAGCAATGCATAACTAACCTCTCTTTCTTATTGAAAATTTGCAAAAGGTCAAGAACTCTGCTGTCTTGTTCTCAGAGAGCGGAAACGTGATTACTCAACTCTACTTCTCAAATCTCTACACTGGCTGCCCATGCAAGCTCATATTGATTACAAGCTCTCAGCATTGGTGTACCACTTTTTCACTGACTCTTCTCTATCTTACATAACTGATGTCCTCTCTGTTTACACCCCAGCTAGACAACTCCGTTCTTCTTCCGACAGCAGGCTCCTCACAATTCTACATGTGCACATGAAGACAAGTGGTAAAAGATCCTTTTCATTCAGTGCTTCCATCCAGTGATACTCTCTCCCATCACATCTCAGACATGCAACGATGATCTCTTCTCTTTTTTTTAAAATCTCTGAAAACTCACCTTTTTAAGAAATATTTTGATTCATCGTCACAATATCATCATGTTCTCACCATTGGAAGGCCTGTGTGTTCATAGCCCCTTGTTTGGTTATGTGTTTTGGAATGCTCGTCTCTGCATCTGTCTTTCTTTTAATATATTTGTTAGTTTGTGATGAATGATCCCGTTGTTCTGTACTTTTGCCACCGAGGATTGGATGGCGCGGGGACCTGTTTGTTTGTTTGTTTGTTTGTTTCCGGGATCTTACGGTTTTCTTTTTTAATACTGTGTTTTAATTGTTTTGCCTGTTGGTATTACCATTGTTATTTAATGTGCTTATTGCTTCTGTATGTTATTGAATCTTTTGTGATCTTTATACCTGTATGTAAATAATTATGTTCTTTAGTCTGTTTTTGCTGTAAACGTTGGTCCTAAGTTTTTACTCTGTATGCCTTTTTAACATGTGTACTGGGTATAGTGTTTTAGGCTCTAGAGATTTTATTAAATAATTGTGTGCTTGTGTGTGTGTGTGCGTGTGTGGGTGTGGGTGTGTGTGTGTGTGTGTGTGTGTGTGAAGCGCAGTGAGCTTACCTGCAAAAACAGACGAGATAAAGTGCAATACAAATCCCCAATTTATTATTATTATTATTATTATTATTATTATTATTATTATTATTATTATTATTATTATTATTAACTAGAAGGCAAATGGCTAACAGCTTATGATGCCATCTATACTATACTACAGAATAGCTATTTAGGCAGGAAAAAAAGAAGAAAATTTTTCTTTATATAAAAACCTATATCAAGCTACCAGGTTTATTTGAAACACCTTCTCTCAAGGTAATACAAGGCTAAGTAAATGCCAATTTAGCTAATTAGGCCGCACATGACATTTAAACTCTATGAGGATTTTCATGTACTCGAAGCTAACGTTTCTATCAAATGAGCTTCTTCTTTTTTTTGAAGTAACATAATACGTTTTGTGCCGTTTAGATTTTCACAGAGGACACTCCAGAGATTGAGACACTGCCAAGAGACAAAGTGCTGGACTACTTGGAGAGAATCAACCCTTCTCTCGCCATCCCTTACCTTGTAAGTCACCTCCTAGTCAAACTTTTTATAGTCTGGAGTAGGCATGATTTAAACTTTAAAAAAATCTCAGACTAGTTTTTAAAAAAAAAGCAAACAAAAGAATTTCTTTACCGTTGTTGGTTGTTGTTTTTAAGCAAGTAAAGAGTAACGTTGAATAGGCCAAAATTCACGCAAGGACACCTTCCGCTTGGCTTGGCTTGGCTTTCCGCAAAGTGAGTGCCAGAGGTGATCAATTCAAGCATAGGTTGCGGGTTGGGTGTATACCCTCTAAATTGCTGACACAGAGTAAGGTTAATGTCGCATTTATGCAAACTGTACTGACAGCTCCAATATGCTAGCTAGTAGCATGCCACCTTTGACCAGTTCTGTGTTACATGGCCTATTTTTAATGAATCAGAAACATGTTCATCATATGGCTTAGGATTGCAATTGACTCGATTGGAGACTCAAAAGATAATTACAAACATTTTGTTTCATACACGGAGCGTGCAGTGATAGCAGGTATCTACCTTTCATTGTTTCTACATCGATGCTGGAAAGGTTTTGCAGAATATTAATTCAGTTGTTTTTTTACCAGGTGATATCAAGATATTTCTGTAATTGTTTGTTTTTCATCAAAGGAATGTTTGAGGTCTATTTTGGTGCGTGCAGTCACATTTGGAAACTATGTAGAAAATGATGCATATTTCCTGTGACGTCCTTTGTTCTGAGTGGTCGTTGGTTGCATCCTTCTTGAATGATTTAATTTGTTTCTGCGCTGTATAGATATGATTATAAATAAGTCGATAGCCGGCTTGTAGAAATTTAAGCTTGAAAGCAGGTTTTGATGCTAATTGCGTCTTTTGTTGAATAAATATGGGGAAATTGTACCATGATGACTCTGCCTTGTTTGTGAGTGAACAGGCTGCCTGGATACGTACTCTACAGTTTATACAGATTCAAGCTTCAGTCTGCACATTTGGTGTGCTGCACAATGTTTCTGATTGTATATTACGTTAAAGATACATGAAGGTGCTAAAACATGGGTGCCTTGCAAGTCAAGTCAAAAAATATTTATTCACAAAAATACAGTGAACATTTCAGGGAATTTCAGAGAAATATTTTCTAATAGTTTTTGGGAGTTGTTGGGGGTTTTGTGTGTGTGTTCTTTTATTTTGTCACATGAATGTTTTGTTACTAGTAGGCAGTTGAAAGACCTGATATTCAGTCCTGAGTTTGGTACATGCAGGAGCACATAGTGCTGCAGTGTGGTGATGAGACACCCGAGTTCCATAACAGACTGATCCTGCTGCTGAGGGACCAGGTACAAGTCCTGATGGAGGCCTATCTGTCTTCCCTGCCTGAAGGTAAGGCCACTGTGTTAGTGGAGTAGGAGGGTGATTGTGGAGGGTTAGGGCTGTGTTGCATTGATATAGTTGGGGTGGTAGGGAGAGGTGAAGGGAGAGGGGTACAGAGAAAAAGAGGGAGAGAGAGCATGTGTCTTATTGTGGGTGCAAAATGTACTGATTTATGTGTAATATGCGTTCGCGTATGTGTGCAAAATGTGTTTGTGTATGTACAAAATGTCAGTGTATGTGCAAAACGTGTTGGAATATGTGCAAAATGTCTTTGTTTGTGTGCAAAATATTTGTGTGTGCGTGTGTGCAAAACATGTTCGTATATGTGCAAAATATGTGTGTGTGTGCAAAACATGTTGGCATGCGTTCAAAATGTGTTTGCACATGGGTGTGCAAAATGTGTTTGTGTGTCTGTGCAAATGTGTGTGTATTGTTTGTATCCTGTTGTATATATGTGTGCATGTCTATATGTGTATGTATATGTGTCTACCTGCATGTTCTAACACTGTTTGAATCCTTAGGTGAGTGCAAACAAGTGGCATATTGTGTGTTATACGATACCCTAAGCCCAACACTTTTTTTAATTTCTGAAAGTGTTAGATTTACAAGCATTTTGTTATTATTTTATTAACTTACTGTTATGTTTTTTGTGGTTTTAGGTCATGAACCATGTGCGGCAGGTACAGAACCAGGAGAGTTGGGAGAGAAACGAGCCACGCTTATTCGCTTTCTACAGACATCTAAGCTCTATGTGCCTGAAAGACTGCTGACTAGGTTTCCATTGGATGGTAAGATTTCTTTCGTTCTTTCTTTCTTTCTTTCTTTCTTTCTTTCTTTCTTTCTTTCTTTCTTTCTTTCTTCTTCTTCTGCTGTCTTTCTTCCTTCTTCCTTCTTTTTTTATTTGACCTAAAAACACAACACTCCCTCACCCCAGGTAAGAGATTTGATAAACCTTGAAACTACTTTGGGATGATTTGGGACGAGGCACTGTGGTCTAATGGTAGTGCTTCGGTTTGCGGATCTGAAGGTCCTGGGTTCGAGCCCTGGCCGGGCCATTGTGTTGTGTCCCTGGGAAAGACACTTTACTCCTGTTTTCCTACTCCTTCGGATGAGAGTATAAACCGAGGTCTAGTCTGTGTCGCATACATTTCATCATAACGGACTTTAAAGATCCTGACGCTCATGTCCTAGACGGGTGAGTGCCGGTGACAAAAACACACCCAGCATGCACCTAGGTCCTTCTCCCCCATCCCTGGCTGCCCAGGATTGTGCTCGGTTGTCCGGGCGTCAGACCATGCGCCCAAAGGCTGCGGGTGGGCGTCTCTGGCGGCTTGAGTTAGATCCTGTATCGGCCAGCGCCTTGAGCAGCTCTTGAGCTGGAAAAGCGCTATATAAGAACGATTAAATAAAATAAAAATACTTTGGGATGATTTGATTTCAGAACCTGATTTCAGATAGCACCTTGAGCAGCCCTTTTGAGCAGGTAAGAGCACTATAAAAAGAGGAACTGCTTTACCTTTTTTATATGAGTTGTAGCACGCACTAACGTTTTTAGACTCGAACAATGATGGCTGTCCAGGTTTTCATGAGGAGCGCGCCATATTGCTGGGTCAGCTTGGTCGGCACGAGCAAGCCCTGGCCATCTATATACACTTGCTGCATGATGGAAGGCTGGCCGAAAAGTGAGTTCTTTCAAATAGTTACATGATTGATTGATTGACAGACGCCTTGAGTGAGGGACCAGTTCCCTTACTTAAAGGGACCCACTTTGGCTCTCTCGACAGATCCTTTTAACATAAGACATAAGACATAAGACATAAGATTCTTTATTCGCTTCAAATGTAACACACAGAAGAATTTGCTTTGCGCGTTTGGGAATGGCATAAATCATTAAAAGTAACAATTAAAAACACAATTGGTCCCGACATCTGTGAATATCTCGGGACCTAAAAACAATTTCTTCATTCACTCACATCCACAAAGCATCAGCGAACCGCACACAAATTTTGTCAGGAAACGAAACAAGAAAGCAGACTACCAAAATAAGGAAAGAAAACAATAAAAAAGCATGCGCTCACACATACACACACACGCACACACACACACACACACACACACACACACAGAGGGTGCATCCAGCTGCACAACCCCTCACGCATCCCACGTTCATAACTAAATATTATAGGCCTATTGCATGGTGTAGTTATGACATATAATTATAAAGGAGATACAGATCCAAGAAATAGAGTTAGTGATTTAGTCTAAGGGGAATCGGAATCACGCTGTGTCGCTAACGTCCACAGTGAGCGTGGCCCCATTGGGAAAAAGAAGAAGCTTACAACAATAACATTTCTCTTTCGAAAGAATAGATTTTTTTTTTTTTATGAATGAATTCCGTAGTTTTTGTACCTATTAATATCAACAGCCAGCCAACGTTTTGGAGCTCAAAATAGCAGCTACCAAAGACAGTAAGGGACAGAACCCGTAAAAAAAAAATAATTAGCTCATACAGTTTTTTTGTTTTAAGTCGATTTGATTTGATTTTAAAACTTTATTGTCCCTGTGGCGTGCCCAAACCCAACCTACCTAAAATGTTTTTGAAATTTTGCTGGGGGAGTAAATCGGAGTACCCCGAGTAAACCTCGAGACATTGCCCCAATCAAAATTAAATAATATTCGGAGAAACATAATGCCCTGAGGCAGGATCGATTCCCCGCACCAGTAAGGCGCCATTGGTTTCTTGCCTGCGGAGAAGGCAAGTTAGTCCCACCTTAGACCACACGGCCACAACTGTCACATAAAATAGACCCGACCTGGCTCGGACACCTACACATGGTTCACTCAGAAATAGGATTAAAGGTCACGCGGCTGTACCGTTAAAGCATGGGAAATAACTCCCTGTAAGAAGTGAAATTGAAAATTCAAAGTGTAGCGGTGGGTTTGAACAAGGAAAGCCCACTTGATCATTGTGTAAGGTGATAACAATGCACATTTTACGCTAGACCAGTTTTCACACACACATAAACACACCACCCGTCCCTACCACCACCCTCCAAAATTATAACCTCTTTCAAAACTACTGTTTTGATATACATTGATACATTTGATTTGTTTAAGGCACCTGTTAATAGCATCAAGTTTGATTCTAAAAATAGCACCTCTGAGAAAGTGTTTGTATAGTAAGTAGGCGCGGTTGCTTGCTTGCTTACAAAACAAGGAAGAAACATCTGGACTGCACATGGTGATTGGCGGTCTTGAGAGCAATGGCTCAGACTCCTCCCAGCACAAAATCTCTGTCTGATAGGTATGAGTGGTTTGGCTGTGCTGGCAGTTTCTGAAGGACTAAAAACAGTTATTAGTTGGAATGTTGTTCTTTTTTGGTGTAGTACAACACACTGTTTTGACCTGGACTTTGGCACTTGTTTGTAATGTGAAATGTGTTTGGGCGCGTTAGATTTTATCTGTATTTTTGTCTTGTTGCAGATACTGTGAAATGCACTATGACCCTGAGAAAACAGAAAGCAAAGATGTAAGCTTCACCAGCCCTCACACCCTCTCTGTCTCTCCCCTCCCTCCCCCCTCCTCTCTCTCTCTCCCCCTCTCTCTCTCTCTCTCTCTCTCTCTCTCTCTTTCTCTCTCTCTCTCTCTCTTTTTCTCTCTCTCTCATATTACAATTCATCGAATCCTTCAGGATTTGTGTGACTGTCTGTATGCGTATTGTGTGAATGTGAGACAAGTGTATGTGTGCTTGTGCAGTTTATTTAATCGCTTTTAAATAGCGCTTTACCAGCTCAAGAGCTGCTCAAGGCGCTGGCCGATACAGGATCTAATTCAAGCCCACTTGCACCCTTTGGGCGCATAGTCTGACGCCCAGATGACTGAGTACAATCCTGGCAACTGGGAATGGTGGAATGGACCTAGTGCACGTTGGATGTAATTGCATTGCCGGCACTCACCCATCTAGGACATGGGCTTCAGGATCTTTAAAGTCCATGCGATGGAATGCCTTCATGCACAGACTAGACCTTGGTTTAAACTCTCATCCGAAGGTGTGATGTAAATTCTAGTCCTGTGACATTCTTCTTCCTTTTGCAATGTCTTCGGCATTGGTCTTATTTTAGGTGCGCATGTTACTCTTCAAGACGTAGTTGTATTTTAAATGCATATGTGCTACTCAAGATGGGTAACTCTCAAATGCAAGTGCACTTTGTGTGTACTGATGTATATTTCAGGTGTACCTGTACCTTTTAAAGATGTACCTACAGCCTCCCGACATGACACTGCTGGGCATGGCCCAGGGCGTGCAGAATGCAAGCACTAAAACCAACCTCACCGCAGCGCTCAAACTTCTTGAAGACCACGCTCACAAAATTGACGTTCCGAAGGTAAGATTACGTTTCTCTTGCTTCTAGATTTGTTGGTATTGTTGTTGTTGTTGATGTTTGTTGTCTAGTTTTGTTGTCTTAATATTTTGCTGTACTGCGTTTATTTGTAACACGTCCCATTTTCTCATCCAATGTTCAACATTTTTTTTAAAAAATACAATATTCATCAGTTGCTTTGTTTCCTTTTGAGAAAATTGAACTTGACTCTCAGTATCAGTACTGGCAGTTTTGCGGGAGCCACGTTGGTGAATTGTAGAGAAATACTCCTACCAAGAAATACTCATTAAACACAGTTAGAGGGGTTGTGTGCTACTCTACTCTTTTGTTATAAATGCCACTGCTCAGTGCTTTTCTTGGGAAAATTGGTCCCATTCCTGTAGCTCAGCGATAAAGCGTTGGAATCCCGTGGTAGGCAAGATAAAAGTGGCCATTTGTTACTTTCCATCTTAGCAGTATGATTGCTCTGGTGGTTCAGTGTTGAATTAGGTTTGTATTCACCCCCTCTTCCCTGGGGCGGTTATCCCTACCTACCATATAGCCAACGGTGGGTGTAGACATTGAACTTCAGTGTTCATTCATGCTTCATACCCAAGCCTCGGTTCTAGTGACAATAAGTGTTCTGTTCTAGTCTCAACATCCAGGGGTCTGATACATGGAGTGGTCCTAAACAAAAGTCTGGCCATGGCAGTTGGCTCAATTGAGAGCGCATTGTAAGCAATCGCTTTTGACCAAGATTTAGTTCCAGGCTCTGTCTATGCATGACAGAAGTGTGTTCCCTTCAAACTAAAATTGTGTATACATTATTTATTGAACAGATGTTTTAAAATATAAATGTATGTTTCTATTTTTCACCTAGGCTCTGGAGCTGCTACCCAGTACAATACGGGCGAGAGACATCTTGACATTCCTAGAGAACGTTTTGGAGAACAATTCTGCTCAACGCAAACACAACCAAGTGTTACGCAGTCTTGTCTATGCTGAAAACCTAGCTGTGAGTTTTTCTACTTTTTTTTTTTTTTTTCCATCTATGTTTGTGTGGGGTAGTGGTTTCGATGTGTTACTGGTGTGTGTGGAGATGTACAAACGCCGTTATTGTTCACACTCTTTATACGCTACCTAAGTTCTTTTGATGGCTCCGTTATTTTGACGTCAAAACAGGGTTCTGTTAGGGTTAGGGCTGTGTTTGGCGTAGGGTTAGGTTACCCCCCTTGGTGCTTCATAAAATTTACTATGGTCTGAAGGAAATGTAGTTAAAAGTAGAGAAGTAGAATCCCGTCACTACCTAATATTTGTTTAATTTTTTTTCCAATGCTTATTATTCATGCTAAATATATAAACCTATTTATGTGAGGAAAGAGGACAGTCTGCACAATAAGAAACAACTACCTAAGACTTTGCTCATGGTAATTGACATTTCTACCTAATTACTACACACAAAAATCTGCTGGAAAACGTAACACATTTCTTTATCATTCAGTCAGTCAAAAATTGACAAAATGAAAAAGTTTTTGTATACAATATGTACTTACATTAAGGATCATACATTATTTTTTATATCACAACAAGCACTTGTCTCCAGTCTACTGACTGGGCCTATTGTGGTAGTCTGAGTAGCACAGGCCGACGTCACAATCCGAACACTCATATACAGACCTCACACATGTTTAATATCCAGCCACACAGTTCCTTCTTTTTCCCAGCCACACAGTTCCTTCTTTTTCCCCTAGCCAACTTCACCAGGCTGTGGCCAGCATCACCGGTAGGGCCTGCTTTCAGGCTCAGAATGGTCTTGGGAGGTCCTGCTTTTAGGCTCAGAAGAGTCTTGGGAGGTCTGAAAGGGTTGAGGGTCGTCCCTCATCACCAGCAGGGCCTGCTTTCAAGCTCAGAAGGGTCTTAAGAGATCTGAAAGGGTTGGGAGGCGACACTCACAGCCTGAATTTCAGCCACTTTCCGCCTGTGCCACACAACCTTTCCTGGTGGATAATGTCCTCAAGCCAGACTCTCCACCACAGACACCATGAACAGGTACCTGGTCAGTGCTTGGACATCTGCAGTGTTCTCTTTCTACAGGAAGTAGCTCCTTAGCACTGCCCGCCCAAAGAGGGCAAAGGTCACCTTTGTCGTCCACTTTCTGTTCCTCCCTCTTCCTCCATGGCAATGTCAGAGTCCGACTCTGGGTCTGAGTTGGAGTCTGATACAAACAAACAAAGGCAATCTCTCAGTCTTTGTATTCTTATTTCCATAATCAACAAGTTTTCACAACAAGAAACCCAGAAAAGAAACAATTTTATGTCACACCACTGAAAAGGGGGCGTTGTCATGTGTGCACTTAGAATGTTGCACAAAAAATATTATATAAAAAAAAATCACAACAAGTTTCTGATCCCAAAAAATAAATTAGGCCTACACACACCGGGGAGCAATCTGACACACTTTCACACTTTAAAGAAAGAAAAAAAAAGCCACCTGGAGCAAATTCCTCTTGATCACTGTCTGGATAGGATTCCTCCCTCGTTCCACTCCCACCTCCATCCCTGTCAATCTCATAATCACTCTTTTTTTTTCTCCCTTCTAAAACTGCATCAAAATCCCACCACAAATAACGAAGCGCGTGCCTTGACAACGCCGTAAGTGAGCGGGCTGAAAATGAGACTATTGGCACTGCGATTGCTGCGTGGCGAGTGGCTATCCGACCGTTGGTGAACAAAGCCATTAAAGTGGCTTATCGCAGTCAAGGGGTGTTTGGGTTAGAGTTAGGGTTTGGGTTCGGGTTAGCTTCAAAAAATGGACAGTTTTTTTTAAAGTCAAAACAATATATGTGGCGTTTCATGAAAGTCATACCAATGATGTTTTTAAAAGGTTGTTTGTGTGTGTGCGAATGCATGTAAGTGTTGGTGTGCATGTTGAACTGTATTTGACTTTTGTGGCAGTCTGTGATGTTATTGTTTGGGCTCTGTTCACAATACCTGTTTTGTTTCCACACTTATTTCTCAGATGCTTGTTTACTGTTTGCTTTATGATGTCTGTGAATGCATACTGGGCATAAATAAATAACAGAGTGTGAGGTAGTGTATGTATGTGGATGAAGATGTATGTGTGGTGTGAGTGTTTGGTGTGAGTGTACAGTATGTGGTGGCAGTGAGAGTGTATGTGTGGTGTGTTAGTGCGTGTGAGAAAATTGATAATTGCATTATATTATATTACTTTTACCTTTCTTCTTCCCCAGAACAACAGCCTCTCCCCTCCCCTCCCCTCCCCTTTCCTAATCCTCCCCTCCCTCCCCCACCCACCCCCCGCAACCCCAGACACCCAAGTTGAATTATATACAAAGGGAGCAATTTCACTTTCTTGCACGGAGACAAAGTATTCGTTTTAAACGCATAAAATAAAATAATTTGCCTCACGTTTGGAAAGGGGGCTTGAAGTAGTATGTGAAAGCATCTGAGACATAGTCCGTAATGAGTCTATAAATATTGACATTATTGATGATGAGTAGGAGCAGCACATGTCGCACAGAGAAAAATGAGATTCAAGGTGCATATGATGCAATCCCCAAAGGTCAGGATAGTGATAAAAGATACTTCCTATCCCTCTTATCCCTCCTACTCACCCCCAACCCCCCACCCCCTGCAACCCCTCCTCTTCCTGCACCCTCCTTCCTTCAAGCTTTCTGCGCTACCTTCATACACTACTGTACTATAGTAAAAGTTACTTTCCCTCAAATACCCACATTGGTTGAGAAAGATAACAAAGTCGACTGTAATATGCTTTCTTTCTACACACTGCAACATAATGGCTTTACACTGTCCATGTGTAACGAAAAGGGGTATTTTCGGAATTTGTGTGAATGTATGCGTGAATCTGCGTGTTCTCCCCTTTCCCAGCTTTCTCTAACTCGAAACAATAAACTAATAGTCACACCCTCTATTAAACAATAAACATAAGTCAACACAATAGCACAAATACAAAAAAAAGTCAACAAGAATCAAACGGAATAAATACAATTGCACATCCATGTCTCAAATATATCAGTGAAAGAAAATATATATTATGTAACCCACAAATAGACACAAATCTCCCAGTCACCGTCGCCAGAAGAAAGAAACAAAAGTTAAACTCAATATTTAGTCTCTTATCTGTCTATGTCCTTTCCTTTCTGTGCTCCTCAATCTTTAGTCTTGTATCTGTCTATGTCCTTTTCTTTCTGTGCTCCTCAATCTTTAGTCTCTTATTTGTCCTTTTCTTTCTGTGCTCCTCAATCTTTAGTCTCTTATTTGTCCTTTTCTTTCTGTGCTCCTCAATCTTTAGTCTCTTATTTGTCTATGTCCTTTCCTTTCTGTGCTCCTCAATCTTTAGTCTCTTATTTGTCCTTTTCTTTCTGTGCTCCTCAATCTTTAGTCTCTTATTTGTCTATGTCCTTTCATTTCTGTGCTCCTCAATCTTTAGTCTCTTATTTGTCCTTTTCTTTCTGTGCTCCTCAATCTTTAGTCTCTTATTTGTCTATGTCCTTTCATTTCTGTGCTCCTCAATCTTTAGTCTCTTATATGTCTATGTCCTTTTCTTTCTGTGCTCCTCAATCTTTAGTCTCTTATCTGTCTATGTCCTTTCCTTTCTGTGCTCCTCAATCTTTAGTCTCTTATCTGTCTATGTCCTTTCCTTTCTGTGCTCCTCAATCTTTAGTCTCTTATTTGTCTATGTCCTTTCCTTTCTGTGCTCCTCAATCTTTAGTCTCTTATTTGTCTATGTCCTTTCCTTTCTGTGCTCCTCAATCTTTAGTCTCTTATTTGTCCTTTTCTTTCTGTGCTCCTCAAACTTTAGTCTCTTATTTGTCTATGTCCTTTCATTTCTGTGCTCCTCAATCTTTAGTCTCTTATTTTTGTCTATGTCCTTTTCTTTCTGTGCTCCTCAATCTTTAGTCTCTTATTTGTCTATGTCATTTTCTTTCTGTGCTCCTCAATCTTTAGTCTCTTATCTGTCTATGTCCTTTTCTTTCTGTGCTCCTCAATCTTTAGTCTCTTATCTGTCTATGTCCTTTTCTTTCTGTGCTCCTCAATCTTTAGTCTCTTATCTGTCTATGTCCTTTTCTTTCTGTGCTCCTCAATCTTTAGTCTCTTATCTGTCTATGTCCTTTTCTTTCTGTGCTCCTCAATCTTTAGTCTCTTATTTGTCTATGTCCTTTCCTTTCTGTGCTCCTCAATCTTTAGTCTCTTATCTGTCTATGTCCTTTCTTTTCTGTGCTCCTCAATCTTTAGTCTCTTATCTATGTCCTTTCCTTTTTGTGCTCCTCAATCTTTAGTCTCTTATCTATGTCCTTTCCTTTTTGTGCTCCTCAATCTTTAGTCTCTTATCTATGTCCTTTCCTTTCTGTGCTCCTCAATCTTTAGTCTCTTATCTGTCTAAGTCCTTTTCTTTCTGTGCTCCTCAATCTTTAGTCTCTTATCTGTCTATGTCCTTTCCTTTCTGTGCTCCTCAATCTTTAATCTCTTATCTGTCTATGTCCTTTTCTTTCTGTGCTCCTCAATCTTTAGTCTCTTATCTGTCTATGTCCTTTTCTTTCTGTGCTCCTCAATCTTTAGTCTCTTATCTGTCTAAGTCCTTTTCTTTCTGTGCTCCTCAATCTTTAGTCTCTTATCTGTCTATGTCCTTTCCTTTCTGTGCTCCTCAATCTTTAATCTCTTATCTGTCTATGTCCTTTTCTTTCTGTGCTCCTCAATCTTTAGTCTCTTATCTGTCTATGTCCTTTCCTTTCTGTGCTCCTCAATCTTTAGTCTCTTATCTGTCCATGTCCTTTCCTTTCTGTGCTCCTCAATCTTTAGTCTCTTATCTGTCTATGTCCTTTCCTTTCTGTGCTCCTCAATCTTTAGTCTCTTATCTGTCTATGTCCTTTCCTTTCTGTGCTCCTCAATCTTTAGTCTCTTATCTGTCTATGTCCTTTCCTTTCTGTGCTCCTCAATCTTTAGTCTCTTATCTGTCTATGTTCCTTTCCTTTCTGTGCTCCTCAATCTTTAGTCTCTTATCTGTCTATGTCCTTTTCTTTCTGTGCTCCTCAATCTTTAGTCTCTTATCTGTCTATGTCCTTTCCTTTCTGTGCTCCTCAATCTTTAGTCTCTTATCTGTCTATGTCCTTTCCTTTCTGTGCTCCTCAATCTTTAGTATCTTATCTGTCTATGTCCTTTCCTTTCTGTGCTCCTCAATCTTTAGTCTCTTATTTGTCTATGTCCTTTCCTTTCTGTGCTCCTCAATCTTTAGTCTCTTATTTGTCCTTTTCTTTCTGTGCTCCTCAATCTTTAGTCTCTTATTTGTCTATGTCCTTTCATTTCTGTGCTCCTCAATCTTTAGTCTCTTATTTTTGTCTATGTCCTTTTCTTTCTGTGCTCCTCAATCTTTAGTCTCTTATTTGTCTATGTCCTTTCCTTTCTGTGCTCCTCAATCTTTAGTCTCTTATCTATGTCCTTTCCTTTCTGTGCTCCTCAATCTTTAATCTCTTATCTGTCTATGTCCTTTTCTTTCTGTGCTCCTCAATCTCACTCCCCTTTTCCTTCTGCCTTCTTCGCCTCTCCTCCCCTCAGTCTCCTTCTCTCCTCCTTGTTCTCATTTCTTCCACTTTTCCTCATTCTTCTGCATCTTCTTCTGTGTCTTCTTCTTTTTCTTCCTCTTCTGCGTCCCCTTCTTCTGCGTCTTCTTCTTTCTCCTTCTTCTTCTTCTTCCTCTTCTGCATCCTTCTTCTTCTTCTTCTTCTTCTTCTTCTTCCTCTTCTTCTTCTTCTTCTTCCTCTTCTTATGCATCTTCTTCTTTCTCCTTCTTCTTCTTCTTCTTCCTTTTCTGTGTCCTCTTCTTCTTCTTCTTCTTCTTCTTCTTCTTCTTCTTCTTCTTCTTCTTCTTCTTCTTCTTCTTCTTCTTCTTCTTCTTCTTCTTCTTCCTCTTCTTCTTCTGCATCTTCTTCTCCTTCTTCTTCTTCTTCCTTTTCTGTGTCCTTTTCTTCTTCTTCTTCTTCTTCTTCTTCTTCTGTGTCCTCTTCTTCTTTTTCTGCTTCCTCTTCTTCTTCTTTATTCTTCGTTTGCTTTATTCTTCTTCTTTCTTCTCTTCGTCTTCTTCTCCATCTTCTTCTCTGTCCTTGTCGTCTTCTTCTCCGTCTTCTTCTCCGTCCTTATCATCTTCTTCTCCGTCTTCTTGAGGCTCCGCAGCTAGAGACTTCTGCAGACACAAGAATTAACAACTAAGTTTCTAGATACATAATCTTTCTTTAGACCATTACATATATATATATATATATATATATATATATATATATATATATATATATATATATATATATATATATATATATATATATATATCTATATCTATATATATATATATCTTTGTGACGGGACGAGTGCGGCAATACAATACATTTCATCCATATCAAATACAGTTCACAACATAAATAAAAATGTGATACTAATTATTACATTAATGACACCAATCAATTTCATTGATACAAATAAACTTAATAGTTTACACTGCAATTGTAGTTTCAACTTCAAATCAATTAGTTATCTCAATTCAATTCGTTATTCAAAAAATTATAGTGATCTACCATGTTCGCCTCCTTTCCACTCCATTCTTCACCCTAATATTAAAATTATTTATTATTAATTTTATTACATAACCAATATAATATCATCATTTAATAATACTATTACATTTATAATATTTTCAAATAATAAACAATATATACCTGCAGACTCAGCTGCGAGAAGTCGAGCACAAACTATCTCTAGGTAGGAAAAGAATGACTAGATTATTGAATGTACATTAATGAACTGTCATGTGACCAGCCCAACCAATCAAGCTCTTATAAAAAAAAAATTACCTAATATCTTCTCACAAGAAACAGACTAAAAACAATTTAATGTCATCGGACCCAAATAACTATAAAGCTGGTCCGTGACACCATGTAATGCTAATACAGAAAGCACCCGCCTTCTTCCATGGCGCTTTGTTGTCTAGTATATTATGTGCTACAGCGTTTGCCAGAGAGAGGCTTTGAGATTTTGAACTCTGCTGGTTGCTGAATTTTTTCAGACTGCAGACATTTGGAGGCTTGCGTGTTGTTGCTGTTGTTATATTTGATTACAGTGCAGGGGGCTTGCGCATATTTACGCTAAACATTATTGACATTGTTTAAAAGACCACAAATATTGAAATTTATAGTCGAACACGCTTGCAACGAAGTTCAGGGGAAACCATTTTCACTTCGTAATAGCCAAAGTTGGTTGTAGACGTAAAGGACAGTTAGTGGCCGAATTTTGTGTTTGTATTCGTTATATCTGTCGTTTTTTTTAAATGAGTCTATATACAGCCAGAACATGTCAAATATTATGTATTCTCGTCATGATTATTGCAGTAGGGTTGATTTTAGAAGGTTTAGCGATGTTATGGCACATGAAGGCGATCGAGGTAAAAGTTATACACCAAAGAGAGAGGTAGAGATAGAGAGAGATTATTGAGTGTGGTGTGTGTGTGTGTGTGGGTGGGTGGGTGTGTGTGTGTGTGTGTGTGTGTGTGTGTGTTTATGAAAGGAAAAGATTGTTGAATATAGTATGTGCATGAGAGAGTTAACTTTTGAAACTTTTTTTTTGAAACTTTTTTATTAGGGATAAAGATTTTAGACTAATGATACAGTCTAATCTTCCAATCTGTCCCTTAAGAAATTAACATAATAATAATTAACCTTTAACTTTAACTTGGAAATCACATCACTCACACACACACACACACATGCACACACAATCACACCAACATCTTCATCATTATCTTTAAACAATTTTAGGCAACCATCCTTCCTCCCCATATCCTTCACCCTTATAATAATAATAATAATAATAATAATAATAATAATAATAATAATAATAATAATAATAATAATAAAGTAAATAAATAAATAAATAAATGCATGAATGACTGTGTTGTCATAGATGTTATTATACATCACTTTTATAATTAAATTTGCAGATGCCTACATGTTTTACATTTGAAAGAAAACAGTGTGTCGCAATGTTTACACTCCAGAGGGAGAGAGTTCCATACACTAGCTCCATTAAACGATAGGCTATTTTTGTATAAATCAATGCGAGGAGGGGTAGTTAGAGAGAGGGAGGGAGGGAAAGAGAGAGATAGAGAGAGATTGTTGAATATTCCATCTCACATTGTAGGTTTATACAAATTTACAAATTGAAAACAGCGAACAGCTGGGTTTTTTTCATTAAAAACAAAACAAATAAAATGACACATTCATCTGCACAGAATACACATTTATCTTTTCTTTTCTGTTCTTTTTTGTTAACCCCTTTGCGTGCTTGCAAACCGACGCACACCTCTCTGAGCGCATATTGTACACCTATGAGCTCACGATTCTCTGTCTGTCTCTCTCTCGCTCTTGTCTCTCTCGCTCTTGCTCTTGCTTCTAATCCTATTCTATCGTATCTCGTAACTCTTAGGTCTTTGGGGCACCACAGATGATTGTTTAACCAGCTTACTCCATCTTTCTCTGTCCTCAGCAACCCTCATGGCATCACTCTATGTCAAGCCAGTCTATTCTCGAATGTTTTCCTCCCACTTCTTTTTCTGTCTCCCTCTTCTTCTGCATCCTTGCACCGTGCCTTGCAGGATGGTCTTTGCAAGGCCTGATACTCTGGTGACGTGGCCATACCATCGGAGTTTTCGTTTCTTCACCACTGTGAGCATGTCATCGTGTTGTCCAATGGCATGTATGATGATCTGTCAGACTTCGTCCTTGGTGATGTGCTGGGTATAGGAAATGCCCAGAAGTCTTCTATAGCACCTCATCTCCATGTTTTGTATTCTTCGTTGTAGGTGAGCTGTAAGGGTCCATGTTTTGCAAACGTAAAAGAAGATGGAGATGACAAGGGATCGTAGCAGCCTTACCTTAGAGTGTAGACTGAGGGTCCTGTCTTTCCAATTGGGCTTCAACCTTGTCATGTCAGTGCAGCAGTTGTTTGTGCGATCATGGAGAGGACTCCCTATCGGGACCCAATGTTTAACACAATGGCTCCTAAATATTTGAAGCTATGCACTGTGTTGAGGGATTGGCCTTGGACTTTGATGTCCCTGTTGATGCCATTGATGTTGGTCATCATTTTGGTCTTCTGTGCACTTATTTCCATTCCAAAGGCTCAGGAGGTGGTGACAAGCCTCTGTACAAGCTGTTCAAGTTCTTGTTCCTCTACAGCCAATCCTTCAATGTCATCTGCAAAACGGAGGTTGGAGATTGCTCTACCCCCTATGCTGACTGTGCCTTCATGATCTGCAAGGGCATCTGACATGATGGGCTCTAGAAAGATTTTGAAGAGTGTTGGAAAGAGTAGGCATCCTTGACGCACACCGATTGTTGTTCTGAACCAGTTCCCGATGGCGATGTTGTGGAGGACTGCACTGGTAGCCTTGTCATACAGGCTTTTGATGACTTCAGTAATTTTAGGGCTGATGTACATTCTCATGGTCGCGTGTAATCATGCGTGTGGGAGGAGTTTATGTTGACCTCTAAACTCGTGAAATCACACTCTGGCTTCTGATTGGTCTTCGTAAGCCCGGTTTATGTATTTTTGCAGAAGAAATCCAACATGAGCTATCCTTGTGAAATTTTACGTTAGCCAGTACGCAAGGAAATACACAAGGAATTCATAAGCGTAACGCAAGTGTGGCCGGGTGCGTAACACAAGTAGGCCTATGGCCGGGCCAGGTGCAGAGCAGACGGTAATGTGGTAGACTGACTAATGGTTGTGCTGATATTGCTGCTAACCAGTCTTTGTTCTGGGGGAAACACAATGGGATTGTGTTATTTCTGGCATCCTACTACCATCACTGCCAATCTTCCTGGCCACGATACCCCCCAATCCCTCCGCTTCCACACACACACGCATACACTCACCACCATCCCTAATGTACTCCTCTCTCTCTCTCTCTCTCTCTCTCTCTCTCTCTCTCTCTCTCTCTAATAATCAATATTTTATGTCAGTCATTGTCCACACATTAAGTTATGTCTCTCTCTCTCTCTCTCTCTCTCTCTCTTCTCTTTCTCTCTCTCTCTCTCTCTCTCTCTCTCTCTCTCTCTCTCTCTCTCTCTCTCTCTCTCTCTCTCTTCTCTCTCTCTCTCTCTCTCTCTCTATGTTACGTTGAAACGCCAATGGTAGTGTGTCTAAAACGCGCACGATAGATCTAATCGTTTCGTTTTGCAAAGTATTCAATAATGGAGTTTATTACCTTTGATTTGAGTTTGCATTGTTGTTAGGAGAGGCTTTGTATAACATTTAAGATAATTTTCGTTAGTCGATATTGTTGGAGAATTTTCTGGATCCGTTTGTTTACTATCGATCGAAGTTTCTTGATGGACGTAGAATGGAGAACATTCTTTTGACATGTATGACGTAAGTCAGTGATGATGATCTTTAATTCTGATTGGTTGGTTATAATGCGTCATTTCTAGAACGACCTGTCGTCATCTCGAAAGAGAAAAAAATTATATATTCGATGCTCCGTGTGTTGTGAAAAAAGTTGCTGTTGAAAGTGTTGAGGAGTTGAGTTGAGAATTGTATGCAGTTGTTGATGTGTGCTGAATAAAAAGTGGAAAACTTCATACGTCGACTTTGTGACTTGTATGCTGAGTGAGCAGGCTGCGTGGATAAACGAATCTGAGTTACACCTTATCAGGAATTCAGCATTGGGGCTGAATCAGATACTGATAAAGAAAACACCATCATCTAACGGAGTGTAACTCTCTCTCTCTCTCTCTCTCTCTCTCTCTCTCTCTCTCTCTCTCTCTCTCTCTCTCTCTCTCTCTCTCTCTCTCTCTCCTCTCTCTCTCTCTCTCTCTCTCTCTTTCATAGTCAATATTTTATATTTCAGTCATTGTCCACACACATTAAGTTATATCGTCTTCTCTCTCTCTCTCTCTCTCTCTCTCCTCTCTCTCTCTCTCTCTCTCTCTCTCTCTCTATCTCTCTCTCTCTCTCTCTCTCTCTCTCTCTCTGTGACAAAACCGAGAGAGAGATATTTTTTTTTAGAAAAAATAAAACGAAACAAATAAAGCATGATGCAATGCATGAGTCATTCCATTTCGAATACAAAAAAATTCCAGTTCTCTTTGTTACGTTGAAACGCGTACGAAAGTATGTCGAAAGCGTGTACGATAGATCTAATCGTTTCGATTTGCAAAGTATTCAATAATAGAGTTTATTTACCTTTGATTTGAGTTTGCATTGTTGTTAGGAGAGGCTTTGTATAACGTTGATAATTTCCGTTAGTCGATATTGTTGTAGAATCTTCTGGATCGGCTTGTTTACTATCGATCGAAGATTCGGGATAATTGTAGAAATTTGAAGGAACGATCCGGAAGGAGAAGAAATGTGTAATGACGTAAGTCAGTGATGACGATCTTTTATTCGATTGGTGGCAGTGCGTCATTTCTACATTGTTCGAAATTCTTCCGGAAGAGAGAGAGGTTATTTAATCGTGTGCCGAGATTGCTGTTGAGAGAGTAAAGTTGTTGATAGTGATTTGGAAAGTTGCTGTGAAAGTTGTTGAGTTGAATTGAGAATTGTATGCAGTTGTTGATGTGTGCTGAATAAAAGTGGAAAACTTCATACGTCGACTTTGTGACTTGTATGCTGTTTGGACGGGCTGTGTGAATAAACGAATCTGAGTTACACTATCAGGAATTCAAGCATCGGGGCTGAATCAGATACTGATAGAAAACACCAACATCAAACTGAGTGTAACATTTTGGGGGTCAAGCCGCGATTCACGCCATAGCCAAGGGTTCAACTGCTACAACAAGCGAGTCAACGTTACGAGAGGCAGTCATCGAGGGTAGCCGCCAACGAGTTGCGTCGAGAGGGGCCAACATACTGGGACTACATCACCGATAGATTCGGGTTGACTGCAAGGGCGTGTAGTCGCTGAAGAGTTGCTTCGTGAGCGAACAACAGATCGGGACTACGTAGCTGCCGTAAGACTACGTCGAGGGACAGTCTCGGAGCTACATCGCCAGTGTTACAGAGAGCGGCGAGCGGACGTCGCGTATACTTCAGCACAGGAGCGTATACATCAACACCAGCGTGGTGCAGCGTCGCATACGACGAGGACAGCGGGGCCTGCGTCAGCGAAGGCGACTAGTGACAAGCATCAGCGCTACTGCAGAAAGCGTGCTGTTCTAGAACAGTCTAGAAAGGTACAGCACAGTCAAGAACTTTCCAGAAAAAGAACTCTACAGTCAAGAACTTTCTAGAAAAAGAACTTTCCAGAAAAGAACCTTCTAGAAAAGAACTTTCCAGAAGCATCAAGATGGCTGACTTCTGGCAGAGAGGGGTTGAACTAAATCTAAAAGGCAAACAGCTGACGGAGTACGTCAAGTCTCAAGAGAGAATATGGCGCGAAGAAAAAGAAATAGAATTAGAACAGAAGCGTCTAGAAATTGAACAGCAGCGGCAAGAAAAAGACAGAGAATTCGAGCTGAAGCGTCTTGAGTTCCAGCTAGAAATGGCGCGTATCCAGCAACAGCAGAATGCGCCACAAGTTATCAGTGACAACACGGCTCCAAAATTGCCAGCTTTCGTCGACGGGAAGGACCAGATCGACAGCTATCTGGCGAGATTCGAAAGGTTCGCCGAAAGCTCCAATTGGCAACCTCGAGACTGGGCGATTCGACTGAGTGCACTTCTGACGGGGCAAGCCCTCGAAGTTTACACCAGACTGTCGAACGATGACGCCAAAAACTACGACGTCTTGAAAGAGGCCCTGTTGCAGTGCTACAACTTTACAGAGAAGGGCTACCGTAAACGCTTCCGTGAATGCCGGCCTAAGTCAGACGAGACGCCAAAGCAGTTTGTGGAGCGCCTGTCGTCATATCTACACAAGTGGGTGGAGTTATCAGGCGAAATGAAGTCTTACGACAGTCTCCATGACCTGATTGTGAAAGGAACAATTTCTCAATGCCTGTCACAAGGACCTAGCGACCACTTAGAAGAACAAAAGCTGCAGACGCTTAAAGATGTGACTGAGGCTGCTGAAAGATATCTCATCGCTCATGGGAAAACCCTGGGGCTACCCAGCGCGACGAAACATTTTCAGAAGACTGCAAACCATGGGAACCAGGTCCAAGGGAGCCAGACGAGCCAGAGACAGACGGACTCCACGCCTCCTCCCAGGGAAGGGCACTCAAGAGGCTGTTTTATCTGCAACGCTACAGACCACAGAGCTGCCAGCTGCCTCAAAGCAGAAATAGCGGACAGCGGAGCAGTACGGACAATGCAGCGGCGGGCAACCGGCAGAGGCGGTTCTCCAATCAACGGCAAAACAGTAGATCTGACCATCAAGTGTGCGGCGGGAGCGTCATTCTTCCGAGTGAGACCAAGCGCACAGCTACCCCTGCGGACGTGCAAGAGTGCATGACTGATGGCCAACTTCTCCTTGCCAACGGAAAATCCATCCCCGTCGTCGCCAGCGCAGCTGTGACCGTCCAGAACATGCCTGTTTCCAAGGGACGCGTCGGAAATCATGAAGTGACTGTTTTAAGAGACTCTGGCTGCAGTGGGGTCATCGTCAGAGAAGACCTAATCGCTAAAGAACAGTTCACTGGCGATTCTAAATGGACACTTATGGCCGACAGCAAATGTGTGAAAGCGCCAGTTGCGAAGATTCATGTCAACACCCCTTTCTACATAGGCGAAGTCGAAGCGGTTTGCCTGAAGAAGCCGCTGTATGATTTGATGATCGGGAATATCGACGGCGCGAGACGACCCGACGACCCCGATCCAGAGTGGAGTCCTGCCTCAACCCAACACGTCGAAGTTGTGGAGGAGGATCCATTGCCGTTTCCCGATGGAGACCTTACAGAGCTGCTACGGGACAATGTGGTTACTCCGGCTCAGCCCTGCCGACCAGAGATCGTCAGTGCTGTTACTACCAGGGCCCAGGCCAAGAGAGACAAGTGTCTACACACTGAAGGTCGCCGACAACTCCAAAGCTGCCATCGTGGACAGAGATAAGCTGATCCAGCTCCAGGAAGCTGATAGCACTTTAAACAAGTACAGGAACCGCCAAGACCACGTGACCAAAGGCAGTGGTACGGTCTATTTTGAGGTGAAGGCCAAGATCCTGTACGAATCTTCCAGCACCCGAGGGTCAACGGAGGGAAACCACTACGTCAAGTCTTGGTACCGTTACCCCTAAGGCGCCAGGTGATGGAAGTAGCGCATGACTCATCATGGGAGGTCACCTAGGCATCAGAAGACGTCAGACAGAATCCAGGCGGTGTTCTACTGGCCAGGGCTTCATGCGGACGTCAGCCGTTTCTGCCGATCATGTGACATTTGCCAGAAGACCATACCTCGAGGAAGGGTCCCGAAAGTGCCTATGCAGAGGATGCCTCTGATCGACCGACCTTTCAAGAGGGTGGCCTTAGACTTAATCGGCGAAATAAGACCTCCGAGTGAAGAAGGTCATCGATGGGTACTGACTTTAGTGGACTATGCGACTCGGTACCCAGAAGCAGTGCCACTGAAGAAGATTGACACTGAAACTGTAGCAGAGGCACTGGTGGACATGTTCAGTAGGCTTGGAGTGCCTGAAGAAATTCTGACAGACCTCGGGACGCAGTTCGTCTCTGACTGCATGAAGGAGGTCAACAGACTGCTGAGCATCCGGCATTTGACTACGACACCCTACCATCCGATGTGCAACGGGCTTGTCGAGAAGTTCAATGCTACGCTGAAGTCCACCCTGAAGAAACTGTGCAGCGAGCAGCCCAGACAATGGCATCGCTACATCAACGCCTTACTTTTCGCCTACAGAGAAGTACCGCAGGAGTCCACCGGCTTTTCTCCGTTCGAGCTGCTGTACGGAAGAACCATCCGAGGGCCGATGCACATCCTAAAAGAACTGTGGACGAAAGAAGTAGACACCCCAGAGGTGAAGAACAGCTACCAGTACGTGTTTGAGCTACGGGAGAAGCTGGAGCAGACTCTCGAGATAGCCAGAGAAAACCTGAAGAAGTCCCAGGACTGTGGAAAGCACTACTACGATCGTAGGGCTGTGAACAGGAAGTTCAAACCTGGCAACAAAGTGCTGGTGCTGCTACCTACTGATCATAATAAGTTGCTGATGCAGTGGAAAGGCCCGTACGAAGTGGAGACCGTGGTGGGGATCAACGACTACAAGGTGAAGGTCGGCCAGCATTCCAAGATATACCACGCCAACCTCCTTAAGCTGTACGTGGAAAGGCCATCAGAGACTGTGCACGCAGCCACAGCAGCTGTGACCGACGACAGCTTTGACAGCGAAGAACTGTTGGAACTGGGAGACTTCCATAGCAAAGAAGGCATCGATGACGTTAAGCTAGGACCAGGCTTGACGGAAGGTCAAAAGTTGGAGCTCAAGGACCTTATGGGCGAATTTCCCCATAGCTTCAGTGATGTCCCAGGCTCTACGACTTTGGTCGAACATGAGGTCCACACCCAGACCTGGAAGGAGCATCTGCAGATCTCGAGGGAGCTGTTCCACCGTCCTGCAGAAGCCAACCTGACCGTGAGACCCAGCAAATGCATCCTGGGAGCTGACAACGTCGACTGCGTCGGACATCCGATGGAAGAAGGAGACAACGGAGGACGCACTGATTCCAGGGAAGCCCACGTGATCATCGTCTTTGACCCTGGGCCGATGACGACCGCAACTGACGAGGGCGTCGATTCCTTGCGAACGAAAGAACATTGACTGTGTGGACGAACTAAGGATATTGGTAAAGACAGACTTGAAAATGAAAAACGTTGACTGGGTAAATGATCTGTGAACATTGACAGTATCCAGAAAGACTTGCAGATGAGAAACTTTGACTCTGTGTGAATGAACTGTGAACATTGACATTATCCAGGCAGATTTGAAGATGAAAACCATTGACTCTGTGTAGATAAGCTGAGCGCAATTACGGTATTCAGAAAGTCTTAAATTAGTTTCAATTGAGGACTTTGTTTGTGCATTACGTTTCAACGTTGTTGAAAGAAATTAGGTAAATTTCTTCTTGAGTGGGGGGTTATGTTACGTTGAAACGCGTACGAAAGTATGTCGAAAGCGTGTACGATAGATCTAATCGTTTCGATTTGCAAAGTATTCAATAATAGAGTTTATTTACCTTTGATTTGAGTTTGCATTGTTGTTAGGAGAGGCTTTGTATAACGTTGATAATTTCCGTTAGTCGATATTGTTGTAGAATCTTCTGGATCGGCTTGTTTACTATCGATCGAAGATTCGGGATAATTGTAGAAATTTGAAGGAACGATCCGGAAGGAGAAGAAATGTGTAATGACGTAAGTCAGTGATGACGATCTTTTATTCGATTGGTGGCAGTGCGTCATTTCTACATTGTTCGAAATTCTTCCGGAAGAGAGAGAGGTTATTTAATCGTGTGCCGAGATTGCTGTTGAGAGAGTAAAGTTGTTGATAGTGATTTGGAAAGTTGCTGTGAAAGTTGTTGAGTTGAATTGAGAATTGTATGCAGTTGTTGGTGTGTGCTGAATAAAAGTGGAAAACTTCATACGTCGACTTTGTGACTTGTATGCTGTTTGGACGGGCTGTGTGAATAAACGAATCTGAGTTACACAACTATCAGGAATTCAAGCATCGGGGCTGAATCAGATACTGATAGAAAAACACCAACATCAAACTGAGTGTAACACTCTTCTTTCTTTTTTTTCCCTGTATTGCAACTCAGAACTCACCCAAGTTAAACGAACATTTTTATAGGAAATAGTTTTGTTCCTCTAACCTCGTCAGTGTCACAGATAAAGCCAACATAAATAAAGAAACGTCTTGGTGAACCTTTGCCGCAGTCGATGGCCGGGTAAAAAGTGAATTGCTCTCTAACTGTTTTTATACGAACCAACAGTAAAGCACATGGGAAACATGCTCTTACAGGTTTGGGAAAATAATAGTTTCGAAACAATGGAAACAGAATTGATGTAGTCGGTTGTTTGGTGGGTTTTATCAGTAAGTATACACGGCATTTAGTATCTACTATGCTTGAACCTTATTTTGCTATGGTGAAGAGGAGAAAGTTGGTTGGTCACGTCAGGCGGCACGACACCCTAGCAAAAACACATTAGGCAAAGAACAAAAAAAAGGAGGGGGCAAAGAAAGATCTAGACTGATGATGTCAACACGTGGACGGCGCTTGGACACTTCCTTCATGCACGCCTCTGACAACAACAACAGACAGACCGAAGTGGTGAAAACTTCGTGACATAATCCCTCATGTCTTCCCAATTGCCCGACAGGTTAAGGGATTAGATAGATTGATAGATTAGAATAGATGAGATAGATAGATAGATAGATAGATAGATAGATAGATAGATAGATAGATAGATAGATAGATAGATAGATAGATAGGTGTGTGGGTGAACGGACGGACGGACGGATAAATGGATAGGTAATAGTAATAATAATAATAATAATAATAATAATAATAATAATAATAATAATAATAATAATAATGGATGCTATATAAGCGCTCGCTTTTCTGCAAACCACCAATCAGGTTGCAAGTGCTGCGATCTGTACCAACATACAGGCTCACATGTTTTACCCATGTCTCACACCCAAACAACGAACACATCTATCACTCAAACATGTGGTGTAAAGGCAGGGAGATCTCTGTTAGAAGACGGAAAAGAAATAAAATGTATTTTATTTTATTTTTTCAAAGTTTAGATTGACTGCATCCAGTATCATTATTGAAGGGAGGGAGGTGTTACACTGTTGTTGTTTTTTTTTATCAGAAGTTGATTCAGCCCCGATGCTTGAATCCTCATAAGTGAAACTCAGATTCGTTAATCCATGCAACCTGTTCCCTCAGCAACAAGGCAGAAGTCGTCGTATGACGTTTTCCAACTTTATTCAGCGAACATCAACAACTGCATACAAGATCGCTCAATCGCTTTTTCACTTCTTCCACCTCTCTTTTAAACAGTGCGCCACTTATATAGTCTCTCTATACTCTAGAGAAAGTTAGAACATTCCATCGTGACGCAATTACAGCCAATCAGAATAAAATTCGTCACCGGAACTATGCACTGTCTTACGTCATATAACTTTATTTTATGTTAGAAGAATCTCTTAGCTACCACTAGATTTATCTACATGCTTCGACCGATAGTAAACAAGTAATTCTAGAACATTCTCCAATAATATCGACCATTGAAAATTATCAACATTATACAAAGCTTCTTCTAACAACAAGGCAAAATTAAATCAAAGGTAAATACACTCTGTTATTGCATGCTTGGCAAAACAAAACGATCGGATCTATCGTGCGCGTCTCAAACGTAACAGGAGGAAACCGAAATACCCAGAATAGCCTCGTACCTAAGTCATATAAGTTTGCCCCCTTGGGAATGGGTGGGGATAGAAGGGAGGGGTGGAGGGGGAAATAAATGCTTGAACAAAACAAATGTTTAAATTTAGCCATGACAGCGATAAAACAGAAGTTGACTCTAAGCCTATACTTTCAGTACCTAGGCTAAAAACAAAACGGGTCATTTACAAAAAAAAGGCTTTTATGTATTTTAATCACCAGCAGCATTCAGTCCCTGTACTCGGAAACAAAACATTTGGTTTTACAACGAGAGAAAAGAAGCTTTAATGCATTGTAATTGCCAACCAACTTCAATTATCTGTGCTCAAACAAAACGGATAATTTACTTTTACAACAAAACAAAAGGGCTTTTCTGCATTGGTTTTTAATCGCAAACAGCATTCAGCTCAGACAAAACGAATCATTCAAGTCAAGCCAACACATTCTTTATTCCACAACGGTAACTTTCATGAGTCGCTAATACATATAAACAACGAAGTACACACAGTCTACGAAAGAAACTTAAATGTGTTTAAATCACACAGAGCGATTTTAAAAAAAACAACAAAAAAACATATACCTATGCTCAAACGAAATGGATCATTTAGATTTCCTGTGACATTTTATTTATTCATTATTTAATCGTTCTTATATAGCGCTTTTCCAGTTCAAGAGCTTGCTCAAGGCGCTGAATGTTGTTTGTGGTTTTTGGATATTACTTAACTGCATTTAACGCATATGCCGAAACAAAACGGTTCACTTCATTCTGCAGTGGTGGAAAAAATGCGTTTTGATCTTGAATCAATCAGCAATCAGTATACATATTCCAACAAAACGGGTCGTTAAGTTTTGCAACGTTTTTTTTTTTTTTTTGAATGGCCTCTTATGCGTTGTAATCACAAACAGCGATTAAAATCCCCTATACATATGTTCAAACAATCAAATGGGTCATTTATGTTTAGAACGTAAAAGAATATAAGCTTGTATGCATTTTTTTTTTCGCAAACCGTTTTCAGTACCTAAGCTCAAACACAAGTATCGTCAATTGCTGTTAAAAGAGAGGGAGCCTTTGACTCGCATGCACAGCGTTGTGGGTCTATGTACTCACTACGCTCAATGTGTCCGGGGACACTAATTTACCACAAGGATATAATAGTAAACTACTATATAATCCTTGTTTACTAGAAGAAGAAGAAGAAGAATGTACTCACTTCCGCCCCAAACGCTACCTACACCCACCCCAACACCCACCCCCCAAAACAAAAATTCCAGAATTTTGCAAATGTGTTCGAGATAAATAGTTCAAAAATATCCACAAATGAAATTAGTTTGTTATTTTTGTCCGTAAGTCCACCTGTCTGTCCGCCGTCCGTCTGGGCAAAACTTTAAATGGCAAAGTAAGCTTACTCGGAACCTGTTTTATGTATCCGCAACCGAGATTGGTAAAATGATGTTTATCCATGAGACCTCGAAATTGATAAGGGAATTTATGACTTAACTTCAAGATCAAGCTCACTGGGTTTAAAAAAAAAAATTAAGAATAGTTTTTCAAAATGAACAAGTTTCACTTTTTTCCTAAATTATTAAGGTTGAACTTATGATTTTTTTATGCATAATAGATATCAATGAAACTACATAATATGCAAATTTGGTCAACCTCGCTCCAAGGTCACTGGAGCTTCCAAAGTCGGTTTATATAGGTATTTGAAGTGACCTTGACCCTAAACTATGAGAGATATGAAGTCCAAACTTGTTGCTTTTAGAGATAATAGATTGATCTTTCATCTTTGTTTTGTTTTTGCGTTGATCTTGAAGGTCAAGGTTATTTTAGGCCTTACCAACACACAAAAAAGTATCATTGTACAGTGGAATGACTCTATATTTGGCCCATAGTATGCAACAACATTGGGTTATTTGATCATACACGAGCATTAGAGGTCAGGTGAAGGTCAAGGTCATCCCAAGGTCAAGGTCACTGAAGGTCAAGTTCACCCTAAAGGCACTGTTTTATGGCATAATACAACTTCTGCTGTAGGATATTGTATCGTACAAGAGTGGGTTTTTTTTAGCTGGAGGTCAGGGTCATTTCAAGGTCAAAAGCACTAAAAGATCAAAGCTAACATTACTTTGCAATTTAATGCCACCATTTTATTTTTTTTCCACGGGCACTCATTTTTCTGTTAAATATTGCAAATTCTATAAGGAGCATATTAGTCTTATGGACTTTGCCCTTCTAATCACCTATCCTATCCTATCCTATCCTATCCGGTAACTCGAAGGTCGTTTGGGTACCACAGATGATCGTTTAGCCAGCGTACTCCATCTTTTTCTGTCCTCAGCAACCCTCATGGCTTCGCTCAGTGTCAAACCAGTCCATTCTCGAATGTTGTCCTCCCACCTCTTTTTCTGTCTCCCTCTTCTTCTGTCTCCTTGCACCGTGCCTTGCAGGATGGTCTTTTCAAGGCCTCATGTTCTGGTGACGTGGCTATACCATCGGAGTTTCCGTTTCTTCACCACTGTGAGCATGGCATCGGGTTGCCCAATGGCAATGACCAGATTAAAAGCCATTGGGCAACACGATGGCATGCTCACAGTGGTGAAGATTAAAACAGCATAACATTTCGGGGCGAAACAAAATGGATGAGAATAGGAGCTTGTATGTGTTCTTATCACATCAGGATTCGGTATCAGGATTGAAACTCGAAAGTGTTTAGACAGTGATAGAATAGAGCTTTGTGTCTTTCGCTGTTTTTTTTTTTTTTTTTTTTTGGGGGGGAGGGGGGGGGGGGTGTTTGTTTTTTAACCACAGACCATTGTTCCCTGGCCAGTATGTATTTATCTAGTATTATTGTTATCAACGACACGAAGAAAAACACACACACGCGCGCGCTTTCTCTCGTAAGTACGTGCGCGCATCTCTCACATATACACGCATACACAAGCATACACATACACGCACTCACACACTCCCTCGCTGAAGCGAACTGGAGGTTGTTACTATCTAAACGTCGTTTGTGTGTGTGGTGTGTGTGTATGCGCGTGTGTGTGTGTGTGTGAGTAATTCTCGTGTGTGTTCATTTCATTGTTAAACAGCGTGGTTCAGTCTAAACGAGGCACCCGTTGGGGTGCCGGGGGTTTAAGTATAAATAGTATCCCCACTTTCTGGAAATTTAGTGCTTTAAATTCCCACTGTCGCTGTCTTTCTCGTTTGCTCTTTCTCATTCCTGCTCTGTTCTATCGGTGTGCTATACTATCTTCTTCTTCGCTGGACCAGTCACCTACCTTTTTTCTTGAAAACTTTTCCGGGACAAGACTCCTTATTTGTGTATGAGGTCTGTTGGATCAGCTTGGGAATATTGGACGCTTTCTGCCAGGTGGTCACTAGGGCTTCCTATGATGTTATTATTTAGCAATGTAGGCATTTTATATGTATGTGTTTTGTTGATAATTTATAATGATGTTTGTATTCTATTTTGTTTTTGTAAACGGGGTTCGATAAATTAGAGTACAGCCTCAGCGTCCCCTGCGTGGGATGTCTTTATTGTAAAGTGACTGGCTGGTGGAGAGCTTTCAGTTTTAACACTAGGGTTGTTTTAGCAGGTCTTTTATGCGGATCAGGGGTTGTCCGGTGCTGATTTGGCTCGGAAGAGTCCGCTGGACCTAAAGCAATAATCATGTAATGTAATGTAATGTCTAAACGAAGCCTTCTTAAAGAGGGAGACTTCCTCGTCCAGTCTCAGTTACTCTGAATGCTACATTTTACAGCAAGTTGACATTTGGCGATGATAACCGCATTTTCTGATGGTGAAAATGCGACGGTACTAACAATAGTGTCCTCTATTAATGTAAGGACTGTATTGTATGGTTTTGCCTCTTATACGCCTTAGAATGAGTTTCTGTTATTACTTTGTATGGTTGTTTGGGGTAGAAATACAGACAAGAGGTTTGTGTGTGCGTGTTTAGTTTACGTGTTTATTTTGTTTGTTTCTTTGCCAGTTTGTCCTTTCATTGTGGATTTGGTTACAGGTCCTCTAGAGAAATGAAATACCGTTCGTTATCAAATTGGAAAGCATGCCAGCCGTAGTGCATGGCCAGCAAGTCTCTCGCCACTCCCTTCTCCCTCCTTCCTCTTCTCTGTCTCTCTCTCTCTCTCTCTGTCTCTCTCTCTTTCTCTCTCTCTCTCTCTGTCTCTCTCTCTTTCTCTCTCTCTCTCTCTTTCTCTCGCTCTCTCTTTCTTTTTCTCTTGTTCTCTCTCTCTCTCTCTATTTTTCTCTCTCGTCACGTTCATTCCCTCCCCTGCCTCTCTCTTCCTTTCTCCCTCCCTCTCTTCCAACCTCCCTCCTCGCGTTCTCACCGTTCCCGTTGGCTTAGTGGAAGTGGCGGCTAAATGAAAATAGAGATTTGCAGGCTGTCTAGACTTTTGAAGACCGGGAAACTGCTTCTTATGATAATGATTCAACTTGGGAAGCGGGGAGAAGAGAATGGAAAAAGGGGGTGGGGAGTTGGGTAGCGGTAAGTATGATAGACCCACCAATGACTGACAGAGACAGAGAGAGAGAGATTGGGGGAGGGGAGGGAGTGGGGGGAAAAGAGACTCACCAGACCGGCTTTTGTCGGTAATTGGTGAAAAATTGGAAAAGTGCTTTAGCTCTTTGCTCCGTCAATGGGGCCAGTCGAAAAAGATGAGTGTTAAGGTCACACATCTTGGCAATGCGCAACGAGCAGTTTTGTTGTTTGTTTGTTTTTTTGTTTGCAATAAAAAATATTATGTAATTATTATAACAATACTAGCGCCTTGACCCGCTCTCTGAGCAGATGCGTGCGCTGTATTTATCGGAACCGTTACAGAACTATTATTTTTACTTCGGGATGATATTTTTATGTTAAATTGGTTGGTTGATGATGACTGGGACCACTTTGAACATATTCACCAAACTTACACATCAGATTTGCAACAGGCATACATTTCAACATTTAAACAGAAGTCTGATTTGTTGGACCCTTTTTAGTTTGGCTTTACAGGGTTTGCAAATGAGGTGTAAAACAGACGAATTTTGGAACGTTAGAACTTAAATGCCACAAGGGGGGAGAGGTGTGTTTGTGTTTCTTTCTTTATTCCGATCTTCTAACGCTAGAGATTTGTTTTTGAAGTAGGGAGAGGTTGGTGAGAGTGTAGGTAAGTTGTTTTAAGATATATTACTACTACTGCTACTACTACTGATACTACTACTACTACTACTATTTATTATTATTATTTTATTTACAAGTCACCACCCCACCCCCCTTTTTTTTCTTTTTTTTTTAGAAATATTTTCCGTTTTAAGCGCATTTCGATTCTTGCATTTTTCTTTTCGTTTTTCTTTTTTTTTCTTTTATTATTTTTCTCTTCCTCCTTCTCCTCACTCATCTTCCTCTTCTGTTTGAAGTAATTGTGTAGTTTAGTAGTAGTGCTTAATAAGCTTAATAATAATAATAATAATAATAATAATAATAAATAATAATAATAATAATAATAATAATAATAATAGTAATAATAATAATAATAATAATAATAATAATAATAATAATAATAGATGCTATACGCGCCTTATTCCTAAATCAGACTCAAAGCGCGGCGATCTGTAACCAACATACACACTTAAATGTTAAAAACACTCCCACGTACACAAAAAAAAAACACATTCATCACTCAAACTTGTGGTGTAAAGGAACGTCGCTATTAGAAGACGGAAAAGGAAAGTTTTATTTGTGAACTTTTAGATTTACTGCATCCAATACCATTATTGAAGGGAGGGAGAAAACCGAAGTACCCGGAGAAAACCCTCGGTGACCTCAATAGTTTCGTACCTAAGTCACATAAAGTCATTAAGTTCGTCCCTTGCGGAAATCGAACACGCGACCTTCGGCATAAAAAAAACAGGCGCCATGAGGCATCCCATTATTTCCCCGTTACGCGCGTCCGAATGCTGTATGAATTATTGTGAAACGATAGTTTGGAAACAGCTGGGTTATTTATTTGTTGGTAAATAGCATCCGTATTTAATTACTTGATTTCCGCACCTGTTGTGCCTTATATTATTTATTCATGAGGATCCGTTCACGGATGTGTAGTGTATGCTTTGCTGTGAGTGTGATAGGAATTCCTCGGCTGTATATTGTGACATTGTAGGTCCCGGAAACCCCAATAATATAGCCACGTCACCAGAGCATCAGGTCTTGCAAAGACCATCCTGCAAGACACGGCGCAAAGGGGCAGAAGAAGAGGGGGACAGAAAAAGAGGTGGGAGGACAACATGGACTGGCTTGACACTGAGCGAAGCCATGAGGGTGGCTGAAGGCAGAGAAAGATGGCGTACGCTGGTTAAACGATAATCTTTGGTGCCCCAACGACTTTCGAGTTACGGGATAGGATAGGATAGGACAGGATAGGATAGGATAGGATAGGATAGGTCACGGTTAAAGGGGTTCTAACTCGTCAGAAACACCTTTTATGGGATCAGGTGTGTTCCCAAACTGTAGTCTAAACGCCGCGTATCCATTTTGTTTAGAACTGCACACCTATCCTATCCTATCCTATCCTATCCTGTAACTCGAAGGTCCATTTTCCCTTTGAGTTCCGCCCCGAGTTGCCTAGAAAAAAGGCACCACCAAAGTTTTGTGATTGCTCCGCACAATTTTTTTGCTTCTGGGCACCCTTTTGCCGTAAGAGAGCGTTTTTTAAAATGGCGCAGCACATGTTAGCTGCATAACAGCCAATCAAAGTGAAGTTGGCTGAAAGTGAAAGTTACTGTCAGTCGCACTGACGACACGACAGTACTATCAAATATAAATACTAATTCATGCAGATTGCACATAAACATATTAATTATTCCGTCCAACAGTTAGTACATAAATCTTACCAGACTGTAAATGACAAAAAGTCCTCCCTTACTATTTCACCGTTGAATACGTCGCCATTTGCAAATCGAAAGCCCACCAGTCTGTCCGCCATCTTTTTCTCTTCGTGAACAACCTTTCGAGACCGCTACAGTGCGCTCTGTAGCGCTCTCCGCGGGTATAGGGTTGCCCAGACTTTCCGCCAAAATAGTTACGCAGCGTTACGTAGCGCTCTGCCTAGGCAGTGCAGACATTCGGCATTATAGAAACGGTTGTCGGCCCTCATAACCGTAAAAATACTTTAACTGACAATTACCACAAACATGATTACTATTTTTTAATTTGCGTAAAAAAATATACGAGAGTCACTTTAAACCATTCATTCATTCTTAAGTTGTGTCTGATGTTTGGGTATTGCGACAGTTAGACAGCGTGGCTACTTACTGGAATAGGTCAACTAAACATCGCACAGCAATCACCTATCCTATCCTATCCTATCCCGTAACTCGGAGGTAGTAGGGGCCTTACAGATGATCGTTTAACCAATGTACTCCATCTTTCTTCCTCAGCAACCCGGATGGTTTCGCTCAATGTCAAACCAGTCCATTCTCGAATGTTGTCCTCCCACCACTTTTTCTGTCTCCCTCTTCTTCTACCTCCTTGCACTGTGCCTTGCAAGATGGTCTTTGTAAGGTCTGGTGACGTGGCCATACCATCGGAGTTTCCGTTTTTTCACCACTGTGAGCAGGTCATCGTGTTGTCCAATGGTTTGTGTGATGGTCTGTCGGACTTCGTCGTTGGTGATGTGCTGGGTATAGGAAATGCCCAGAAGTCTTCTGTAGCACAGCAGTCACCGCAGTCCATGACTGATTACGAAGGCCACGCTGGGTGCCTGGCGCTGTTTAGAATTTGGAAAGGTAAAGCAACAAAGGAGAAAATAAGGGCATTGCTTACATGAAGCTGACCCTGAGAAAAGGGAGGTGTTTTACTCTTGTTATCTACGTACATTCTCTCTCTCTCTCTCTCTCTCTCTCTCTCTCTCTCTCTCTCTCTCTCTCTCTCTCTTCCTCTCTCTCTCTCATAAAAGCTCATGGAAGCTTATACAGAGAGGAATCATAAATCTTCGAATGAAGCACCTCCAATGAATCTTAAGAGTTCGTGCTGTCACGTCGCATTCGGTTTTACTCAGCACTAATTTCTCGGTCCTGATCAAACATAAGGGTCATACGTTAATTAATATGGTACACAAGGGCGAGAACAATTTTGGGAAAGGATAGGATGTGTAGATTATAATAATTATTGTAGGCCACATCAGTACGGATTGTTGCGTTTGGCATTGCGTTATGCTATTTACGTTCGAGTCTGCAATAATCAAGTCCATATTATTATGAACATAACACTTCGTTGAGGCTTTTGATAAAACTGCAGATAAAAATACTTAGTGGAGATATTGATTTTCTCTGCGTGCGTTCGTGTATTTGTGTGTGTGTGTGTGTGTGTGTTTGCGTGTGTTTGTGTGTGTGAAACAATGTTGTTAAAGTTAACGGTTTTGGGTGTAATAAATGTATCAAAAATGTGTATGTGTGTGTTTTCATGAGTGCGCGTGCCTGCGTGTTTGTGTGTGTCTGTCTGTGTGTGGATGTTTCCCCAAATTAGAAACTGTGAAATTAGCACAGCGTGTTCTTAAGCACTATACCTGCATTTGCGCAACTGTCCTTTTGTGAAAGAGTCGAAGAGTTCTTCAGACGTAGTTCCGAGTTACCTTTTGAACATGTAAGCCCTATACACATATTAGGACAGGAACAGAGGCAGACAGACAGCCACAGATAGAGACAGACCAATACACAGATACAGACAGATGAGAGCGAGAGAGAGGATGGGGAGGGGAGAGGAGAGACGGGCAACAAGGGCACGAAATTGGCGTTGACCCCACTCTGTGTGTCAGAGGTTATTGAGGGCATCAAGGTCGTCTGTTCATTGGAAACTGGCTTATTATTAGTCTACATCATCTCCGAGTCGCAGACCGAATGACGACGAAAACCTCTAAAGGCAGCTTGGCGGAATGGGAGCGGTGTGGGGAGAGAGAGAGGGTGAATTTGCATGACATGAGAGTCAGAGATTTAATTAGGCCATACAAGTATCTGAGCCTGTGAGGCTTTCGTCGGACACATGTAGCGTTGTTGAGACTTCGTCGAGGCCTTCGCCCTCTAAGTTGAGTCAGAGAGAGTAGAAGGCTTCGTCTAATCTCAGCCAGATAGTACGACTTCCATATTGATGTGTGTGCGTGCGTGCGTGTGTGTGTGTGTGTGTGTGTGTGCGTGTGCGTGTAGGCTGCAGCATAGACCTTGGTCCATTTAACAGAATAAAGGTTTTAGGCTCTAAAGCCTAGTCTTACAACCTCTGGCTTGAAACAATCATGCGGGTCGGGTGCCTGAATTGTCTTGATACTCAGGCTAGGGTGAACATGCAATGATATGCACAGAGAAATGTCAGAGGTTTCTCACACCCTGGAAAGCTAGTCGTTTACATCCTGCCTTCCTTGTAACCATACAGAATGTTCTACGACGCCCAGTTTTAAGCGTAGGAGTGATGCAATGCTATACAATTACAATATAATTATGTGATAATGTCATGGTCGACAAGTTTAAATCACTAAAAACATCAACCATTTCTGTATTTATTTTTAAATTGTATTGTTTTATTTTATTGCTATAATAATTTAATTTCATTGTTTTTAATTTTTATACGCTCCCTCTCGCAAGTCTCAACCGCTGTTGAGCAGGCCTGTGCGCTATTTATGATAACGTATGGAAGTCCACCAGTTAAAATTTCACATTCTACTTCAAGGCGAGAACGAAATGCGATACCTATTCAATTACGATATCTCTTCAAGCAAATCTGCAATCTGCAGTTAGTAGGCCTGCTCAACAGCTGTTGAGTCTTGAGAGAGGGGAGGAAAGGGGGAAGGGGTGAAAACATCGTCTACTCTCAGTAAGCTCACAGACTATACCCTGACGCGCATGCTTATAGGTATGTGTATATGTGTGTGTGTGTGTGGGGGGGGGATGAGGGTGGTGTTTATATACTTTATATGCTTTTTTTTATACTTAGATGTGATATTCGTTAGTATTTCTTATGATGTTCAATGTGTTTAATCTCATAATGTTTTAATATTGTTTAAATATTCTAATGTGTGTGTGTGTGTGTGCGCGCGCGCGTGTGAACGCTCTAAGCGTTCCCAGGTGGACATCAGAAACGGATATATATATATGCGTGAGACCATGCACTCTTGATACGGTGCAGACCTGTGCATTCATGCTACTGTGCATGCATGTGCATGTAAGTATTCCATACAAGTTACAAGGATGAATACAGAGAATCAGAGATCTCGGAGCTATTTTTATATTAAATGCATTTAGTTTGCTGCACCGTTGGGGCGGTCCCATCATTTCAACAGCGGAGCGACTTTTGGATAGTACAGGTCGCTGCTCAAATGCGATGCTTTTAAATGTTGTATACAGAGCACTCTTCTATTTGCAGGTACATGTAGTAGTCTACTACTACTGCCTGCAAATAGAAGAGTGTTCTGTATAAAACATTACAAACCTCGCATTTGAGCAGCGACCTGTACTGTCCAAAAGTCCCTCAGCTGTTGAACAACTACTACTACTACTACTACTACTACTACTACTACTACTACTACTACTACTACTACTACTACTACTACTACTACTACTACTACCACTACTACTACTACTACTACTACTACTACTGTGCAGTAGTAGTAGTATATCTAATGCTCATGATGTACATGAAAGTTGATTACTACTACTACTACTACTACTACTACTACTACTACTACTACTACTACTACTACTACTACTATTACTATTACTATTACTACTACTATACTGTCCAAAAGGCTGTTGAAATACAGCTGAGCGCCTTTTGGACAGTATAGTAGTAGTAGTAGTAGTAGTAGTAGTAGTAGTAGTAGTAGTAGTAGTAGTAGTAATCAACTTTCATGTACACAGTAGTAGTAGTAGTAGTAGTAGTAGTAGTAGTAGTAGTAGTAGTAGTAGTAGTAATCAACTTTCATGTACATCATGAGCATTCATAATTGTCATTTATTACGAACCTATTTGTATGTAGGTCTTAATGCTTTCACGTGTACATTTGAAAACAACGAAGGCCAACATAAGTTAGTTGTTAGAACTGTTTGAACACTGCGATATATAGACTCTGACTAAGACTAAGAGAACAAGAAGTCTGGGACTAAACTGGGGACACAACCATCGCTTAGATCTACGAAGTACAATATATTGAGCTGGATGGAATAACTTTTGTTCTCCTCTGAGACAATTGTTACATAGGACCGCTTCCATGTTTCTGGGGTGTAAAGTTGCCAGTCTCAACTTTTCTGGATAGTAAAGAAAACAAAAAGGGGGACATATCGAGTTCACCACTAGCAGTTGTGATGTGTGTGGAAACAGATGCTACAGCTTTCACTCATTGAGCCATTCTTGTCACTGTCTCGGCATGTTTGTGGGGTAATGGGTACGGATCTTCTTCTTCTTCTTCTTCTTCTTCTTCTTCTTCTTCTTCTTCTTCTTATTCTTCTTCTTTTTATTATTATTATTATTATTATTATTATTATTATTATTATTATTATTATTATTATTATTATTATTATTATTATTATTATTATTATTAGATTCAAGATTCAATTCAAGATTCAATATTCTTTATTTTCCAAACGCATGGATATTTGTTAAGCAGTGCAAGAAGGAAGGAGATAACAACATCAAAACTATCAAAAACCATCAAAAACATAGACATACAATATTAATACATTTGATATACTATCAAACACAACTTCCATACTGAAATACAAATCTATCAACACTAGCACACATGCATAAACAGATATCCAGTCACATACCCATGCGTACACATTTAACACACAGATTATAATAATTATTCCACAATACATGTATACACGAAACTACTCACACTCACCCATTCTTCCATGCCTTAGATCCATCCTAGATAATAATAATAATAATAATAATAATAATAATAATAATAATAATAATAATAATAATAATAGAGTAATAATACAAAATAATAATAATAAGAGTAATTATAAAAATAATAATAATAACAATACCACTACTAAAAAATAATACAACAGCAGCACCAACAGACAAATAATATATGGTAATAATGATAATAATAATAACAATACTACTACAACTAATAATATTAACAACAGGAAGGATACAAAACCAAGCTTCATGATGATCTAGGGGAACAAAATTAGTGTTGTTATTATTATTATTATTATTATTATTATTATTATTATTATTATTATTATCATTATTATTAATGCAGATAATTTTCAGTAAGTTTTCAATTCTTCCGATCCGTACTCTTTCCCATTCATCCTCGCACGCACTGCACTAGAGATTGTCGGCACACCCTTACCCCCAGCAATCAATACCGGCACTTAGCGTGATTGTAGAAGAAAGCAAAATGTTGTACGGCTCTTTGTAACAAGATATTTCCTCGTGGCGGCAGAGGTATCGTCGATGTGGGCTGACCTCATGGCGCAGAGCACAGGCGCTTGTATCAGGACACGCGAGCGCCTATGTCTGTGACGCGTCTTATAGATAACCAAAGGGAGACGCGTCACAGGCATAGGCGCTCGCGTGTCCTGATACAAGCGCCTGTGGCGCAGAGGGTTAGTTGCTGCTTTCCTATGCCGAAGGTCGCGGGTTCGATTCCCGCAAGGGGCGAACTGTACGAGACTGTTCAGGTCATCGAGGGTTTTCTCTGGGTACTCCTGTTTCTTACCTGCCTTCAATAATGTTATTGGATGCAGTCAATCTAAATTTTTAGATTTCTTCTGCGTTTTCTAATAGCGAACTTTTTGCCTTTACAACACATGTTTGAGTGTTAGATGTGCGTTTGCCGTGTGTGAGAAGTTGGGTGAAACACGTGAGTGTGTATGTTGGTAAAGATCGCCGCTCTTTGAGTTAGATTGTTCATTTTGGGAAAAACCGCGAAGTTAGCATCCACTATTATTATGATTTTTGGTGACCAGATTCTTTTTCTCCCCGACAATGGGGAAATGAAAAGGAAAGCTTGATACTTTTCGGGCCTTTGTAAATAGCTTTTTTCTTTTAAAACCTTTTGTACATATATCCCTCCCCCACCCCCCAGCCACCCCCAGCGATATCAAGGTGTTTTGGTCCTCTTTGACTTCAATGTTTTATGGACTTAAATAAAGATATACTACTACTTTTCGGGTAGGGCGAGCGCAGTGGTGACGATGATTACAGTAAGGTCGAGTAGAATTCATAAAAATAGTCAGGATGAAGAGTAGAATTGGATCATCGATGATTTATTAAAAACGAGAATGATTCTGATTTGTTGACGATTGTTTGAATGCTGACTATGATGGGGGTCATGACGATGATGGGAATGGTCGTTGTTTCGTATTAGTTTATTTTTCCACCATTTCCCATACCGTTTCTGTCTGTCTGTCTCTCTCTGTCTCTCTCTCTGTCTCTCTGTCTCTCTCTCTGTCTCTGTCTCTCTCTCTCTGTCTCTGTCTCTCTCTCTGTCTCTGTCTCTCTCTCTCTCTCTCTCTCTCTCTCTCTCTCTCTCTCTCTCTCTCTCTCTCTCTCTCTCTCTCTCTCCCCTTGTTTCTTGCTCCTTTCGCTCTCCCCCGCTCTTTTCTCACCCTTTATCCTCTGTCATTCTCTAATCTAACACCCACCATCATACTGAAGGAACGACTATGAGGCACCCAATGCAGTACAAGGAGATCTGGCCGGATGTTTAGCACGGAGCAAACACAATAGACCCCATTAGTGATATTACTAACATTCGCCATCAACATCCTATCCTATCCTATCCTATCTTATTCTATCCCGTAACCCAAACGTTGTTGGGGCACCACAGATGATCGTTTGACCAGCGTACTCCATCTTTCTCTGTCCTCAGCAACCCTCATAGCTTCGCTCAGTGTCAACCCAGTTTATTTTCGAATGTTGTCCTACCACCTCTTTTTTTGTCTCCCTCTTCTTCTATATCCTTGCACCGTGTCTTGCAGGATGGTCTTTGCAAGGTCTGATGCTCTGGTGACGTGGCCATGCCATCGGAGTTTCCGTTCCTTCACCACTGTGAGCATGCCGTCGTGTTGTCCAGTAGCTTGTGTGATGGTTTGTCGGACTTCATCGCTGGTGATGTGCTGGGTATAGGAAATGCCCAAAAGTCTTCTGTAGCACCTCATCTTCATGCTTTGTATTCTTCGTTGTAGGTCTGCTGTGAGGGCCCATGTTTCGCAAGCCAATAGGAAGATGAAGATGACAATGGAGCGCAGCAACCTTACCTTGGAGTGTAGACTGATTGATGGTCATGTCTTTCGAAATGGGCTTCAACCTTGTCAGGGCAGCAGTTGTTTGTGCGATCCTGGAGAGGACTTCCTGTCGGGATCCATTGTATGATACAATGGCTAATAAATATTTGAAGCTATGCACTGTTTTGAGGGATCGGCCTTGGACTTTGATGTCCATGTTGATGCCATTGGTGCTGTTGGACATCAATTTAGTCTTTTCTTCACTTCACATATTTGAATTCCAAAAGGCCCTGGAGGTTTTGTCAAACCTGTGCACCTTCTGTTCAATTTCTTGTTCGTCTCCAGCCAGTCCATCAATGTCATCCGCAAAACGGAGGTTGGAGACTGCTCTACCACCTATGCTGACTGTGTCTTCGTGATCTGCAAGGGCATTTGACATGATGCGCTCTAGGAAGATGTTAAAGAGTGTTGGAGATAGTAGGCATCCTTGACGCACGCCGATTGCTGTTCTGAACCAGTTCCCGATGGCGCTGTTGTGGAGGACTGCACTGTAGCCTTGTCATGCAGGCTTTTGATGACTTCAGTAATGTTAGGGCTGATGTTGTACACTCTCTTGATTGCCCACAGAGCTGCATGCCAGACTCGGTCAAACGCTTTCTTGAAGTCTACAAACACATGATATATATATTTTGGTGCTGTAGGTATTTCTCGCAGATTATTCTGAGGTTGAAAATCTGTTCAGTGGTACTCCGCCCTGCCCTGAATCCTGCTTGTTCTTCGGCTAAGATTTGTTCATTTTAGGGTTTCAATCTGTTGAGTGTGACGGTGGGTCTATTGGTCTATTGGTGCTGGGCTCTGCACAATGGAATGCTATTACTTATTCGTCTTTCGTCTGCGGGGATTCGGCTAGTTAAATCACCCTATGACTAATCTTAATACATTTATTTTTTTGGTCCAGTCTGTGTGAGGATATGATTACAGAGATAGGGAGAAACATGTAAAGATTCACTGACACACTAGCTCTCGCACGGCTATGAAACATAGGTAGTCCAGCCACTTGTTAACAGTAAATATCACACATTTATTTCCTCTACTCTATATTTAATTCTAAACAATATATTAACTTAAATGTCCAAAATGTACTATATCTGGGATTAACTTAACAGTCCAAATTCACTTCGAGTAGTTCGCTCCTTGATGGGTCTATGCTGCTACTGTTCTCGATAGTTTCGTTCTATATCATCATTGGGCTATTTGTTCTGTTTGGCCTAATGTTCTTGTTTCTGGAGAGTGGACTACCGCCCAGTCCTTCTAGATCAGTGTTTGTGCACCTTTTCGGTGTCACTTAACTTTATCGTTGAGGTGCGGTGCCGTTGTCTCCTCTTCTCGTTTGTTGACTATTGGACTATCGGAGCTCAACGCTCGGTGCTCCATAATGTCAGGGTTGACTCTCAGTGGGGTCTATCTCCTGCCTCGGACCAAGCCTGCTCGTCTGCAAAACATAAGACGAGTTTCTGCAATGCCTTGTTTACAAAGGGTGTGCGGAGCGTCTCACTGATGGCAGAAACAGCCCTCAGTGATCGCGTCCACTTATACATATAAGAGACAAACAATCTTTTACGTCCGTGGTCCACTGGAATCTCCAACATAATTCTAAAACATATACATATCATGGCTAACATAAACACAGGGAGAGGTAATTAATAAAATACTCATTCTCCGGTACAGCCGCTGGTCTGCAATAATACACATAGGAGAAACAACAGTTGGTCAGTGTGGGGCTACCTCGTAGTTTCGAGACCCGGTCGCGGGTTAGCCACGTGGTCAAGCAGTTTTACTAACATTCACAATTATAAAACATCGCAAATCTGCACAAACATAATCCAACAATAATATCCATAAATCGCGGTGAAACAAAAAATCGATCATTTACCTTTTTGACAATGTCAGGCTATTGCTATACTGCGATGAATGAATTTCACCCGTCACCGGCGTAGTCTGCTGAGAGAGTTTTCAGCGTGTGCGTCCTTCTCGTGGGAGGTTCGACAAAGAATGATCTATCTTAACGCTGTGGTCACTAAAGCGCGCGATCTCTCGCGATACCTGTAGCGCCCTCGTGCGGGGGTGACGGATATAAGTCAGCAGGATGAGGTCACTGTCTAACTAGTGAAGAGTTAGCCTACACATACTAATAACAATTGACTTCTGTCGTCTGCTAGGTAGCGACTTTAAGCTACAAGGGCCAAAGAAGGATGAACTATTTGAGGCCTTAGTGCTGGGTCCAATCTAGCCTATTGTGACATTGAGTATTATTTCAAGGAGGACCTTGCGGGGATGGCTGGTGAGGCTGATTGTGCAGTAATTTTCACACCCCTGAAGGTTACCATTTTTGGGACGAGTGATGACAAGCGACTGGGTCCATGGTGTAGGACACTTCCCACTCTGCCAGATCTTGTTACAGATAATGGTGAGGGCGTCAATCATCGCTTCTCCTCCTGCTTGAAGCAATTCTGCGGGTATGTTGTCCACTACCGCTGACTTCCCATTCTTCAGCGAATGCACTGCTGCCCCAACTTCTTCTCGGAATATTGGGAGGATTTCTTCTTCTTCTCTGTTCTGGGGACATGCTAGAACTAATGGGTCTACGCTTGGTGTGTGGTTTGTAAAAGTCAAAGCAGTACTCTGTCCATCTATCCAAAACTTCTTGTTCTTCTATAATGCATATGCCAGACTTGCTTTGGATCGTGGAGACCATGAAGTCGGGCCATTATGGTTTCAAGCGTGTAACTGTGTTCTTCCTAAATTGCTGCGGGTGCTTGTCTGAATCCGAATTAGATTGCCTGTAACCAGATGGATTATTCCTCCATCATTTTTGACTCGCTTGTGTGCAGCATTGTAAGTCCCTAGTTTATTCACTCCAAAACATTTTTATTGTTATTATTTCCTTATATAGCGCTTTTTTTTTTAGCTCAAAATCGGCTCAAGGCGCTGGCCGAAACAAGATCAAAATCCATCCCGCCCGAAGCGCTCACTGGCTGCTTTAAACGCCTAACGCCACAGACAACTGAGCCCATTCATGGGACATCTGGGGTGGAAGAGAAGGGATTTTTTTAAATTTATTTATGTGTATGTCTTTTCCATTGTAATAATAAGAAAATGAAACCACAAACTCAAGCGTGCACGCGCACTTTCTCACACACACACACACACGCACGCACACATACATCTATTAAAACTACACAATGATGAGTGTGACAGCTAGGCGTATGTTAGAGGGAAGATCCTCACCATGCAGCGGTAGCAAGCACACACATATACACACATAATGTTTACAATCAAACCACCTCAAAGAAACTGTCCAACAAGAGAAACAATCAATGATTTGGCCAAATCAACACATAAATCAAAGCCAACGGTATCCATAGAAGTTAAGGACTGAAAGCAAAATTACAAAGTAAAATTAAAAAAAAAACGTTTGACTTTAATAAACAATACGAATACTTGGGGTATCCAGATCAGTTGTAACAATGGCCTACAGAATATTTTTGAATTCTATAAGAACTAAATATTGCAGTAATGTGAATTGTTCATGGAATAACCCCGTTTCTGTGAGTCATTATTATTTGATTGCAACTGTACACGTGGATATTTGCCTGTCAGCTTTTAGAGAAGGGACCTTGCGCTTGCTGTGGTGTATTTGTGTGCTTGGCACTCACCGGTCTAAGACCACTGCGATGGGAAGAGACTTTAAAACTAAAAGATCCGTTCATTCAGACACGATTATCAGGGTCTTTAAGTCCGTGCTATGAAATGCGTGCGTGCACGCACAGACTAAACCGCGGTTTATACTGTCATCCGAATGAGTAGTTTAATGGTGCATTAGTGGTCAGGTTGTCTGTCCAGAGTATGGGCTGTAATGGTCAGCTGTGTCTCATAGTCTCATCTCATTGCACACTGAATATCGGATGCTGACTGTACCTTGAAAGCGCACCGAACACAATAATTTATCGAGGGAATTGTTGTGATGGTTACTTGCTGTACAGTGTTACCTAATTTTTTTTTTTTCTCAATCTGAAAGAGAGTCTGATGCTTCAGAAATAGAAGTTTGAGGCTTCAGTATTTCAGGGACACCCTGGTGTTTGGTTTGTCTGCTTCCTTTTTTTTCCTTTCTTTTTTTCTTCGTTCATTCTTTATTTCCATCCTTCCTTCCTTCTTTCCTTCCTTCCGTGGCATTTCAGGAAACAAGACAAACTGATATGGGTATAGACTTCATGAAAGATTTAGAAGGGTGAGTGTTGATCAATTACTCGAGTGCTTCATTGACGATTTCCAATCGAAATTAAAGTATTGTCATCGGGAACTTTGATATATCAGTCCCTCTTCAGCAGTGTTATCCAGTATTCTCTAACCATTTTTCCTATTCCGTAATGTTTAACGCTCTGATGCAGGAGGGTACATAAACGTTTCATGATTTCATTATGCAAAGCCAACAAGTTTGGTCAGCTGCCAGAACAGAGGGTTTGCAGGGATGTCACGTATCACGAATTTGTTTACAATGGTGAAAGCAATACAACGAAGAAGAATGACTTAATGAGGGGTAGGGGGGATACAACGAAGAAGAATGACTTAATGAGGGGTAGGGGGGTTAGATGATTGTGAGGGTAAGGGAGGATAAGTGTTTCCATGGGTGTGAAAGGGAGAAGGGGAGGATTAGTGTTTGGATGAGGGGAAGGGGGAGCCTAGCCGTGCTTTATCTTCCGTACGCAATCTGTTGCTGCTAAGGCCTGGATTGCCTGTATCCACGGTCAGGCGAGAATCCACCGTGAACTTTATGTCGGGTTTTGAAGATCTTTCATTTTATTTCAGTTGGGGTGAAATAGGTTGGCTGTAAAGATAAGCTTCTTCAACGCTATAATATGAGCTGTGAGAGTGTAGAAGGCGTCGAAGAAAAGTCTCCTCTCTGAAAATCCTTAACGGGAAGAGAGGGGACTATAAACTGATAAAAAAAAAAGTAGAAGGCTTATCCATCGGAATGTGTGTGCATGCGTGCGTGCGTCCGTGTGTGTGTTTGCGCTTATTTATGCATGTGTTTAGTGAGTACGAGTTCCCAGCCTCTTTGGTTCTTTTACTTTCCGTGTGCCAGCCTGCCTGCTTGTCTGCTTATCTTTGTGTGTGTCTGTCTGTTTGTATGCTAGCCTCTCCTTGTGTTTGTACACTACATTATTGATCGTCTGGTATTGCCCCCCCCGTTCCAGAATAGCGATAAAATTCTCTCTCTCTCTCTCTCTCTCTCTCTCTCTCTCTCTCTCTCTCTCTCTCTCTCTCTCTCTCTCTTTGTCTCTGTCACTCCCTCTCACTCTGTCTTTCTCACTCTCCCTATCTCTCTGTGAGTGTGTGTGTGGGGGGAGGTGAGGGGGGGCACGTGCATTCCAGTATTGATCGTTTGGTATTGCCCTGTTACAGTCAAGTGATACATGTTCGCCTTTCTTCCTCTGTCTGTTTTCTGCTTTTTTCCGCTGACTCACCACTTTCGTTCCACCCTCTTTACTGATCTGCTGAGGTGCAATGTTTTTTTTTTAAAAAGTAATCATTATCGTCGATAGTGTTAATATTTTTATCATCATCATCATGAGCATTGTCGTCGTCCTCATCAGCGTGGTCATCGTCGTGGTCATCGTCTTCAGATCAAAATCATCAACAATAAAGTTGTCGTAGTCTTCACCAGCAGGAGCAGCATCATCATTATTAGCAGCAGCAGCATTGTCATCATTAGCAGCAGCATCATTAGCAGCAGCATTATCATCATCATTAGCAGCAGCATTATCATCATCGTTAGCAGCATCATTATAATATCATCATCATTAGCAGCAGCAGCATTATCATCATCATTAGCAGCATTATCATCATCATCATTAGCAGCATTATCATCATCATTAGAAGCATTATCATCATCATTAGCAGCAATAGCATTATCATCATTAGCAGCAGCATTATCATCATTAGCAGCAGCATTCACTCAATATAGCTTTCTGCACTTCACACACACGGTGCATACCAGGCATAATAAATCTAGGAAACCTGATCGAGTTCTGTTGTAGGAGGTACGGTCCTTTCGCTATACCCTGCAACCTGAAATTGCAAATGAGCAATCATACAACTCATTCTATAGAGGACGAGTTAGCTGTGATTGCTAATGGGATTGCTTGCACGCCTACATGCCACTGACCCAATTCCAGCCGCACGCAAATGTCTAGCTGCAGATTTTTCTCAGAGGGCTCGTTTTTCGGTGAGGACTCTTTGGACGGCATTTCACCTCTCCCTCTCTCTCTCTGCGTATGCTTTTGGTGTAGCTTTTCTAATAATAATAATAATAATAATAATTATTATTATTATTATTATTATTATTATTATTATTATTATTATTATTATTATTATTATTATTATTATTATTTAATATAGCGCGTTTTCATACAAATGCTCAAGGCGCTTTACAATTACATCCAGTTACACAAACATGCAACACACAGAAAGCACAATAATTAAAACCAACATCAGCAAAAAAGCAAAGCATACCCAAAGCAAGACATTAACAACATAGCCATACATACAAAGCGCAAAAGAACATACAAGCACACAGTTAAACCACGGCAGTACAAACAACAGGGTCATAAAGACAAAAACACTAAAAACACACAAGCAAATCATAGTGCAAGTAGGCTGTACATACAGGGCATCAGCAAACCAATATGCAATAATGCTACAATATAGTTTGTTCCTAGAATTGAGGCACTGTGGTCTAATGGTAGTGCTTCGGCTTGCGGATCTAAAGGTCCCGGGTTCGAGCCCTGGCCGGGCTTGTGTTGTGTCCCTGGGAAAGACACTTTACTCCTGTTTTCCTACTCCTTCGGATGAGAGTATAAACCGAGGTCTAGTTTGTGTCGCATACATTCCATTATAACGGACTTTAAAGATCCTGACGCTCATGTCCTAGACGGGTGAGTGCCGGTGACAAGAAAACACCCAGCATGCACCTAGGTCCTTCTCCCCCATCCCTGTGCTCAGTTGTCCGGGCGTCAGACCATGCGCCCAAAGGCTGCGGGTGGGCGTCTCGGGCGGCTTGAGTTAGATCCTGTATCGGCCAGCGCCTTGAGCAGCTCTTGAGCTGGAAAAGCGCTATATAAGAACGATTAAATAAATTAAATAAATAAATAGAATTGTCAGAATCTGAATAATGTCCAACATTAAACGATATTCTTTACATCAGGCTTTTGATGCAGACAAATTCAGAATCTGAATAATGTCCAACATTGAACAAGATATTCTGTACATTTGGCTTTGGATGCAGACATATTAGTAACTTGATGATATTTTTCCACATTTTGAGCTGGTTGTATTTTGAGCTGTTGTCAGCTAGCACTTCGAGCAGGACTTTTTATGCTGAAGAAAATTGCGCTATAATAGAATAATTTTATCATCAACCTCAAGTACGAATTAGTTGGAGCTTACAGACAATACACTTCTTCTGTGCCAGTGTGTACTTCAAATTAGCGTAGGCGTGTAATTTGCTTATTATGCGCAACAAGAGTCTTTAATTAATATTAAAATGAGCGCGCCTGTGACTGTGCAAACAAGATAAGGTCATTAATGTATAGTTAATGTTCTTGCGGGCTGCACCCATGAAGTATGCCATTAATGACGCTAGAAATGACGGCGCCCCCTACTGTTTGTTAAATGTCATGTCATTAATTCATTTGTTCACCTGTGTATATTGGTATAGCGTATAGGTATAGCGTGTATGTTGGTATAGATCGCCGTGCTTTGAGCCTGATTGATTTGGGGAAAGGCGCGTATATAGCATCCTGTAGTATTATTATTATTATTATATGCCCAGTTATCATTTTAAGCCTTGTGAGTAAATTGGCTGTGTTATATTAGTGAGAGAGGATTGAAATAAGGAGTGCGCGGTGGCTCAGTGATGAAAAGGACGGCAAAATAATAAAGGCCTCCATTGTTTTGCCCTCGTTTTCATCATTGAGCGATACGTTACTGTACATGGTTATTGCTTTAGGTCCAGCGGGCTCTTCCGAGCCAAACCAGGACCAGAGAAGTGAAAGAGGACTCACCCCTGATCCGCATAAAAGATTTGCCGAAACAACCCTAGTGGTAACACTGAAGGCAATCTACCAGCCGGTCACTTTACAATAAAGACATCCCACGCAGGGGACGCTGAGGCTATACTCTAATTTATCGAACCCCCGTTTACAAAAACAAAATAGAATACAAACATTATTATACAATATCAATAAAACACATACATTTAAAGTGCCCACATTGCTAAATAATAACATCATAGGAAGCCCCAGTGACCATTTGGCAGAAAGCATCCAATATTCCCAAGCTGATCCAACAAACCTCTCACACAAATGAGGAGTTTTGTCCCGGAAGAGTTTTCAAGAAAAAAAGGTAGGTGACTGGTCTAGCGAAGAAGAAGATAGTATAGTAGATTGATAGAACAAAGTAGGAATGAGAAAGAACAAAGGAGAAAGAGAGTGACAGTGGGAATTTAAAGCGCTAAATTTCCAGAAGGTGTGGATACTATTTATACTGAAACCTCCGGCACCCCCCCCCCCCCCCCCCCCCGGGGGGACACTGAGCGATAACATAACAAGGCAGTAGTTCCTACTTTGAAGGATTACCGCCTGATATGAAGTGGCGACAAAAATAACGTCGGTGATTAAAATGCTTAGTTTAAAAAAGCACCCTTTCTTTCGTTGTAACACCAGGTCGCCCAGGATTGTGCTTAGTTGTCTGGGAGTGAGAGGATGCGCCGAAAGCTGCAAGCGGGCGCCTCGGGCGGCTGGAGTTGGATATCCTGTCTCGGCTAGTGCCTTGAGCAGCTTGTTGAGCTGGAAGAAGTGCTGTATAATAATAATTACATCAGTGAGATAGGGTTTGTTCTCTGCCTTCACCATCGTCCTCATTAGCTTCTTGTTGTTGCTGTTGGGTGGTGGTGTTGATCTTTTTTCTTCTCCGTCGATGATGAGGATGACGTCCTCTTGCAAGGCGCAGCTCATGCATGCTGGCACCATGCTCAGGGCGCACAGGAAAGTGGAGTGGGGTGGGGGAAGGTAAGGATTCGTGGGGCAAAGGGGAGGGATGGTGTGGGAGGGGGCAGGGTTCGTACACAGCGAAGAGTGTTGGTGGGAGCAGGGGAAGGGGAGGAGGAGAAGAAGAGCATTAACTGTTTTTCAAACAGGTGTGCCTTTAAATGCCTTTTGAAGACATCCAAGCAGTCCCTTAGGATTTTGTGGCAATGAATTCCAAAGCTTCGGGCCGCAGTGGGAAAAAGAATGAAAACCGAGTCGCTTCTTTTTATGGTTGCTCACTGATGGCACGCACAGTTTAGGTTTTGATCGTGAGCGAAGTTATGAGGGTGGCTTGTGGGTGGGGAATTATATCTTGCATGTACGTGAGAGAAGGCTTTGAGTCTTTGATGCGTTTATGGCACAGTGACAGCATTTTGAAGTCTAGCCCCTTGTTGGGGGCCAGTGGAGTCGTCTGAATACTGGTTGAATATGTTCACTCTTCTTTGTATGAGTAACAATTATAGCTGCGGTGTTCAAAACACATTGAGCTGCTTGGTCTGGAAGTCCCCACCTGCAATTGTTGCCATAGTCCAATCTGAATATGACCATGGCAGCGGCAATGGCGACCGCAGTCTTAATTTTAAGGAACGGTCGCAGTTTGCCAAGAGAGCGGTTATGGAAGTAGCAATCTTCACAAAAAGCATTCACATGGTCAGTCATAGACAGATCAGCATCAATAATGATGCCTAAGTCTCGAAAAATAGGCGAGGATGGAATGATCATTAATAATCATCCTCAATATTATCTTCAGTTAACTTCATCAACATCGTTGTCGTCATCATCATCGCGTCTTCTGGATTTTCTCTTCATCTACCACATCATGATGATTATCGACGATGTCGTCATCATTAACATTTCCTTTTCTTCTGCTCCTACCTTCTCCAACTCCTCTTCCTCCTTCTCCCTATCATCGACTCACTATCATCTTTTTTCACCCTCTCTTCGCCTCTTTTTTCATATTCCCATCTTCCCCTCCCTCTCTGCATTTCTTTACTCCCAACCTCTCTTCCTCCTCCCCCCCCCTGCGCTCACTCGCGTTTGTATGTGAGTCAGTGATTTGGAGGTACTGTCAGTGTCAGACGGTATTGATTTGGAATCGATCTGTGCTGCTTGTTTGATGTGGGAGGTGACGTCACCCATTATTTGTCAGCCACTCCTGTACCCCCCCAACAAGCTAGAAGGGACCTCTGTACGTAGTTAGGGCTCATTGCCGAATCCACACAGCCATAATAATTGTCCAATTGAGCGGCAGAAGGCCGAATGTTGCACCAGAATTCCGCATCAGATTGTCCGAATGTTGTGCGGCAAAATGTCAAATAATAGTCACGCAACAGCGAATGGCCAAACAATGAGAGTAAAAGTTTGTTTTTCGTTTTAATAGGCTAGCACACTTCATTCAGATACTGATAATTATTAATACAGATAATAATTCAATAATGTTTTGAATAATACCAGTATTTATATAGAATAATACCAGAAATTTTTTTTTGGTAATGCGAGCATGTATATAATATTAATCCAAGAATGTATGTAATAATACTGGGATTTATGTAACACACAAATGTTTATAATTGTACCAAAATGTATATAATACAAGAATATCTATCAATAATACCAGAATTTCTATAATGATTATACAAGAATGTATATAACAATTATTATATTTATAGAATAATTTAGATTATAATACGAGAGAGAGACAGAGAGAGAGAGAGACCGAGAGAGAAATATAATACGCACACAAAACATAGTGATGGAAGACACGGGTTCTCACAGACAGACAGACAGACAGACAGAGAAACAGAGAGACCGAGAGAGAAATATAATACGCACACAAAACATAGTGATGGAAGACACGGGTTCTCACAGACAGACAGAGAAACAGAGAGACCGAGAGAGAAATATAATACGCACACAAAACATAGTGATGGAAGACACGGGTTCTCACAGACAGACAGAGAAACAGAGAGACCGAGAGAGAAATATAATACGCACACAAAACATAGTGATGGAAGACACGGGTTCTCACAGACAGACAGAGAAACAGACAGAGAGAGAAATATAATACGCACACAAAACATAGTGATGGAAGACACGGGTTCTCACAGACAGACAGAGAAACAGACAGAGAGAGAAATATAATACGCACACAAAACATAGTGATGGAAGACACGGGTTCTCACAGACAGACAGAGAAACAGACAGAGAGAGAAATATAATACGCACACAAAACATAGTGATGGAAGACACGGGTTCTCACAGACAGACAGACAGAGAAACAGAGAGACCGAGAGATAAATATAATACGCACACAAAACATAGTGATGGAAGACACGGGTTCTCACACAGACAGACAGACAGAGAAACAGAGACCGAGAGAGAAATATAATACGCACACAAAACATAGTGATGGAAGACACGGGTTCTCACAGACAGACAGACAGAGAAACAGAGACCGAGAGAGAAATATAATACGCACACAAAACATAGTGATGGAAGACGCGGGTTCTCACAGACAGACAGACAGAGAAACAGAGAGACCGAGAGAGAAATATAATACGCACACAAAACATAGTGATGGAAGACACGGGTTCTCACAGAAAGACAGAGAAACAGAGAGACCGAGAGAGAAATATAATACGCACACAAAACATAGTGATGGAAGACACGGGTTCTCACAGAAAGACAGAGAGAAACAGAGAGACCGAGAGAGAAATATAATACGCACACAAAACATAGTGATGGAAGACACGGGTTCTCACAGACAGACAGACAGAGAAACAGACAGAGAGAGAAATATAATACGCACACAAAACATAGTGATGGAAGACACGGGTTCTCACAGACAGACAGACAGAGAAACAGACAGAGAGAGAAATATAATACGCACACAAAACATAGTGATGGAAGACACGGGTTCTCACGCACTTACTAACACGAGAAAGCTGCCCAAGGCGTTGGCTGAAATCCCCATTACACTGAAGTTGTTCAAGACGCCAACTGTCGCTGTCCAAACGCCCCACATTACAACAGCAGCAACATGAGCAATAAGTCGTAGGCAAAAACCAGCGGTCCGACAAAAGAAGAATAACATTCAAAGAGAAAGATGACAGTTTCGGTACTTTTGATACCCTCGCCAAACGTAGGTTCCAGAGGGAGCGGGGTTGGAAGTGGTGGGGTCGGGGTTGGGGTAGGGTATACCGCAATCGACTTTTTTTTCTCGTCCTTTTGTGTGTGAGTGTGCCTGTCTGTCCGCGCAGTTTCTCAGAATTGGGTGGAGGGGTTTGTACCAGTGTGGGTGTGTTGTTGTTGTTGTGTTGTATGGGAAAGAGAGAGACCTACTAGTGATAAATAATAATAACTCATTTATAATAACATATTATGCTGTAAATTTTCATTTTTTCGTGTAAGTCATAAAGTGAGCATAACTCAGCAGGTCTATATTTTCTACAAAAATTTGTCTATTCCTACATCATGGACTTAGGTTCAATCTACAAATGAACCCACTAGTTCAAGGTTGTTGATAATGCAATAGTTAGTTGATATTTTTCTGCCGATTCTTGTTTTAATATTTTTGTTTTCTTGTTAAACTAGCATTACATATTGTCATTAGTCGTAAGATTTTCTATGTGGAAGGAAAAAAAAATTATGTAATGCACTAATTAAACAGGAAGGACAAGGGTAGCAGAGTACAGGCAAGACATACCAAGAGAGATGGAAGCAAGCGAAAAGAAATGAAGGAATAGAGTGAAGAGTTGTGTGAGGAAAAAAAAAAGAAAATGAGACGACCTTTCACCAATGTCGCTTTTCTTACACTGGTACCAAAACGAATCTCGGTGAACGTTAGATTCTGGTAGGATATCTGTCACCCCATAACACGACCATAGGTAAACTATTTGTAAACACACCATGCTTGATATGCCCAGTACTATACCCACAATATAACATTAATCTTTACTTACTTTAATTAAAACAATTGATACATATGCTTAAGACACCATCCACATGCTAATACTCATTACCTCTCAAGCAAAAATACACATGCCTGTAAAAACAAGATAATCGAAGTCCCGTTGTATGGAGAAAGAAAGCAGGGAGAAGACAGTATGAAGCAAAATAAAAAAAAAGAAAAACAGAATACATATTAATCAATGAAAAGCATATTATTGTGATGTCAGAATATTTCTCATTTAAGATCATACATGTGTAACGAGAGAAGAGTGTATTCTTTTTTTCTTTTCTTTATTATCTCATACTACTCAGTCAGATTTCTTTCTCCAACCCCTACACCGACAACCCTCACCCATTCGTTTACAGTAGATTCATGTGTATTTTATGCTTGAGATGGATGACATGATTGCCACTGGCTGGATTGCTGTCTTCACAGTGGATTCCATCATTGTTTGAGAACTTTGGGAGTAAGTAAAGATTTTTAACTGTTAATTGTGGGATAGTAAACTGGTAACATATCAATCATGTGTGTTTACAGCATTGTGACGTGTACCTATGACGTCGTGTGTGCAGGTGACGGAACAGCGTATCCAGTACCAGAAGATCCGGGTTGACGTCACCGAGGATACGTTTTGTCCCACCTGTAAAAAGCGCATTGGTGAAAGGTCAGCCTCTCTCTCTCTCTCTCTCTCTCTCTCTCTCTCTCTCTCTCTCTCTCTCTCTCTCTTCCTCCCTCTCTCTCTCCCTCCCTCTCTCTCTCGGTCTCTCTTTCTCTTACTCTCCCCGCCCTCCCCTGTGGGGGTGCCGGATTTCCTGTTTAAATAGTATCATAATACATTTTATTTCGCTTCAACTTTTACATCGAAGAAATCTTGGTACGCATGGGGTACTCAGTTGTGTAGGTCTATATATGTAATTCGCTTATGTTTATACAGAAGAAAAGCACACAATTAAAAGCAAGCAATCCTGCATGACAAACACAAACATACATACACATATACCTGCATACAACAACCTTCGACACTAGGGTGGTTAAATCAATTATAGATTAACACAATGTCTCATCACGGAATGACTAGAATTGACAAATTTGTGTGTAGTAAAATAGTAGGCCTATGTTGCTCGTGTTTGCACACTTTATCACGCGCGCTCACGCTTACACGAAAAATGACATTACAGCATAATATATAACATAAATGATATATGTATTATTTATCACTAGACTGACTCTCTCTCTTTCTCACATACACACACACACACACACACACACACACACACACACACACACACACACACGCACACACACACATGCCACATATTACGCATCATTGTCGGACTCAGAAAGCGGTACATTGCTAACACTGCTACTGATATTTAAGAGGGAGACCGAATTACTTTGAGGCTGCTAAGTCAACAGTAAAGGGGGGAGGGGGCAGTAAAGCGTATCCCCACTTTGTGGAAATTTAGTGCTTTAAATTACAATTGTTTCTGTCATTCTTATTCTTTCTCGTTCCTAATCTTACTATCTTCTGTCTTTTCCGCTAGACCTATCACCTAACTTTTTTCTTGAAAACTCTCCCAAAACTCCTCTTCTGTGTATGGAGTCTGCTGGGTCAGCTTGAGGATATTGGACGCTTTCTGCTAAATGGTCACTAAGACTTTCTATGGTACTTCTATTTAGCAATGTAGGCATTTTATTTGTATGTGTTTTGTTAATATTTTATAATGATGTTTATAATCTTTTTTTTTTCTTTTTTTTTTTTTTGTGAACGGGGATTCGATAAATTAGAGTACAGCCTCAGCGTCCCCTGCATGGGATGCCTGTATTGTAAAGTGGCGGGAAGGTGAAGTGCCTTCAGTGTTACCATTAAGGTTGTTTTAGCAGATCTTGTATACGGATCGAGGGTGAGTCCTTTTTCAACCAAGTTGTGGTCTTGTTCGGCTGTTTGCAGTCCGCTGGACCCCATAAACAATGACTAATTCTATCTCTCTCTTCCCCCCCCCCCCTCCACCATTCATATATATATTTATTTATTTCTGACATAAACAACACTGTGAGCAACTCGAAGACGGGAAAATAACTGTATGGTGGCACAATAAAGCAGGCTTCAGTTAAAAAAACAGAAGTAGAAGTTTTTTCTCTTTTTTTATTAATTTATTTAATCATTATTATATAGCTCATTTCTAGCTCAAGAGCTGCTCAAGGCGCTGGCCGATACAAGATCTAACGCCCGAGACGCCCACTTGGAACCTATGGGCGCATAGTGTGACGGCCAGAGGACTGAGCACAATCCTGGGGATGGGGAGAAGGGAGCACGAGCGTGATGGGGTGTATTTGTGTAGGCCTGCACTCAACCCGCAATGACTAACTAACCAACTAACTAACCCGCGTCAGGATCTTTAAAGACCATGCGATTGGGATGCGGACCTGCACAGATTAGACCTCGATTTATACTCTCGCCCGAAGGAGTATCCAGGAAACACCTACACTGACATCGTACAAAAGAACATTGGTATGACGGCCTACTAGCGCCAAACCGAGAGTTACCATTATCACGAGATAATTAAAATTATCACGTGTTCTGTGTAATTTACAGAGATATCGGTATTGGTAATCCGCAGTGTTAATTAATAATTATTAGTATTTGCCACGCTTTCCTAGCGCCAAAACCTGATAATTACAAATATCATAAGATAATTACAATTATCAAGCGATAATTACAATTATTACTGAAAATTATAAATATCAAGATGAGCATGCGCGGCCCGATACGCGATGCGCATGCGCGGCAGAGGCACTGTTCCCAGCACGCCTGGGGTTTTGGCCCTAGTAAAGCGTGGCCAAAACTGAAAATTAGTAATTAACACTGTGAATTACCGGTATCTCTGTGAATTACACAGAACACGTGTTAATTACAATTATCACTAATACATGTAAGTTTTGCAGGTTTTGACGCTAGTAAGCCGCCTTACCAGATTTAAGCATGATCACATGAAAATTATAATTATCAAGTGAAAATTGTAATTATCATGTGATAATTACAATTTTCTGTTTTGGCGCATTTCCAGGCGGATTGATAGAGCCAAAACTGAAAATTTAACATTATCACACGAACATATTTGTAATTTTCAATGATAATTGTAATTATCTCTTGATAATTGTAATTATCCCATGATATTTGCAATTATCACATGATAATTGTAATTATCAGGTTTTGGCGCTAGTAGGCCGTCATACATTGGTCTACACAGCTGTGTGCTCATTTCCTGTATTGAGTTGAAAATGACTTTCGGATGGCTGAAAAACAAATACCAGCACTATAAGTATTCACACTGCCTTGCTGAGATTACACGAGTTGCTACTAGTTGTTACACTCAGTTCGATGTTGGTGTTTTCTATCAGTATTTGATTCAGCCCCAATGCTGAATTCCTGATAGGGTGTAACTCAGATTCGTTTATTCACACAGCCCGTCCAAACAGCATACAAGTCACAAAGTCGACGTATGAAGTTTTCCACTTTTATTCAGCACACACCAACAACTGCATACAATTCTCAACTCAACTCAACAACTTTCACAGCAACTCTCCAAATCACTATCAACAACTTTACTATCTCAACAGCAATCTCGGCACACGATTAAATAACCTCTCTCTCTTCCGGAAGAATTTCGAACAATGTAGAAATGACGCACTGCCACCAATCGAATAAAAGATCGTCATCACTGACTTACGTCATTACACATTTCTTCTCCTTCCGGATCGTTCCTTCAAATTTCTACAATTATCCCGAATCTTCGATCGATAGTAAACAAGCCGATCCAGAAGATTCTACAACAATATCGACTAACGGAAATTATCAACGTTATACAAAGCCTCTCCTAACAACAATGCAAACTCAAATCAAAGGTAAATAAACTCTATTATTGAATACTTTGCAAATCGAAACGATTAGATCTATCGTACACGCTTTCGACATACTTTCGTACGCGTTTCAACGTAACATAACCCCCCACTCAAGAAGAAATTTACCTAATTTCTTTCAACAACGTTGAAACGTAATGCACAAACAAAGTCCTCAATTGAAACTAATTTAAGACTTTCTGAATACCGTAATTGCGCTCAGCTTATCTACACAGAGTCAATGGTTTTCATCTTCAAATCTGCCTGGATAATGTCAATGTTCACAGTTCATTCACACAGAGTCAAAGTTTCTCATCTGCAAGTCTTTCTGGATACTGTCAATGTTCACAGATCATTTACCCAGTCAACGTTTTTCATTTTCAAGTCTGTCTTTACCAATATCCTTAGTTCGTCCACACAGTCAATGTTCTTTCGTTCGCAAGGAATCGACGCCCTCGTCAGTTGCGGTCGTCATCGGCCCAGGGTCAAAGACGATGATCACGTGGGCTTCCCTGGAATCAGTGCGTCCTCCGTTGTCTCCTTCTTCCATCGGATGTCCGACGCAGTCGACGTTGTCAGCTCCCAGGATGCATTTGCTGGGTCTCACGGTCAGGTTGGCTTCTGCAGGACGGTGGAACAGCTCCCTCGAGATCTGCAGATGCTCCTTCCAGGTCTGGGTGTGGACCTCATGTTCGACCAAAGTCGTAGAGCCTGGGACATCACTGAAGCTATGGGGAAATTCGCCCATAAGGTCCTTGAGCTCCAACTTTTGACCTTCCGTCAAGCCTGGTCCTAGCTTAACGTCATTAATGCCTTCTTTGCTATGGAAGTCTCCCAGTTCCAACAGTTCCTCGCTGTCAAAGCTGTTGTCGGTCACAGCTGCTGTGGCTGCGTGCACAGTCTCTGATGGCCTTTCCACGTACAGCTTAAGGAGGTTGGCGTGGTATATCTTGGAATGCTGACCGACCTTTACCTTGTAGTCGTTGATCCCCACCACGGTCTCCACTTCGTACGGGCCTTTCCACTGCATCAGCAACTTATTGTGATCAGTAGGTAGCAGCACCAGCACTTTGTTGCCAGGTTTAAACTTCCTGTTCACGGCCCTACGGTCATAGTAGTGCTTTCCACAGTCCTGGGACTTCTTCAGGTTTTCTCTGGCTATCTCGAGAGTCTGCTCCAGCTTCTCCCGTAGCTCAAACACGTACTGGTAACTGTTCTTCACCTCTGGGGTGTCCACTTCTTTCGTCCACAGTTCTTTTAGGATGTGCATCGGCCCTCGGATGGTTCTTCCGTACAGCAGCTCGAACGGAGAAAAGCCGGTGGACTCCTGCGGTACTTCTCTGTAGGCGAAAAGTAGGGCGTTGATGTAGCGATGCCATTGTCTGGGCTGCTCGCTGCACAGTTTCTTCAAGGTGGACTTCAGCGTAGCATTGAACTTCTCGACGAGCCCGTTGCACATTGGATGGTAGGGTGTCGTAGTCAAATGCCGGATGCTCAGCAGTCGGTTGACCTCCTTCATGCAGTCAGAGACGAACTGCGTCCCGAGGTCTGTCAGAATTTCTTCAGGCACTCCAAGCCTACTGAACATGTCCACCAGTGCCTCTGCTACAGTTTCAGTGTCAATCTTCTTCAGTGGCACTGCTTCTGGGTACCGAGTCGCATAGTCTACTAAAGTCAGTACCCATCGATGACCTTCTTCACTCGGAGGTCTTATTTCGCCGATTAAGTCTAAGGCCACCCTCTTGAAAGGTCGGTCGATCAGAGGCATCCTCTGCATAGGCACTTTCGGGACCCTTCCTCGAGGTATGGTCTTCTGGCAAATGTCACATGATCGGCAGAAACGGCTGACGTCCGCATGAAGTCCTGGCCAGTAGAACACCGCCTGGATTCTATCCGACGTCTTCTTGATGCCTAGGTGACCTCCCATGATTGAGTCATGCGCTACTTCCATCACCTGGCGCCTTAGGGGTAACGGTACCAAGACTTGACGTAGTGGTTTACCTCCGTTGACCCTCGGGTGCTGGAAGATTCGGTACAGGATCTTGGCCTTCACCTCAAAATAGACCGTACCACTGCCTTTGGTCACGTGGTCTTGGCGGTTCCTGTACTTGTTTAAAGTGCTATCAGCTTCCTGGAGCTGGATCAGCTTATCTCTGTCCACGATGGCAGCTTTGGAGTTGTCGGCGACCTTCAGTGGTGTAGACACCTTGTCTCTCTTGGCCTGGGCCCTGGTAGTAACAGCACTGACGATCTCTGGTCGGCAGGGCTGAGCCGGAGTAACCACATTGTCCCGTAGCAGCTCTGTAAGGTCTCCATCGGGAAACGGCAATGGATCCTCCTCCACAACTTCGACGCGTTGGGTTGAGGCAGGACTCCACTCTGGATCGGGGTCGTCGGGTCGTCTCGCGCCGTCGATATTCCCGATCATCAAATCATACAGCGGCTTCTTCAGGCAAACCGCTTCGACTTCGCCTATGTAGAAAGGGGTGTTGACATGAATTTTTGCAACTGGCGCTTTCACACATTTGCTGTCGGCCATGAGTGTCCATTTAGAATCGCCAGTGAACTGTTCTTTAGCGATTAGGTCTTCTCTGACGATGACCCCACTGCAGCCAGAGTCTCTTAGAACAGTCACTTCATGATTTCCGACGCGTCCCTTGGAAACAGGCATGTTCTGGACGGTCACAGCTGCGCTGGCGACGACGTTGATGGATTTTCCGTTGGCAAGGAGAAGTTGGCCATCAGTCATGCACTCTTGCACGTCCGCAGGGGTAGCTGTGCGCTTGGTCTCACTCGGAAGAATGACGCTCCCGCCGCACACTTGATGGTCAGATCTACTGTTTTGCCGTTGATTGGAGAACCGCCTCTGCCGGTTGCCCGCCGCTGCATTGTCCGTACTGCTCCGCTGTCCGCTATTTCTGCTTTGAGGGCAGCTGGCAGCTCTGTGGTCTGTAGCGTTGCAGATAAAACAGCCTCTTGAGTGCCCTTCCCTGGGAGGAGGCGTGGAGTCCGTCTGTCTCTGGCTCGTCTGGCTCCCTTGGACCTGGTTCCCATGGTTTGCAGTCTTCTGAAAATGTTTCGTCGCGCTGGGTAGCCCCAGGGTTTTCCCATGAGCGATGAGATATCTTTCAGCAGCCTCAGTCACATCTTTAAGCGTCTGCAGCTTTTGTTCTTCTAAGTGGGTCGCTAGGTCCTTGTGACAGGCATTGAGAAATTGTTCTTTCACAATCAGGTCATGGAGACTGTCGTAAGACTTCATTTCGCCTGATAACTCCACCCACTTGTGTAGATATGACGACAGGCGCTCCACAAACTGCTTTGGCGTCTCGTCTGACTTAGGCCGGCATTCACGGAAGCGTTTACGGTAGCCCTTCTCTGTAAAGTTGTAGCACTGTAATAGGGCCTCTTTCAAGACGTCGTAGTTTTTGGCGTCATCGTTCGACAGTCTGGTGTAAACTTCGAGCGGCCCTGTCAGAAGTGCACTTAGTCGAATTGCCCAGTCTCGAGGTTGCCAATTGGAGCTTTCGGCGAACCTTTCGAATCTCGCCAGATAACTGTCAATCTGGTCCTTCCCGTCGACGAAAGCTGGCAATTTTGGAGCCGTGTTGTCACTGATAACTTGTGGCGCATTCTGCTGTTGCTGGATACGCGCCATTTCTAGCTGGAACTCAAGACGCTTCAGCTCGAATTCTCTGTCTTTTTCTTGCCGCTGCTGTTCAATTTCTAGACGCTTCTGTTCTAATTCTATTTCTTTTTCTTCGCGCCATATTCTCTCTTGAGACTTGACGTACTCCGTCAGCTGTTTGCCTTTTAGATTTAGTTCAACCCCTCTCTGCCAGAAGTCAGCCATCTTGATGCTTCTGGAAAGTTCTTTTCTAGAAGGTTCTTTTATGGAAAGTTCTTTTTCTAGAAAGTTCTTGACTGTAGAGTTCTTTTTCTGGAAAGTTCTTGACTGTGCTGTACCTTTCTAGACTGTTCTAGAACAGCACGCTTTCTGCAGTAGCGCTGATGCTTGTCACTAGTCGCCTTCGCTGACGCAGGCCCCGCTGTCCTCGTCGTATGCGACGCTGCACCACGCTGGTGTTGATGTATACGCTCCTGTGCTGAAGTATACGCGACGTCCGCTCGACGCTCGCTGTAACACTGGCGATGTAGCTCCGAGACTGTCCCTCGACGTAGTCTTACGGCAGCTACGTAGTCCCGATCTGTTGTTCGCTCACGAAGCAACTCTTCAGCGACTACACGCCCTTGCAGTCAACCCGAATCTATCGGTGATGTAGTCCCAGTATGTTGGCCCCTCTCGACGCAACTCGTTGGCGGCTACCCTCGATGACTGCCTCTCGTAACGTTGACTCGCTTGTCGTAGCAGTTGAACCCTTGGCTATGGCGTGAATCGCGGCTTGACCCCCAAAATGTTACACTCAGTTCGATGTTGGTGTTTTCTATCAGTATTTGATTCAGCCCCAATGCTGAATTCCTGATAGGGTGTAACTCAGATTCGTTTATTCACACAGCCCGTCCAAACAGCATACAAGTCACAAAGTCGACGTATGAAGTTTTCCACTTTTATTCAGCACACACCAACAACTGCATACAATTCTCAACTCAACTCAACAACTTTCACAGCAACTCTCCAAATCACTATCAACAACTTTACTATCTCAACAGCAATCTCGGCACACGATTAAATAACCTCTCTCTCTTCCGGAAGAATTTCGAACAATGTAGAAATGACGCACTGCCACCAATCGAATAAAAGATCGTCATCACTGACTTACGTCATTACACATTTCTTCTCCTTCCGGATCGTTCCTTCAAATTTCTACAATTATCCCGAATCTTCGATCGATAGTAAACAAGCCGATCCAGAAGATTCTACAACAATATCGACTAACGGAAATTATCAACGTTATACAAAGCCTCTCCTAACAACAATGCAAACTCAAATCAAAGGTAAATAAACTCTATTATTGAATACTTTGCAAATCGAAACGATTAGATCTATCGTACACGCTTTCGACATACTTTCGTACGCGTTTCAACGTAACACTAGTAATCCTCGTCTATTCTCATCTAAGCAGAGGGCTAGAAGCTTTGAATTTCGCTATCGATTGTTCTTTCTCTTGACTTTTGACACTCGGAAACGAAAAAACTTCGCTTGATAATTATAAACCGTTAGATCGATTTTTGTTTTCTCAATCAAAAAAGACAATAACGCCCCTCCATCTTGTGTGTGCGTTTGTTTTGTTTTTAGATCATGTTGATGTCAGCCTGAATATAACAGGTTCTTGCCTGATTTGTATGCAAATGAAAACTAGGAATTCCTCCCTTATTAGCGGAACATCAATTGTCGTGGAGCATTATGACCTTTCTTGACCTTCAAGCACTTTGTGACTTATCTATCCCCCGTGACCTTTGTCGAGTACTGACTGTCCTGACTAACATATCGTTGGTAGCTTCAGGCAGTATCGTACGATGTAAACAACATTCTCTGATGTCTGAAATCCTATCGTATGCACTAGAACTGCAAATGTTAGGATATCAGTTGATAATATTCTCGACCTTGTTTGACCTCTGATATTCTAACCCATTAAACCGGGTGACCTCTTAACCGTGCGTGACCTCTAATTGCCTCTTTTATCATTTTTTTAATTTAGTTTGGAGTGCTAGTTTTGAATGACCCATTACTTTTTATTCCAGAATAATGTGGTCTCGGGGTTTTGGGGGGGGGGGGGGGGGGGGGCAATTTTTCCCATAGTAGTCCTACTTAGCTGAGTGACCCTTCAAAAGATGACCTTGTGTGATCTCTGAATGATGTTCCATCCGATATAATATGAATACTTCTTGTTGTTGTTGTTCTTCTTCTTCTTTCTTCTTCTTGTTCTTCTTCTTGTTCTTCTTCTTTTCTTCTTCTTCTGTGAGTGTGGGATATCGGGATGTGTGTGAGTAATGAAGGCTTTATTCTACTTTATCGCTTTGGTGTTGTGATTCTCCGTGCAGTGCTGCTTTGCTGTTGAATTGTTTGAACCACATATTGCGCTACTGTTCTCTGTACGGATTTAGTAATACATTAATAGAAGTGTGCGTGCGCGCGCGCTCGTTTTCGTTGACCTACTTGCGTGACCATTAACCTTCAACCCCAAACGTACTTAGCGACGTTGGAAAATATTCGTTTGCGTTTGGCAATGGAATAATTGCCATTGTTTTGTCCCAAGCATCTGTCAAGCCAACTAACCACACTACATGAAATTATTGCTGTAGCGTTACTACTGACTCCAGCTGCTACGTTTTCAGTGCGTTGTACGAAGCTTGTGAGCGAATGGTTACAGCGGAAGACCTGCGGGCACCAATGTTCGTCGTCCTCATCACCATCATCAGCATCTTGAACAGTATTGCTATCCTATCCTATCCTGTCCCGTAACTCAGAGATCGTAGGGGCACCACAGATGATCGTTTAACCAGCATACTCCATCTTTCCCTGTCGTCAGCAACCCTGATGGTTTCGCTCAGTGCCAAACCAGTCCATTCTCGAATGTTGTCCTCCCACCTCTTTTTCGGTCTCCTTCTTCTTCTATCTCCTTGCACTGTGCCTTGCAGGATGGTCTTTGCAAGACCTGATGATCTGGTGACGTGGCCATACCATCGGAGTTTCCGTTTTTTCACCACTGTGAGCAGGTCATCGTGTTGTCCAATGGCTTGTGTGATGGTCTTTCGGACTTCTTCGTTGGTGATGTGTTGGGTATAAGAAATGCCCAGAAGTCTTTTGCAGCACCTCATCTCCATGCTTTGTATTCTTCGTTGTAGATCTGCTGTGAGGGTCCATGTTTCGCAAGCATATACGAAGATGGAGATGACAAGGGAGCGCAGCAGTCTTACCTTGGAATGTAGACTGTTGGTCTTGTCTTTCCAAATTGGCTTCAACCTCGCCAGGTCAGCAGTTGTTTGTGCGATCCTGGAGAGGACTTCCTGTCGGGACCCATTGTCTGATACAATGGCTCCTAAATATTTGAAGCTATGCACTGTGTTCAGGGATTGGCCTTGGGCTTTGATGTCCGTGTTGATGCCATTGGTGTTGTTGGTCATCATTTTGGTCTTCTCTGCACTTATTACCATTCCATAGGCTCTGGAGGTGGTGTCGAGCCTCTGTACCAACTGTTCAAGTTCTTGTTCCTCTCCAGCCAATCCATCAATGTCATCCGCAAAACGAAGGTTGGAGATTGCTCTTCCCCCTATTGCTATAGTAATAGTGAAAAGGGATGGCCTTAGTAGCACAGTTCATAAGGTGCTGATTTCCTATGCCGAAGGTCTCGGGTTCAAAGCCCGCATGGGCTGAACTTACCTGTTGTTGTTTGTAGATTATAGTCACACGACACTTTCGCATATAGGTGACTACTGGACCGATTTATACTGACACCAGCGGGCCAGTTGTTGGTAAAGGGGAAAATAATATGATCACACGTTGACCAATCCGGGATTCGAACCAGCGACCTTTCGGTTACTAGCAAGACGCTCTTACCAACTGAGCTACCCGGCCCCACACTTACCTGACTTGGGTGCGAGACTTTTCAATAATGGTATTGAAGGCAAGCTAAATTTCAAAATGAAACATTGATTTCTCTTCCGCCTTATGTAATGGCGATCTCTTCAGATCGCTGCGCTTAGAGTTCTATTGAAGAAAAGGCGAGTTATAGCATCCTGTAGACTATTGTTATTATTAGTAGTATTAGTTTTTGCCATCATCACTATTATCATTATCATCAGTATTTATTGTCATTATTATTATCATCATCACTATCTTCACCATCATCACTATCTTCACCATCATCACTTTCTTCATCATCATCATCACTATCATCATCAACCTCATCATCGTCCGACGTCGTCGTCATCATCGTCGTCGTCGTCGTCGTCATTTTCTTCTTCTTGGGCAGCCGTTTTGTGCGGGATTAGTGCGCTTTAGGAAGTAAGGAACGATCTATCTTTGTAGAATATTTCTATTAGTACACAATGCCATGTACTGAACCGAGTGGCGAACCTGAAATGCATTTTCTCCCAGCGTCACGCCTCAGACCACCGCTGCATTGACTCTCGTGACCCTCCATAAACCCTTGTAGTCGGCTAATTCATGTTTATTGTCTTTGAGGCTGTTATTAGCCGTTGGTATCGTTCTTGTTATGCCAGTTTTCTTCTTCAACCCCTCTCCATTCTTCACCCTCTCAATCCCTCCACCATCCACTTAACTACACCTTCTTCTTCTTCTTCTTCTTCTTCTTCTTCTTCTTTTTCTTTTTCTTCTTCTTTTTCTTCTTCTTCTTCTTCTTCTTTTTCTTCTCATTCATTGTTCTTCTTCATCATCATCTCCTTCTTCATGACCATCACCATTATCAAGTGTAGCTGTGTCACTATCAACATCAGGGTCTTCGTCATCAACGCTGCCTACCCAATCATCGTCATCCTCACTGTCGTCATCAGCACCGTTACAATCCAGAACCCTTCCATACAAAACAACAAGCGTGTTTTCGTCCCAGCTCCTGTCCCTAGTGGGTTTATATTTCTGTCAGGATTTGCCGTCCCTAATATGGTTTTTGAATCACTGCACTCCTCTGTGTGTGGGTGTGGGTGTGTGTGTGTGTCTCTCTCTCTCTCTCTCTCTCTCTCTCTCTCTCTCTCTCTCTCTCTCTCTCTCTCTCTCTCTCTCTCTCTCTCTCTCTCTCATTCATATCTTTCCTTCCGTCGTTCTACTCTTACTCCATTTTCTTCTTTTTTTGTCTCCTTTTCCACTTTTTTTTTTAAAATTGTGTTATTCTTCTCCTTCCTCATCCTCTTTCTCCTCCTTCTTCTTCGTGTTGAATATGCATGCCCATTGTTTGGCCGTTCCCCAGTCGCACACTTTGTATATTCGTCCTTGCATACTACTGCTACTGCTACTACTTCTATTACTACTACTACTACTACTACTACTACTACTACTACTACTACTACTACTACTACTACTAATAATAATAATAATAATAATAATAATAATAATAATAATAGTAATCATCATCATAATGGATGCTATGGAGTTTGTGGGTGTGTTTGTGTGCTTGTGTGTGTGTGTGAATGCGTTTGCGTGTAAGCTCTGCTTTACGTTTATGTGTGTAAACGCACGTGTGTGTGTATGTGAGTGTGGGTCCTAATGTGTGTTGAATATGGATGGCCATTGTTTTCCCGTTTCACAATCGCGGTCATTGAGTTGGTAGCCTAGGAGCGGAAGACCCGTTACCTGTTACCTGCTGAGGTTTACCTTTACCTGGTACTAAAGAGCGAACGAACCAACGCACGACAAATCCTCCTTCCACCTATTCGTAGGGAAGGTATCCCTCAATTGCGGACAGTGTGGACCTCATACTCTCAGTCTACATTACGCCATCGTAACTGCGCCCACATGAATTACAGTTTTATATTTAAGGGTTACAAGCTAATATTTTTGTAATTATCTGAAGAGAAATAATTTGAATTATTTCATTTGTGCACGCTGGATCTTTCAGACTAGCCCCTTGAGCAGTATCTCGATCTAGGAAACGCGCTATATTTTTTTAAAAAATACAAACCCATGTAACTAAATGGGTCTGACTCTTTAGTGGCTCTTTGGTTCGTGCAAGCTGGCACAAACATACACTGGAGCGCCAGTTCAGTCCTCATTCTGCATGCATACTACAGTGACTATCGGAGGGGGGGGGGGGAGAGAGAGAGAGAGAGAGAGAGAGAGAGCACCTGGCGACTTGAAATGAAGACAATCTTTATTATTTATTGTATCTCCATCCTGTTTTAGGTCGTTTCCTAATTTGCCTTCATGTGTGTTCCAGTGCCTTCTACTACACACCAGAGGGAACCCTCTACCACTACTCATGTTACAAACCGCCAGTCAAGTGATGTCACCACATTACCTGCGTCATCGTGAGATCACCCACGACCTCCTTCGTCATCGCCCCCACCTCATCGGACCTCACTCTTCTCAAGACCTCTGTGGCGTCCTTGACGAATGAATTCGTGGATACTGCGATATATATAATATATATAGATTGAAACATGTGACAATGGTAATATTGGCAAGTACCTCGTTCATTTTCCTAGTGACGGAAAATTTTTATTTTTAAAAAAAAATGACGTCATGCGGGATTTAAAAAAAAATAATTAATTAACTAATTAATTAAAAAATAAAAATAAAAAGCTATTTCTAAGTAGGCTTAATGATTCTCAGTATAATATCTTGGACAGTTTTGCTCTGACTGATCAAGAAGGTATACATCCTAGGTATCCATTCTGTTGGGAAATATCCATTCTACTGGGATGGGAAAGAAAGATTGGGATGGAGGCCCACTCCCCCCTCCCCCTTCTCCCCCCAAAAAAAAGTATTACTGAATGATGGTACCAAAGAGTCTACTGACCAACTACTTGTGGAGGGAGGGAGAGAAAAGTGAGCGCGTGCGAGTATGTGTGTGGAGAATGCGTGGATATAGGATGTTGGCCTATATCAATCATTGAGCGCCCTGAGTGTGTCTCTATGACCTCGAGTTGTGCGCTATACAAGTGGATTGGTGTGTGTGTTTGTGGTTTTTGTCTTTTGTGCAACCAACGAGCACAATGTATGTGTCTGGTTGTACATGCGTGTGAGCGTTTTGGTCTTTGTGTGGCGTGAATCAGTGTACCAATAAACAAATGACGTATTACAATTTATTAGGCTCGTACACATTTCCACGCAAGAAGAAGCATGGTCACAAGGCTTGGTCAAACGTACATACGTGCTTTCATAAGGTCTCTTATGCTTTTCGTGCGTTTGTGTTTTTCGGTAAGATCAGCGTCAGATACGATAACATGTACAGTAGTTAGGCTAAAATGACTTAAAATATGATGAATTTATTAGGATTAATTATTGCATACTGCGGTATTATGATGTATTTTTCATAAGAACGACAGCTTTTGCACGTTATGACATATTTTCATTAGTATGAAAGCGGTGATATGTTTCGACGTGTTTGTATAAGAAGCGTTTGGTGATTGGTGGTGTACCTATTTGTCTCTGCTATTGTTGGAATGTATTTGACTGTGAACAGTTTTTATAAACATTCTGTACAAATTGATTTCAAACTGAAGCGTGGTTTTATGTGAATTCAAAACTTATTAGTTTGTTGATGACAATATTTTTCTGATTTTTTTTTTCTTCCCCTCTAGTTGGATGAGGGTGTGTGTTTATAATTGAGTTAGGAATGTTTTAGTCTTCGTAAAAGTGGCACACATGTTGCTAATACATGTACTTGCATGATGATCATCACCTTGCCTTATCATCTACATTCCGCATTAAAAGATTTAACAGGGCCTCCTATCCTATCCTGTCCTATCCTATAACTCTGAGGTCGTAGGGGCACCACAGATGATCGTTTAACGAACGGTAAAGGTAAAGGTGGTCCCATAGCCGTGTGGCCGCAGGGAAGCGTGATGTTGGAGATCACACTTACATGTATCTTGGGCCAGCGTAATGAGGGTGATGCCCATCTCTCTCCCTCGCTGCTTTACCTTCCCCACCCTTAAGAGAGTAGGTACTCAGTCACAGTTGAGTCAACTGGGGGCGTTGTTATTTGTCGCTTCACGTTTTGCGGTCACCCATCCAAGTGCTAACCGCACTGGACAGTGCTTAACTTGCGACACATTAGCGAGTGCTCCAACCACTGCGCTATCCGACACCCCTTAACCAACGTACTCCATCTTTTTCTGTCATCAGCAACCCTGATGGTTTCGCTCAGTGTCAAACCAGTCCATTCTGGTCTACCAATCCACCTCTTTTTCGGTCTCCCTCTTCTTCTACCTCCTTGTACTGTGCCTTGAAGGAAGGTCTTTGCTAGACCTGGTGATAATCTGGTGACATGGCCGTACCATGGGAGTTTCTGTTTTTTCACCACTGTGAGCAGGTCATCGTGTTGTCCAATGTCTTGTGTGATGGTCTGTTGGACTTCGTCGTAGGTGATGTGCTGGGTATAGGAAATGCCCAGAAGTCTTCTGTAGCACCTCATCTCCATGCTTTGTATTCTTCGTTGTAGATCTGCTGTGAGGGTCCATGTTTCGCAAGCGTATAGGAAGTTGGAGATGACAAGGGAGCGCATTTCTATTTCACAGACCTTTTCCAAACTCACAGTGAGTGTTGCCCCACCGTAAGAATCTCTCATAAGGATGCTGTGAATGGAAAAAGACAGAAAAAAAAGTACTGCATAGCTGTATTTCATGTTCACTGTTGAAAAGAAGTTGGTTACAAAGAACTATAAACTAATCTTATACTACTTAGTTTATTACAGGCCGAAAAGAAGATAAAAACAACACAACCGAGTCGTCAGAAAAAACACGAACTTTCCAGTTTATTTTGAAAATATTTCTTAACGTACAACAAGGGCTCTGGACAGCAATTCTGTGTATTATAATATTCCATAACATAATATGGTGAACATTATTCAAATTAAAATACGAACATAGTAATCCAAACTGAACATAATTCTTCTATTCATCCATTATTACAACAGTCAACAGCTAAATCGCCAAATTCATTAAAACACAAACGCACAGACACACCAATCAGCTAATGAATAAATAAAGAGAATAATAATTAACTAAGATGTTGAGGACAGAGAAAGATGGAGTACGCTGGTTAAACGATCAACTGTGGTGCCCCAACGACTTTCGAGTTACGGGATAAGATAGGATAGGAAGATGTTAGGAGAGAGGGGAGGTGTGAAAAGTACATACATTACCTTCAAGGTATGTACATATTATAACTGTAATGGTTACAAGTTGTTTGTTTTGTTTTTTTTTAATCATTATTAAATAGAATTAAAAAAAAGAGGGGAGGAGCATAATCGTGATCCCTACTTCTAAAGTGCTGTTCCATTTTATCTGCTTTTTGTTAAACGTGGTTATATCAGATAACAGACGTCTGAGGTGGAGAGAAACTGGCTATATGGCATATGTTGCTAATGAGGTGACGTGAATGACAAGATATAATTGGGAGATAGCTGTGGATGTCCGTGGGCTTGGTGTACAGATCGTTGTGGGGGGGTACCCCGTCCTTAAGACTGATTCTGATGTCAAGAAAAGAGATCTCTTTCCTCGACTAATCCATGGTAAACTTGAAAAATAGTTCAGGTGCCGAAAGAGGTCATTCAGATTATCCGGCAAGTCAAAATGTAGCTGAAGGTATGCCTTTGGGGCCATTTGGAAAGACAGGACCATCAGTCTACACTCCAAGGTAAGGCTACTGCGCTAACTTGTCATCTCTATCTTCCTACACGCTTGCGAAACATGGACCCTCTCAACAGATCTACAACGAAGAATACAAAGCATGGAGATGAGGTGCTACAGAAGACTTCTGGGCATTTCATATATCCAGCACATCACCAACGACGAAGTCAGACCATCACACAAGCCATCGGACAACACGATGACATGCTCACAGTGATGAAGAAACGGAAATTCCGATGGTATGGCCACGTCACCAGAGGGAGACAGAAAAAGAGGTGGGAGGACAACATTCGAGAATGGACTGGCTTGACACTAAGCGAAGGCATGAGGATTGCTGAGGACATATACAGATGGAATACGCTGTGGTGCCCCAACGACCTGCGAATTACGGGACAGGATAGGATAGGAAAGCCGAGCTATTAAGGATACCGGCAGTTTTCTCCATCCCTAAGGTAAGATAAAACTACTATGAGATAAACAACCTATTGAAGGATTAAAAGCGGGTCTTACTAAATACCGACCTTGGTCCCCTACCTTTTAACACCATATGTTTGATTGATAGATGTGTGTGTGAGTGGGTGAAACATGTGAGCATGTATGTTGGTACAGATCGTCGCGCTTTGAGCCTGACGGATGATTGGGAAAAACGCGTATATTGCATCCATTATTATTGTTGTTGTTGTTGTTATTATTATTATAAAATGATGGACCTTGTGTAGTAATGTTGTGTATAGATAATGAGATTGATGATTGTTGATGTTGTTGTTATTATTATTATGATGAATGTGAATGACATTTGCTAATATGGTGCAATATAAACTCAAAAGTCAATTGATATTGCTCTGGTCATATCAACAGCTTTAGGGATACTGTACTCATTCATTTCCGCCTTTTATTTATTTATCATTTAATATAGCGCTTTTTTTAGGCCAAGAGCTGCTCATGGCATTGTATGACATTGTTAACCATTGCATCGTGATGATGATGATGATGATGATGATGATGATGATGATGATGATGATGATGACGATGATGATGATGACGATGATGATGATGATTATGATTGTTATTGTTATTATTATTATTTATTGTATGGAGGAATCTCTGTACATGTTCGAGTTTCGATAACTAGTTTGTAAAATTACATTCATGTAACTATTTTAAACAAAATTTTGAACTTACATAAATAATAGGTATCAAGAACTTCTTCGAATAAACATGACTTTACATGACTTTCAAGGCGATTTGTGAACACTCTCTCTCTCTCTCTCTCTCTCTCTCTCTCTCTCTCTCTCTCTCTCTCTCTCTCTCTCTCTCTCTCTCTCTCTCTCTCTCTCTCTCTCTCTCTCTCTCTCTCTCTCTCTCTCTCTCTGACAAAGATGATGGGATGTGTGTGTGTGTTTGTGTGTGTGTGTAAATTATTTTAATTTCCTATTTAATGTTAAAGACAAGAACTACTAAATTTAGTAGTCCTTCGTTCAAGATAATTTATTTTGTTAATTTGTTTAGGGACAGATTGGAAGATTCTTTCTCTCTCTCTCTCTCTCTCTCTCTCTCTCCCTCTCTCTCTCTCTGTCTGTCTGTCTGTCTGTCTGTCTGTTCGAATTTGCTAATAATTAATTGGTTATTTAATTTTTTGCTTCAAACTCCCTTTCACATTCTTTTGATTTCCAATATAATTAAATGAATATGTAGTCTTACTTTTTTGTATTTGACTTTTATTTTCCTGTGAACGTCGTGGTAAGATATTAGCGGCGAATGGTTTGTTTGATTTCACCGCTTGCAGAAAGTTGCCAAAACGTTCTTTCTAAATTTAGTATTGCTAGTGTCTGCATTGGCCACGAGAAATGGGCTTTTTAGAACCCTGGTACAGGACCCAGCTGCGGCGTTTGTATTTGCCAAATTTATAATAATAATTTAGTTTCGTATTGTTTATGTTGTTTATTTTGTTGTTTTTTGTTGTTATTCTTGTTCTTGTGGGAAAGACACACGCACACTCCATTTAAATATAATTATGCTACTTGAAAATCTTGCGCAATGGATCGGCAAAACAATTGAAGAATTTTCAGTGTTAAGCGAACACATTTGCAGGCAGAGATACTTTTAAAAAAATAAATAAATAAATAAAAATAAAAAAATTCTCATAAAGGTTGAAACCCCAAGCTGAACAAATCCTAGCTGAAGAACAAGCAGGACGAAGTACCACTGAACAGATTTTTAAACTCAGAATAATCTGCAAGAAATACCTACAGCACCAGCAACATATATATCATGGGCTTGTAGACTTCAAGAAAACCTTTGACCGAGTCTGGAATGCAGCTTTGTTGGCAACCATGAGAATGTACAACATCAGCCCTAACATTATTGAAGTCATCAAAAGCCTGTATGAAAGGCTACCAGTGCAATCCTCCACAACACCGCCATTGGGAACTGGTTCAGAACAACAATCGGTGTGTGTCAAGGATGCCTACTCTCTCCAACATTCTTTAACATCTCTCTAGAACGCATCATGTCAGATGCCCTTGTAGATCACGAAGGCATAGTCAGTATAGAAGGGTAGAGCAATCTCCGACCTCCGTTTTGCGGATAACATTGATGGATTGGCTGGAGAGGAATAAGGACTTGAATAGCTGGTACACCGCCTCCAGAGCCTGTGGAATGGAAATAAGTGCAGAGAAGACCAAAATGATGACCAACAACACCAATGACATCAACATGGACATTAAAGTCCAAAGCCAATCCCTCAACACAGTGCATGCCCCCCGTGGGGGTGCCGGGGGTTTCAGTATAAATAGTATCCCCACTTTCTGGAAATTTAGTGCTTTAAATTCCCACTGTCGCTGTCTTTCTCCTTTGTTCTTTCTCATTCCTACTCTGTTCTATTAATCTACTATACTATCTTCTTCGCTAGACCAGTCACCTACCTTTTTTCTTGAAAACTCTTCCAGGACAAAACTACTCATTTGTGTGCGAGGTCTGTTGGATCAGCTTGGGAATATTGGATGCTTTGTGCCAGGTGGTCACTGGGGCTTCCTATGATGTTATTATTTGGCAATGTAGGCATTTTATATGTATGAGTTTTGTTGATATTGTATAATGATGTTTGTATTCTATTTTGTTTTTGTAAACAGGGGTTCGATAAATTAGAGTATAGCCTCAGCGTCCCCTGCGTGGGATGTCTTTATTGTAAAGTGACCGGCTGGTAGATTGCCTTCAGTGTTACCACTAGGGTTGTTTCGGCAAATCTTTTATGCGGATCAGGAGTGAGTCCTCTTTCACTTCTCTGGTCCTGATTTGGCTCGGAAGAGTCAGCTGGACCTAAAGCAATAACCATGTAATGTAATGTAACAGTGCATAGCTTCAAATATTTAGAAGCCATTGTATCAGACAGTGGGTCCCGACAGGAAATCCTCTCCAGGATCGCACAAACTACTGCTACCCTGAAAAGGTTGAAGCCCATTTGGATAGACAGGACCATCAGTCTACATTTCAAGGTAAGTCTGCTGCGCTCCCTCGTCATCTCCATCTTTCTATATGCTTGCGAAACATGGACCCTCTCAACAGATCTAAACGAAGAATGCTAAGCATGGAGATGAGATGCTACAGAAGACTTTGGAGCATTTTCTGTACCCAGCACATCACCAACAACGAAGTCCGACAGACCATCACACAAGCCATTGGACAACACGATGGCATGCTCACATTAGTGAAGAAACTAAAACTCCAATGGTATGGCCACGTCACCAGAGCATCAGACCTTGCCAAGATCATCCTGCAAGGCACGGTGCAAGGAGACAGAGAAACGGGACAGAAAAAGATGTGGGAGAACAACATTCGAGAATGGACTGGCTTGACACTGAGCAGAGCCATGAGGGTTGCTGAGGACAGAGAAAGATGGAGTACGCTGGTTAAACGATAATCTGTGGTGCACCAATGACCTTCGAGTTACGGGATATGATTAGATAGGATAGGATTCTAAATGTTAACGTTGATGGCCTAGAATGCCGGAAAAAATGAGCATTACCCTAATGCTACATTTCAAGGTAATAAGGCTGCTGCCTTCCCTTGTCATCTCCATCTTCCTATACTCTTGCGAAGCAAGGCCCTTCACAGCAGACCTACAACGAAGAATACAAAGCATGAAGATGAGGTGCTACAGAAGACTTTGGGGCATTTCCTATTCCCAGCACATCACCAACGACGAAGTCTGACAGACCATCACACAAGCCATTGGACAACACGATGACTTGCTCACAGTGGTGAAGACAATGAAACTCCGATGGTATGGCCACATCACCAGAGCATCAGGCCTTGCAAAGACCATCCTGCAAGGCACGATGCAAGGAGGCAGAAGAGAGAGACAGAAAAAGAGGTGGGGAGACAACATTCGAGAATGTACTGGCTTGACACTGAGTGAAGCCATGAGGACTGCTGAAGACAGAGAAAGATGGAGTACGCTGGTTAAACGGTCATCTGTAGTGCCCCAACGCCTTCCGAGTTACGGGATAGGATAGGATAGTACCCCAATGCAGAGGCAAGCATCCCCTTTCGATGAGAATATAAACCGAAGTCTCGTCTGTACACGCACGCATTGCATCGCACGGACTTTACAGATTCTGACGCTTATGACCTTGACGGGTGAATGCCAGTTACATACATACACCCAGCACGAACTAGGTCACTTGTCCCCTATCCCCTATCCCCAGTCTGTCCAGTATTGTGCACAGGTGTCTGGGGGGGGAGGGGGGGGAGAGAGACGATCATGAGGGGAGCTTGACGAGGCCGTGTGAAAAAAGTTCAAAGAATGCGCTCACGCGCGCGCACGCTAGCACACACACATACAGAGAGAGAGAGAGAGAGAGAGAGAGAGAGAGAGAGAGAGAGAGAGAGAGAGAGAGAGAGTAGGCGACACACTCTCATTTTACGTTTTAGTGATGAAGAAGTGGGATCTGTGCCAGGTCGTCTCAGGAAGATGTTAGCTGCTGTGCAAAAAGCACGTACAGAACTGATTGGGTGGATGATTTGGGGCGAGTTTCAAAACAGCGAGATCTCGGTAGATCCCGGTAGATCTTGCTCATTGGGTCGTTTCTACGGCTGCTCGCTCGCTAGTCAATCGCAAGGCGAGGCGAGAAAGAGCTAGGCGCCTCTCGGGGTACTTTGCCTGCAAGATCAAGATGGCGGAAAGTACGCGGTTTATGCTACTTGGAATCTGTTACGGTGATAATTCGATGGTAAATCTTCGAGTTTCAACCAGATCATGGGAGGGGGTGAAGAACTATAAGTGAACAATTTTGCTTTTAATCGATTTTGATGATACATTTGATTTTTTTTACTTTATTTGATTTTATTTTCGCAAATCGTCCAACACATTCGAAGGAACCGCCGTTTGTGTACAAATTGAAAACGAGGCTAGAATGAGGCAGCATGGTGGGTAGTTTCATTCAATGATCGGTCTGACTCAAAAACGAGATCTTGTGACCTAGATAGTCTCGCTGAATTGAAACTCGACCCTGGCAAGCCCACACTTCCCACTGCTAGTAATACGTCATGGAGGGGGGGGGGGTAAAGGGTTGGTGGGGATGCATGTAGAGATGAAGGTGATACGGTATGTTTGTATGTGGATGGATGGCCTGGGCGGGGAGGCGAAAGAGAAGTTGAAGATATTTGAGCTCTAGTAGTAACAGTGGTAGGAGCAGCAGCAGTAACAGTGGTAGGAACAGCAGCGGCAGCATTTACGGTAGTAATCGAGTGGTAGTACACAATCTAGTGACAAATGGTACTTATTGTATTAATGTAGCCACCGCTATGTTGCATGACAGCAAAAAACCTCTTGAGATTGTAAACCGGCAAAAATTGTTCTTAAACAGCGCACCTACCAGTTGAGATAAGGTGTACGCTCAAGGCGCTGGTCGAAATCTCACTAAAGTCTAACTGAAGCCAGCCATGACGCCAAATTACAGCACCAATTAGCGCCGGTTTATTTGAGGTCTCGACTTGATTACCGGGTTTTTTAACGTGCAACTGCGACGACACGGAGATAAGTGAATCACCGATGATGAGGTAACTCTACAGGATGGTTGCAAAGTAACTGCCTGAATGAACATTGAGGTTTAACGTCTACACCCACCATTGGCGATATGGCAGACGGGGATAACCATCCCAGGGAAAGAGGGGTAGGGACCTAAATCAGCACTGAACCACCAAAGCAATCATACTGCTAAAATGGACAGTAACTGCCTATTGTAAATCGCTTTTTTTTATACACAGGTAGTCTACTCGGCTCTTTGCAGTCCGCTGGACCCTATAAACAATGACTAACAAACTAACTCACTAAGTAATTAGAAACAACACGTACTGTGATCCGTACAATAGTGGAATGTAATTGCTGGCCTCTGTGTTTCATATCACAGTGACGTGAGCAGCCCCTAATGGCCCGCCACCGGACACTGCGAGGCTGAAGACATCAGAAGACCTAAGACATCAGAAGACCTAAGACATCAGAAGACCTAAGACATCAGAAGACCTAAGACATAGAAGACCTAAGACATCAGAAGACCTATGACATAGAAGAACTAAGACATTAGAAGACCTAAGACATCAGAAGACCTATGACATCAGAAGACCTAAGACATCAGAAGACCTAAGACATAGAAGACCTAAGACATCAGAAGACCTATGACATCAGAAGACCTGAGACATCAGAAGACCTATGACATCAGAAGACCTAAAACCAAGTGTCAGGCGACGGGCCAGTATGGGTTTGCTCTCGTCGCTGTGAACTGAAATCACTGACCAGCATTTGAATTCTACCACTGTAAGAATCTCTTAAACACAAATAATGCACTTTAGCTCGACCAGTGAAACTTGGTTGGTAGTGATCCCTTTCGTTTCCCTTTTATCCAATCGGGAAATCCTTGCGAACTTTTCTTCGTGCCTGTGGTTCTGAAGGGCAGCGCCTTTAGTTGCAGACGAAATTTTGTTCGTTATACTATCCAGGTAAATGCCATCATAACTCTCTAAGATGCGGAGGTTGTTTTCGTCGAAAACGCAGAAGTCTTTAGATTTGGTTCATCGCGGGCTAAAAGACACTTTTCCCAACGAGTTAGAGCATTGGTAATTTTTTCTTCTCTATTTAAAAAACAAAACAACAACACAAATTGGAGAGCTTCTGTAACCCCAACTTCTGTTCATTGCCTACGCTAGCCTACTAACTAGCCCGCTTAGGCCTACGAACCAAGTACTATAGGGCTCATTTAAACCAAGGGCTGTTCGTGCACATTCATAATAAGACATCAGAAAAATGATTTTACATTTTTCCATGTCCATATCAGACACTTGAAACCTAGACATAATGCAAAACTTAAGTTGAAAATCTTAATCGGAATTACAAACTCCTCCGCCATGTTACATCTCAAACATGGCAAACCAAAAACAGCGCCCTATTTTTCGGAGCAAAGTACCCCTATTTTAATGCATCAACAATAACAACAACAAAATAATGGTGAGATCAAAGCATTTATTCAAGCTTACGTTTATAGCAACTGACTCGATATATTCCAAAAATACAAGAAACTTACATGAGAATCAAGATTCGTAAAACTGATGAAAATTCCGCATTTTCTGCGCAAAAGTTATGACGTAGACTGAAAAAGAACTACGAACTAAATTTATGTGCTTCCTAAAGCTCTCTAAAGCGCGAGCGTTGTGGCCGTGTTGTCTAAAGCGGGACTACCTCTGGGCGTTATGTTTCTCCGAATATTATTTACTTTCGACTCAGGCAACGTCTCGGGGGTTTTCTCCGGGTAATCCGGTTGCTCTCCCCCCAGCAAAATGTAATAAAAACACACTCGCACACAACTAATATTAGGTAGGTTGGGTTTGGGCGCGCCACAGGTTTTGACTACGTCTTCCCTAGGAGGGGCGGCCCAAATTTCCAGAGAAAAATGGACAATAAAGTGTCTCCTCTTCCCACCCCCCACCCCCCCCCCCCCACCAAAAAAAAAGGAAACAGGTCAAACGGAAAATCGAATTTGATAAAGATAGAAGGCATTTTCCATAGGTAGTTATTTTCCAATCACATGTAGAAAGTCCCTTTCTGTGCGAGAACAACAAATATTTCCCGTTACTATCGAGATGCGAACCCAGGTGCGGGCAATGTACAGCTGAGCCGCTCTTGCTACCTCGCTGTAATGTTGGGGTGGCCTCGTGGCGCAGTGGATAAGTCGCCGGTTTCCTATGCCGAAGGTCGCGGGTTCGATTCCCGCAAGGGGCGAACGTATGTGACTTAGGTACGAGACTATTGAGGTCACCGAGGGTTTTCTCCGGGCACTCCGGTTTCCCCCCTCCCTTCAATAATGGTACAGGACGCAGTCAATATAAAAATTTCAAAAAATTTCATCAAGTTTGCCATTGTTGTTTGGAGAGCGAAGACTCGCGTGAACGCGTAACAATATACAGGGAACACTATAGTGGAGTTTGAGAGGTTTATGAAATAGCGGTCATCGAGAATTCAAAGTCTATTTTCAGACCAGCCGCCGGGTTAACATGCAACAGTTTAAAGATTATAATTTGCAAGTCTATTATTTAGCGTGGTGTATTAGCGAGATGTGGAGGAGGGGGAGGGGGAGGGGGGGGGGCCTGCAGCTCTTTAGCCGGTCGTCGGCAGTTGAGGGAGTTTTCTCCGAGGACCTGGTTTTCGCCTGCGCTGCATTCTTCGCAACCGTTTTTACCTCATCACATCCTGTGAAGAATACAAACCATGGAGATGAGGAGGTGCTACAGAACACTTTGGGGCATTTCCAGAACATCACCAACGACAACCTGTTGGATAACACGATAACATGCTCACAGTAGTGAAGAAACGGAAACGCCGATGGTATGGCCACATCACCAGAGCATCGGGCCTTGCAAATACCATCCTGCAAGGCACGGTGCAAGGAGGCATAAGAAGAGGGAGACAGAAAAAGAAATGGGAGGACATCATTTGAGAATGGACTGGCTTGACACTGGGCGAAGACGTGGGGTTGCTGGGGACTGAGAAAGCTGGAGTGCGCTGGTTAAACGATCATCTGTGGTGCCCCAACGACCTTCGAGTTACGGGATAGGATAGGATCCTGTTTCATTAAAGGCTCCCGTTTTAATCTCCATTATGCAAGAAAACTCCTGCCACGTATATTGGGAGGCAGAAGCTTAATCACAGGTGCTCGTATTTGGCTACGATAGCGCTTCTTCTTGGTCCTGATTTGGCTCGAAAGAGTCCGCTGGACCTAAAGCAACAACCATGTATTATAATGTAATGTAGCGCTTCTTCTCTATAGAACGCGTACCTGTAGGACGCTATCGTACCAGGTACGAGCCCCTGTGAGAAAAATGGTGGTGCAGAGCTCACTCTGCGTAACGGAGGTTTGGGAGTAAATTACCGTCCCCGGACACCTGAGCAGAGCGTACTTGACTTGACTTGACGTGCAGATTAACTTCCCCGGACACGTTGCGTATAGGGGACAGATACAGAGCGGTTTGTGTGTGTGTGTGCTTTTGAGTAATATTTACGTCCCCGGACACATTAAGCGTATAGGGGACGCTTGGGGGGGGGGGGGGGGGGGGGGGGGAGGGGGGGGGGGGGGGGGGGGGGGGGGGGGGGGGGGGGGGGGGGGGGGGGGGGGGGGGGGGGGGGGGCGACAATCCACTTGTAGGCGACCGTAAGTCTTGGCTAGTCTCAGCTACGCAGTGCGTGCGGAGTATCGTGTTTATGATGCAATGTTCATGTAGTAAAAGCGTGTGAACTATCTTGCGAGACGGCTTGATGTCAATATACCTTTAAGTTACAAGCACCCACCCAGACGGCGTCACGCTAGTAAAAGAGCATGCAGGCTTAACACTTCATCAATGATACACTGACAAACTCGATCGTACTCCCAAACATCCTATCCTATCCTATCCTATCCTGTCCCGTAACCCGAAGGTCGTAGGGGCACCACAGATGATCGTTTAACCAGCATACTCCATCTTCCTCTGTCCTCAGCAGCCCTGATGGCTTCGCTCAGTGTCAAACCAGTCCATTCTCGAATGTTGTCCTCCCACCTCTTTTTCGGTCTCCCTCTTCTTCTACCTCCTTGCACTGTACCTTGCAGAATAGTCTTTGCAAGGCCTGATGATCTGGTGTCGTGGCCGTACCATCGGAGTTTCCGTTTCTTCACCACTGTTAGCAGGTCATCGTGTTGTCCAATGGCTTGTGTGGTGGTCTGTCGGACTTCGTCGTTGGTGATGTGCTGGGTATAGGAAATGTCCAGAAGTCTTCTGTAGCACCTCATCCCCATGCTTTGTATTCTTCGTTGGAGATCTGCTGTGAGGGCCCATGCTTCGCAAGCATATAGGAAGATGGAGATGACAAGGGAGCGCAGCAGTCTACACATTTACACAGACACACACACACATACACGCACACACCCCCCCCACACACACACACACGCGCACACAAACCTTATTTTGTTTTTTGCTCACAGACAACAACAAAAAAGATAAACTATACGAGGAAAATGAAATAAAGTGAGTGCACACATAATCATCGAAGAAGCCAGTGTTGGGCTGGGTCCTAGGTAAATAAACAGTGCACAAGTAGACTACTACTATGCATCATAAACACCATACTACGCCGGATTACTGATTGATTGATTTATTGTTGCTTTAGGTCCAGCGGACTCTTCCGAGCCAAATCAGGACCGGACAACCCCCGATCCGCATAAAAGATCTGCTGAAACAACCCTAGTGGGAAAATTGAATGCCCTCCACCGGCCAGTCACTTTACAATAAAGACATCCCACGCAGGGGACGGCTGAGGGTTTACCTCAACTACGCGAACCCCCGGTTACAAAAACAAAATAGAATACAAACATCATTATAAATTATCAACAAAACACATACATATAAAATGCCTACATTGCTAAATACTAACATCATAGGAAGCCCTAGTGACCACCCAGCAGAAAGCGTCCAACACTCCCAAGCTGATCCAACAGACCTCATACACAAACAATGAGTCTTGTCCAGGAAGAGTTTTCAAGAAAAACGGTAGGTCATTGATCTAGCGAAGAAGAAGATAGTATAGCAGAGTGATAGGACAGAGCAGGAATGGGAAAGAGTAAATGAGGAAGATAGCAACAGTGGGAATTTAAAGCACTAAATTTCCATAAAGTGGGGATACTATTTATACTGAAACCGCCGGATTACTAAGAACAGTCCAGGCACGGAATTAGATCACTCCAATTCCGTGGTCCAGGGTTTGAAATGGAGATACGGAGAGAGAGGAGGGGAGAGTAAAGGTTTGGAGAGATGGGGGTGGGGTGGGTGGTACGGAGAAGACTGAATTCGCCGGAGAGAGGACGGAGGGAGGAAGATTATTTTTGTGTGTGTGCGTGTGTGTGTGTGTGTTCTTTCTGAGGTTCCAATGAGTATGCAGTGCGTTTAGAAAAAATAAGCTAAGTACATTTGGCAAGTGTTGCCAAACAGGCAACATGCATGCAGCCGGGGTTGGAGTGAGAGGAGAATAGGAGCTGTGTAGGAGAACCACTGAGCTTGACATGCCAAACACAACCAAATGCATCAGGGGGGGGGGGGGGGGAATTAGAGAACAGGAGTGTTATTATAGAAAACGCACCGAACTTTATTTATTCATTGTCGTATGATAATAGAAATGTATGGGAGAATGAAGCGACTGTGAAATAAGGGTTTCTCTGACACGGGAAAGCAAGTTGATTTACCTCGATTGGATTTTTGGTGTTCAAGTGGCACGAGGTCACGAGTTGAGGCTGATCATCGGCAGGAGACAAGGGGGTGGGGTGGAATTTTGGTGTGGTAAGCTTATATGGGTAGGGGTGTTGATGAGAGGAAAGAAGATTCTATGTGATTGAATGATGAAATGTGGGAGTATGTTTGGATGGGGGGGGGGGAAGATAGGGTGGGGGTAGGAGGTGGTTTTGGATGAGGGTGGGAGGGAGGGAATGTGGTGAAACGGAGCAAGCCTAATGAGAGGATTTGTGGTACTACCGTAGGCGTTGGCACAACTTCACTCACCGGGATCACAGGCTGTCTGAGACCATAAGAGGCGACCCCTTCCTCGCATGATCTGTTAAAAAGGCGTCTATCCTCTTTCTCTTGTCTTCTTTCAGACTCAGTATATTACATACAACTTTATATCAGTCGATTTTGAGCCTCGGAAACTCAGTATGAATCAGTCAGTTTGAGCCTCTTGGAGTGGTGATGTTCATTTGGTTTGAGCTTGGCTATACCACAAAACGCTACAATATTCACGGCGCTACAACCAGGAACGTTATATTTCAGTGTAATCATGTCGTCCTGACTGCATTCCTGTTCTTCTTTCTTTCTTCTTTTTTTAACGGCAAAATACCGTCCTCATCAATGTGAAGATTGTGTAGATTTTTTCAAAAGACATCGTTCATGTTTGAAAGTTAAAGTATAATTTCAGGATATCATCTTATTTAATAAAGGCTAATAAACTACTACTACAAATTTCTTGCCGCCGAAAAACATTTGATGGAGACTGCTGCTTCGCCTTTTTGCATACTAGTTGGTAAGCTGATTTGTAAAATAATATACGAGAACAGGCCTCAAGAAATTTTCTGAACAGCGCCCTATCGATTTATTTCAATTTAAAGTTAATTTTATTCGTCTGCAGTCTACTTTATAAGTTTTTTAGTTCGTAAATTTCATCATTAGCTCTGTGGGTTCGGGCATTAAATAGAATAGACCCAACGTTTCCCGGCGTGTCGTAAGAGGCGACTAACAGGGGTGATGTTAGCACGGCATCACTGGGCGAAAGTCTTCTACACAGAAGTCACCGGCCAGGGCGGAGGAACCTCACGTTACTACAGGTTCAACGACCATGTGCTCAGGGCCAAGGCGAGCCACACTGTATTCGTGGATTTCGGCTGTGGCCAACAGCCTGGAGAGGATTGGGCACCGCCAGGTCTTTTTTGCCCAAGACACACTACATGATGAAGACATCCACTAATTCCATACCGATCGTCGTCGCCCGGGCCGTCACCCGGCACAAGGACCGCGCCTTCCGTTGGCCACCAGGATGGAGGTGTTAAGTATGCTACTGATGGACAATATAGCAAGATCCGCACGAGAAACAACATCGTCATAGGAACCTGGAACGTCAGGACCCTAACTGCGGAAGGAAAATTAGAAGAACTGGCCCACGAGTTGGACCACTATCGATGGAACGTTCTAGGTATCAGCGAACTGCGATGGAAAGGCCTAGGTGAAACAACGACCGACAAAGGCCACAAGCTCTATTTCAGCGGTAGGGATGACAGGCACGAACACGGCGTTGGATTCTTGGTCCACAAGAACATTCTAGCGACTGTCATGGGTTGCCGCCCAGTCTCCAGTAGACTCATTACCATCCGCCTGAGAGCAGCCCCTTTCAACATCACCATCATCCAGGCCTACGCCCCAACATCAGACTATGACGACAGCGAAGTGGAGGATTTTTATGAAAATCTACAGGCGGTCCTTGACCAAGTGCCGAAGAAGGACATAGTCATAGTGCAAGGCGACTGGAATGCCAAGGTTGGCCAAGATGCGCACCGCAACTGGGAGACACATGTGGACCCCACTGCAACAACGAGACAAATGACAGGGGTCTGAGACTCTTGGAGTTTGCCAGATACAACAATCTGGTACTGGCAAACACGCTTGGTCTCCACAAAAACTCCAGACGATGGACATGGCACAGTCCTGGCGGGGAGCATCACAACCAAAATAGACTACATCATGGTCAAGAAACGCTTCAGATCAAGCATCAACATTGGCAGGACACGTACTTTTCCAGAGCAGACATCGGAAGTGACCACGATCTCGTGATGATGTCTTTCCGGCTCCACTTGAAGAGAGTAAATACAGCAAAGTGCACTAGACTGAAGTTCGACCTGGACAAACTGCAAGACCCGGAGGTGGCAGAACTATTTCAGGCCACAATTGGAGGGAAATTTGCACCACTGCTCATTTTGGGGCTGGTGAAGTAGATGTCAACACCATGACCACCACCTTCAACTCAGCTGTGACAGATGCCGCCACTGAGATCCTTGGCAAGCACCGACCAAAGAAGAAGCTGTGGATCACACCTGAACTTTTGGATCTGTGTGATAAACGAAGAGAGATGAAAAAGAAAAAGAACACCTCACAGGGAGCTGATGTCTACCGAAAAATCAACAATGACATCCGAAAAGGCATGCTCACAGCAAAGGAGAACTGGATAGAAGATCAATGCCAGGAAATAGAGAACAGTCTGAACAAGAACAACAACAGCAAGAAGGCCTACCAGACTGTGAAGCGACTGACAAGTGTCAAACAGCCCAAAGTCTCCACTATCCAAAGCAAGTCTGGCATATGCCTTACAGAAGAACAAGAAGTCTTGGACAGATGGACAGAGTACTGCTCTGACCTTTACAACCATACACCAAATGGAACCCATCAGTTCTAGCATGTCCAGAGAACAGAGAAGAAGAAGAAATCCTCCCAATTCTCCGGGAAGAAGTTGAGGCAGCAGTGCAAGCGCTAAAGAAAGGGAAGTCAGCAGGAGTGGACAACATACCCGCGGAACTGCTACAAGCAGGAGGAGAAGCGATGATTGATGCCCTCACCATTATCTGTAACAAGATCTGGCAGAGTGGGAGTGGCCTATACCATGGACCCAGTCGCTTGTCATCACTCTTCCCAAAAAAGGTAACCTTCAGGAGTGTGAAAATTACCGCACCATCAGCCTCATCAGCCATCCCAGCAAGGTCCTCCTGAAAATAATACTCAACAGGTTGAAACCCAAGCTGAAACAAATCATAGCTGAAGAACAAGCAGGATTCAGGGCAGGGCGAAGTACCACTGAGAGATTTTCAACCTCAGAATAATCTGTGAGAAATACCTACAGCACCAACAACATCTATATCATGTGTTCATAGACTTCAAGAAGGCGTTTGACCGAGTCTGGCATGCAGCTCTATGGGCAACAATGAAAGTGTACAACATCAGCCCAAAAATTATTGAAGTCATCAAAAGCCTGTATGACAAGGCTACCAGTGCAGTCCTCCACAACAGAGCCATCGGGAATTGGTTCAGAACAACAATCGGTGTGCGTCAAGGATGCCTACTCTCTCCAACACTCTTCAACATCTTCCTAGAGCGCATCATGTCGGATGCTCTTGCAGACCATGAAGGCACAGTCAGCATAGGGGGTAGAGCAATCTCCAATCTTCGTTTTGCAGATGACATTGATGGATTGGCTGGAGAGGAACAAGAACTTGAACAGCTGGTACAGAGGCTTGACACCACCTCCAAAGCCTATGGAATGGAAATAAGTGCAGAGAAGACCAAAATGATGACCAACAACACCAATGGCATCAATACGGACATCAAAGTCCAAGGCCAATCCCTCGACACAGTGCATAGCTTCAAATATTTAGGAGCCATTGTATCAGACAATGGGTCCCGACAGGAAGTCCTCTCCAGGATCGCACAAACAACTGCTGCCCTGACAAGGTTGAAGCCCATTTGGAAAGACAGGACCATCAGTCTACATTCCAAAGTAAGACTGCTGCGCTCCCTTGTCATCTCCATCTTCCTATATGCTTGCGAAGCATGGACCCTCACAGCAGATCTCCAACGAAGAATACAAAGCATGGAGATGAGGTGCTACAGAAGACTTCTGGGCATTTCCTATACCCAACACATCACCAACGACGAAGTCCGACAGACCATCACACAAGCTATTGGACAACATGATGACCTGCTAACAGTGGTGAAGAAACGGAAACTTCGGTGGTATGGCCACGTCACCAGATCATCAGGCCTTGCAAAGACTATTCTGCAAGGCACAGTGCAAGGAGGTAGAAGAAAAGGGAGACCGAAAAAGAGGTGGGAGGACAACATTCGAGAATGGACTGGTTTGACACTGAGCGAAGCCATCAGGGCTGCTGAGGACAGAGAAAGATGGAGTATGCTGGTTAAACGATCATCTGTGGTGCCCCTACGACCTTCGGGTTACGGGACAGGATAGGAGGATAGGAAATTTCATCGGAGATCAACGATACAGAAGGTTTTAGGAGAATGACCTGGGTTTGAGATTGATGCAAATTAAGAATGCGTGCTCCTTTGTTACAAGAGTTTCCAATTGTAACTTCTTATTGGTGACAGCGTAATATTATTTCATCTCCTTATGACTTCTTATGCCTAGAAATCAGGTTGTAGCATTGATAGCCATTGGCGATAGTTGGCTACCTTTTGCACAAAAAAAAAGTGTCAGTGCGGACTTTGGTCAGTCGAGCAATTGAGTTTACTAAGAGAGCTTACTATAAAATTACTGTAGAAAGATCTACTGGAAACCTTTGTTGTTTGATCAATACGGCGAAGTTGTCTATCGACATGTGTGCTTCTAGTGGTTCGAGCTTTGAAACATTTCCGAGTGTGAATCTGATTTCTCTGTTCAGCTGTGCTCCACCCTACAGAGTTAGTCCGCCGTTTACGATTATGATCACCACAACCGCTGCAACTGCTGTCCCAGTAATTGAACGAAAGTTTGCTCAAGGTACAACCCCATTTTCTTAGCCCAAAAGGGCTATAACTACAGTTGGCGTTGGGAATGGTCCCTAAAGGACAACCAGCTACCCCCCCCCCCTACCCTCTTCGCTCCCAAGGCTGCAGTTATAGAGCCTGTGCGATGTTGCCTCCTACTTTGAGAGAGTAGGATATATATAGACCTAGTTGGACCTGAGCTGCGTTTAAAATAAAACAGTGCATTCAGTTTTCGTGCTAGCATTTTCAAATCCTCTCAAAAAGCCGGAGCTGCAGCACAGCCGTTTTTTTTTTTTTTTTTTTTAATTAGCCTGTCTTATATGGAAGGTTTGTGGAAGGTTCGTAGATGTTCAAAAACTTTTTGTTCGAGTTTCTCAGATCCAGAACCTAGCTTTAGTAACCTTTTTTTTCCAAAAAGGTTCAACAACCTGGGCTCCGGATCTGAAAACAGTTAAAAACAATTTTGAACTTCCAGGAACCTTCCAATTAAGACAGGCCATAAACCTTAACTTACGCGTGATTGCAATACAAAATGCGTCATTGGACTTTAAAAATCGTCCAATGCGCAGAAAATATCCCTGAGCATTATTTCGAGTGTACATTTTATTTCATTTTTAATTATTACTTCCCGAGCTGTAAAGCTTTGAAACTATTGTTTTTGGTTTTGTCCGGGCGTCCGTCCGGAGGTGACATTTCCACACTTTTCTCTGAAACTAATGGACGGATTTTTTAAAAACTTGGTATTTAGTTACCAAATAGTGAACCCTACCCAAATGACAACAAATATGCATATCGGGTGATGTCATCATGGTGACGTCAAACTTTTTTTGTACTTTTTTTTTTCTAATCCTATTTTCTCCCAAATTACTGGAGGGATTTGGTTCAAGTTTGGAATTTACTTAGACTTTGCCCGTGCCTCCAAGTTAAAAACAAAGTTATGCAAATCGGATGACGTAATAATCGTTACATCAATTTAAAAGAAAATTTTATATATAAGGTTATACTTAGACTTTACGTATGTCTCCAACGTAAAACCAAACTTATGCAAATTCATTGATTGGATTTGCATAAGAATGGTTTTGCGTCAAGGGATTCGCATTAAGTTTGGTTTTACGTTGGAGGCATATAATTATATTTACATTTCCTTTAAACTTTGTATGTAATGAGAGTGTACAGATGCGTTGAGCCTTAGTCAAAGCTTATGTATATCGAATTACGTCATCGTGGTGACGTAATATTTTATTTTCATTCAGTTATTTATTTTGCACACTTTTTTCTGCAACTAATAAACAGATTTCTTTTAAACTTGGTATTTAGTTAGAAATTAGTGAACTCTATTAGATGGCACAATATTATACATATCGGGTGACACCATTATGGTGACGTCATAATTTGTTGTGTCTTTTTATATATATTTTCTCCCAAACCGAACAGTGTGGGTGTATGTGCATGTGTGTGTATGCGTGTGTGTGCGTGCTGTGTACACGTAAGAGAACCTACACTGGTTAGGATACAGCACTTTTTTTTTCTAACAGAAGTGTGGATTATCGAGTACAGCTGAGAAGTTGAGTTCAAGGCAAACTTAAGTTTATTATGTGTTTATTTGTTTTTTATGTTGACGTGTTTAGCTTTGTTGGTTTTGTTTATATTGACGTGTTTATCCCATGTCTCCATGCTGTGAGGATTATGCTCTTGGCAATCTGAAACTGTTTACGCCTGAAATATTATATTACACATTTACATTACTAAAACAGGATCAAACTGGACCATACTATCAACTACATCTTTTTGTGTATGTGTGTGTGCGCGTGTGTGTGTGTGTTTGTGTGTGTGTGTGTGTGTGTTTGTGTGCTTGGGTGTATTAGGTGAATATTCAATATTTTGACTTTTGTGCCTTCTTCGCGAGAACTTTGCTTGACATACATGATGAAGATTTCTGGAGTTTCTGTCTTGCTGCCTTTAACTCAATATCATTTGCAAAAAGTAAGTCATTCATTCTATTGTTTGTTTTATAACGTATTGTGTTTTGTCATTGTTACTTATATCAACAGTAATAGCAGCAATGCTGAGTTTATATTTTCATCACCAAAACCCGCACCATATCGTTTTCCTCAGAATGTGTTCTTGTCCCGTTGTCATTGGTTTGGATTAGTGTATAAATCGAGGTCTAGTCTGTGCACGCACGCTTTTCATCGCGTGGACTTTAAAGATCCTGACGCTCATGTATATACGGGTGAGTGCCGACTACACAAATACACCCAGCACGCACTAGGTGACTTCTATCCATCCCCATGTCGCACAGGATTGTGCTCAGTCGTGTGGGCGTCAGACTATGCGCCCGAAGTTTGCAGGTGGATGCCTCGGGCGGCTTGAGTAAGATCCTGTATGGACCAGCGCCTTGAGCAGTTCTTGAGCTGGAAATGAGCTATATAGATTGATTAAATAATATATAAAATAACTTTACTCGCAAAGAGAACACAGCAATGTTATTAGTGCCTGTATTTATTTATTTATTTACGAGTCTCGAGGTGAGACATTGGATCCGAAATGTATGACTCTGTAGACCATTATGTTATGATATGGGGATTTTGTCTGAATTATATATTAGCCTTTTTGTCAGCTGTAAAACGTCTGTTTTATGTGTCTGATGAACCTTGCATCACCGGAGATGCTTGGACTGTGTACAGTATGATGTTGACTGTTGTAGTAATGGTGATGTTGGTGGTGGGATGGAGCGAGGGATGGGGGTGGTGAAGGGGTATATTTGCATTACAAGGGGGAAGGTAGGCTTACAAAAAGGATGAGAGAGCGGAATAGGATGTTGGAGGGTGTGGAGGGAGTGCGCGGGAGACACAAGTGTGGAGGAGAATGTTGGTTGAGGAGGACTTATTTTGGTGGAGGACTTATTATTTTTTTTATCACTAAAGGCCGGAAGCTAGTGGCATTTTCAACATGGTTTATCTCCCTCGGCACGCGACCGTACTGGTTATTTAGACAGCGCAAACTTTGCCAAGTGTCAGAAAATAGTACATTTAATGGTTTTGTGTGTGTATGTGTGTGTGTCTTTGTCAGTGTGGGTGCGTGCGCGTGTGTGTGCGTGTGTAAATATGCGTTGATTGCTCGCTAGCTATGTTTATAAGTGACGATATAAATATTAGGAACGACCAGATGGTAAGATGATAAGCTACAGCTGAGATGATGATGATGATAATGATGATGATGACGATGACGACGACGACGACGCAGTTTTGGGTAGCGTCCTTTCCACATCGAACCTGCTCAAAGTGCATTTGGGATGGAAAGCCTCTATACAAGCTTGCGTTTAGTAATTTTGAGTCCTGACAGGTCGAGGCACGTATTTGACCTACTACCATAGACCTACAGTACTATAGCTATGTTGAACAGGCTGAAGTCTTGTATGTTACACGGCTGGGTCGAACCTTTGGAAGCCGGAAAACAGAATACCACACACTATTATTCAGCCCAAGTGACAAATACAGCAAACTTTCTAATTGGAAATTTCACCCAAAAAAGGGTAATAGTAGATTATAGTCACACGACATCGGAGCTTATAGGCGACTATTGGTCACATTATTCTAAAACCAGCGAAGCAGTTGATGGCAATGGAAAATAATATGGTCACACGTTGGCCAATCCGGAATTCGAACCAGGTACCTTTCGACTACTAATAAGCCTCTCTACCAACTGAGCTACCCGGTCCCACAATTTCCCCCAGTGAGAGATTAAGGTATAAGGGGTGGACGACCAGGTGGGGAAGGTCTGTCTTGTGGGCGGGGTGGGGGGTGGGGGGTTGTGTGGAGCAGCGGGGATGGGTGAGGTTGTGATGAGTCGGGGAATGAGCGAAAAAGCTAGGGTTGTGGGAAAAGAGGTGAATGTAGCTAGTCACCCAGCACTAAGAATTATCTACCTAATTATTCTTCGCGATGCACGCCGTTGATCTCTAATTAGCTTGTGTCGAGAAACTATAACGTCCTGTTACTCAGTCTCAGCATTTCACACGTTGTTGTTGTTGTTGTTTGCGATTTTGCTGCTATTTCTTTCATTCGGTTGTTGTTGTGTTGATGTTGGTGCTGTTCCTGCTGGTGTATTGATGTCAGTTATTGTTGTTGCTGTTATTGTTGCAGCAAAAATTTATTTATTTCGGTTGTTGGAGTAGTAGTAGTTGTTATTATTGTTGTAGTTCTGGTTTCAGTTGTAGTTACCATTGTTCTGGTTGTAGTCCTCTTCCCCCTTCTTCTACTTAACTTCTTCTTTAAACAATTCACAACTTTCCGGCACCTCTCATAAAAACTCGTGGGTATCACCATTATAAATTCAAACGAGGTTAGAATGAAACCAAGTTCCGGTCTGGCTTGTTTTGCTTTTATCAAAGCTTAATGCATGACTTTTAAATATGGCAAATTGCCGAAAACGACGATTGTTAGAGCCAGAAAACGAGTGGGATAAGTATAAAAACGGTGGAGGAAGTACATGCTCAGTGAAAGAATGCACAAAACAGTCGTAGAGGCCTGTATTTGTGGCGACTTCGGAGGTGCGTCGATCATCGACAGAAAGTGAAACAGGACCTGAAGACTTGTAGTTTTCCATAGCTTCGCCGTCGCAACCTTCACAAAACACGAAGTAGTTGACTATGTTAGGCGAGCGTTGTGGCCAAGTGGGCTAAGGCGGGACTAACTTGCCTTGTCCACAAGCCAGAAACCAATGGCGCCTGACAGGTGTGGGTTCGAGCCAGCATCTGGGCGTTATGTTTTTCCGAATATTTTTCAAAAATTCACAAATAATGTTAGGTAGGTAGGGTTTAGGCGCGCCACTTGCGATAGAAAGGGATAATAAACTGCAGCAAAAAAAAATGTGAGGGTACGATACTGGTGGCCCGTGACACATGTTATTATTCTTGAATATTTGGAAATAACTCACTAAAACACGCGGAGAAAGAAACCGGAAGTATGTTTCATTGAGGGGATTCCCGTTGGTGCATAGGATAGCAGAAAAGTGTGAATAGGTAAGGAGAGACATACAGGGGACAGAAAAAGAGAGACAGATAGACAGACAGACAAAGACGGAAATATAGTAATATACAAACAGACAAAGATAGAGTACAAAATAGCAAAATGGAATTACCTTGGTACCATCTGTTGTATGTGGAGCTTGATGCTGATAGTGATAATGATGATACAGGCAAAAGCTCTCAGATGTTGCAACCACTGACAGAAATGCAGACAGATAACACACACCGGTCGAAAGGAACAAGTGGATTTTTATAGCGTCTATAGACCAGTAGGCTATATTATACTAACAGACTTCTGAGATCAATGAAACGAGTAAAGAATGTCACGAGACAGGTCTATAGAGTAACTATCAGTAAGGCTAACCAAAAAAATTTTTTCCATCATTTTTTTGTAACGGAGCAGAGATGCTTGAGGGACCCACCTTTTCTCGGAGTCAGCTTTATGATGGCAACGCCTAATTTCTCTCCCTCAATATTTCCTTCCCGGTCCAAAGCCGAATGTCAGGGTGGACTGAGTGGATGGTGGGCGATATCTTGTTTCAGTCACAGCTCGTTTCACGATCACCATGCACAAAGTGCTAATCGTCCTGGATTCTGATTTACAAATCTCATATTTCGATTTTAAATTTGGGATAATATAGTGATACCTCACCATTGTCGGCCAAATTTGGGTTGTTTTCTCAGCGAAACCACGACTGAACCACAGTCGGCGGTTCATCACAGAAAGAGAAGATAGGAAGTTACAATGCTTGCAAGACGTGTTTTCGAATCTGGCACTCACCCGTGTAGGACATGAGAGTCAGGATGTTTAAAGGGACCACTTTGACCATGCCCCTCGACAGATACTTTTAACAGTCGAAGCGAGTGTTGCCCCACTCAAAAAATAAGCTTTAAAAACAACCACACTTTTTGGAAAATGTAGTTATTTTTCTATAAATTCCGTAGTTTGTGTGCCTGTTGCAACCGCTAGCCACAGTCCTTCCGCTAAAAATAACCCTTACCAAAAGTCGGTATGAGAGGAAGAGCTCGAACAAAAAAAAGGGTTTTCGTTTTATGGTGGTATACATTAATTATAATAGACCCTACCTTCCCCCAGATACCAAATACGTACTCTTGAAGCCGCGTGGTTCATTCAAAAATAGGGTCACAGGCCACATGGCTATGGTATTGGTGTACCATTAAACAGGGGAAGTCACTCTCTGTCACAATATAATTAGAAAATTTGAGCAGCGAACGCCCACTTTATCATTGTTTAATGTAATTACAATATGAATTTTAGGGTAAACCGGTTCTTGTCAAAAGTAAACAAAGTCTTATAAAAATCCGTGCGGGAAAATGCATGGATACACAGACAGGTGCCTAAAATTTACCCTCTCTGAATAGCGTTCCTCTCTCTCTGCTAAAAGTATGCAGACAGACCTCCACCCCGCTCACATTCTGACACGGGCACCTGTGATACACAGACATGTAGTAGGCAGATAAGTGGGTACTCCTATAAATCCTATCCTAAAGAGTACACAAACGCTGCAGATTTAAGCACTGTTGAACGCCTCGGACCACTGTGTTTCAGCTACCTGGGCCAGCTTAAAGAAACGGTTACAAGCGTGAAAAGTGAATTGTTGGTTTTTGTTCCGAGCAGTCCCTAGACACTCTCAATGTTATTCCAACATGCTGTTCTCGTGGTAGACTATGTAACCCGCACCCTTATAGCTATTGCAACAGGAAAAGGGATCTATTGCCAAACAAGCAACCTCTCACAGCAGCAGGAAAATGCATCAAAGTAAAGTAGGGTGCAAACAACAGGTGTCCTATACAGTATCTCGTACTTTGCAAAGTCTTGCAGTCCTGGAGCACTATACCGCGGTTACATTGTCATGATTTTTGCTTTAGGGCCAGCGGACTCTTCCGAGCCAAATCAGGACCGGACAACCCCTGATCCGCATAAAATATCTGCTGAAACAACCCTAGTGGTAAAACTGAACGCTGTCCACCAGCCAGTCACTTTACAATAAAGACATCCCACGCAGGGGACGCTGAGGCTATACTCTAATTTTTCGAACCCCTGTTTACAAAAACTAAATAGAATACATACATTATACATTATCAACAAAACACCTACATATAAAATGCCTACATTGCTAAATAATAACATCATAGGAAGCCCTAGTGACCATCTGGCAGAAAGCGTCCAATATTCCCAAGCTGATCCAACAGACCTCACACACAACTAAGGAGTCTTGTCCCGGAAGAGTTTTCAAGAAAAAATGTAGATGACTGGTCTAGCGAAGAAGAAGATAATATAGCAAATTGATAGAACAGAGCAGGAATGAGAAAGAACAAATGAGAAAGACAGCGACAGTGGGAATTTAAAGCACTAAATTTCCAGAAAGTGGGGATACTATTTATACTGAAACCCCCGGCACCTCTACGGGGGAATATACCGCGGTGCTTAGACTCAGACAACAATGAGTCTGAGACTACACTATCACTTACAGGTGTTTTAAAATGAGATAGTTCGTACCTCTAGGGGACACTTTACTAAACCTGATACAAGTGATAGTGGACACAAACCATCGCTCTTAACGCGTTTTGAATTAGGACAATTTTTACTGTCTATGAGACAAGCACTTTGCTACTAAACCTAACACAAGTAAAGAACTATCGCTAACGACGCGTTTTGAATTAGGACAATTGTTTCTGTCTAGGGAACACTTTACTACAGCTGAAACAAGTAGTACAGTACTGATACAAAACCATCACTCGTAAGGCATTTTAAGTTAGGACTATTTGTTATGACGTCACGATGATTACATCATTCAATTTGCATACATTTGATTTTACGTTGGAGGCATAGGTAAAGTCTAAGTACATACCAAATTTGAACCAAATCCTCCAGTAGTTTGGTAGAAAATGGGATTAGAAAAAAAAAAAAAGATGACGTTTCTCGATATATATAATTTTGTAGGGATCATTATGTTCTAACAAGATCTACGTACGAAGTTTCACAAAAATATGTCCATTAGTTTCAAAGAAAAGTGCGCAAAAGTGACAGCATGACGGACGACGGACGGACAAAGCCAAAATCAATAGTTCTCCATCTTACCCTGGGGAACTGCTACTACTACTACTACTACTACTACTACTATTACTACTACTACTACTACTACTACTACTACTACTACTACTACTACTACTTAATTATTATTATTATTATTATTATTAATATTATTATTATTATTATTATTATTATTATTATGAGCCTATACGCGACTTATTCGTAAATCAGACTCAAAGTGCGGCCATCTGTAACCAACGTACACACTCACAGGTTACAGACACGCCTACCAACATAACAAACACATATAGGCTACATCACTCAAACACGTGATGTCAAGGTAATTTGCTATTAAAAGACACAAATCAAAATAGAATTGTACTTTTGAAATATTGACAGACTGCAACTAATACCATTACTGAAAGATAAAAAAAAAAAAAACCAACATACGAAAAAAGAATAATTATTATTGTACTAAAGAACCAGAGTATCGAGAATTTTCGTTTATTTGTTTGTGTGTGTGTGACAATTAATGAGTTTACTTTGAAAAATGCACTGGTTGTCACATTACAAGATGAGATAATTGGTAATTGCTCAAACCGACCGTTAACCTTTGAGGTTTGCGCATCTCTTCTTTGGTGTATAAACAAACAACTGTGTCTACTATATAGGTTACACACTTTCGCAGCGGTGATATTTTTAGAATCAATCTTGATGGCTATTAATAGGCACAAAGAACAATGAATGTTATCGATTTATATCCAAACCAAACCGTACTTTCGAAGTGAGGAATGTGGACCTATATAGCTAATAAAAATTATTTTTAAAAAAAAAACAATGTATATCTTAACGTCGAAATTGGAGCGTTGTGGATCGATTCCGGCCTCAGTGGCCATATTACTAGCCTTCTTGTGATGCCAGACTCCTTGAGCAATCATTTGAGCTGGAAGACAGCGTTTTGTAAGACCACGGGTTTACTGTGTATTTTTTTACGCGTCTGCTGTGCATCTTGTGTGCGGTGTTGTCGGATTCGCTGATACTCGATATTCTGGTTGTCGCGTGCCATTAAGCTACTAACAAGCTGTCAAATAGTCCCCAGCGGCGCGGAATGATCTGTTGATAATACAACACTGTTGTTCGGTTGTAAACAATTTTTTTTTTGTTTTGGTATCGCTGATAGGAGTTTTTTTTTCTTCATTTTATTCTTCTTCTTCCCCCTCCTCCTCCTCATTATTGGACGTGAGATTGGAGATATAGTGTGGCAGTCTGACATTTACTGATGTGGATGATGGTATCTGGTTGATGCAGGTGCGGTATTTCAACTATGCTCACCTGTGGGATTCCCTTTTGCCTCGGGGTTCGTCGTCTGCGTCGTTGATAGTCGGATTTTCATCATCATCATCATCATCATCATCATCATCATCATCATCATCATCATCATCATCATGCTTGCAATGAATACAGTCACAATAAATGAATGACAGAGAGATGTAGTCTCATGGGGAGAGAAGAAGACTGAGGACCTTCGCTCTGGCTTCCCTTCTTCTAGTACTTCTCTTCTTCCTTCATCTTCTTCCTTTCATTCAGTCTTAATGTTCTTTTTCTACTCTTCCTCTTCTTTTTTTCATTATAAATAATGCATACAGTGAGTGACAATGCATTCAGTGAGTGGCAATATAATAAATAGACAAAGGTAATTAAATTAGATTGAGCATTTGGTGCTTCGGCTGCGTTTTGATCCAGGCGTAGTCTCATGGCGGAAGTGTCTTATTAGGGGACTGGAGTTTAAAATATATTTGTAGATTAGAGGTAGTTTGTGTATGTGTGCGTGCGTGTTTGTGTGTGTGTGTGATGGTATCTCAGTGTGCTTTACACGGTATCAGATATCTGGCAGGAATGTTCCTTCTTTTCAATTATTCCTATTCCCATATTTATTGTTTATCTATCTGTCTCTCTCTCCACTCCATATTTCTGTCTCTCTCACTCAACCACCCACCCTCCCTCCTTGTATTGGTCTGTCTCTCTGTCTCTATCCGTCTGTCTGTCTGTCTCTCTCTCTCACACACACACACGCACACACACACACACACACACACTTGTATCTGTCTTCGCTCTATATCATTCCTTTTCCCCCATTCTCTTTCTGTCAAAACCCAATGGGTTCGATAAGTTGGGGTGAAGCCTCAGCCGTCCCCTGCGTGGGATGTCTTTATTGTAAAGTGACTGGCTGGTGGAGAGCTTTCGGTTTTACCACTAGGGTTGTTTCAGCAGATCTTTTATGCGGATCAGGGGTTGTCCGGTCCTGATTTGGCTCGGAAGAGTCCGCTGGACCTAGAGCAATATTAATGTAATGTAATGTAATGTCAAAACCCAATACAATTAATAACGCTACGGCCTGCGGTTATAGTGCATGGAAGTTAAGTATTACATCTAGCCTATCATTATATCTATCCTTCATTGTTACAGGTAACAACAGGTGGGAGGTCTTTGTTTATCGTGGACAGTCCACACTGTATGTAAACGATGCAGCAGACTATACACACGCTGTTAGACACACATAAACATTTGCACGCGCGCGCGCTCTCACCTGAAGGCTGCATAATCACACTGAACCCACTCACCTCCAACACACACACGCACACATTCCATTCACAAACTCCAAACTCACATACAAACTCACTGTTTCGTTGGCATTTTTATAATCACCGAATTTATTCGAAGAAAATCCTTTATCGCACCAAACAGGTTCTTATATATATATATATTTTATCTATCATGTATTCGCTATTGAGCCCTACATTTATTTAGTGATTTTCAATAGACCTATAACTTAACTCACCCTTTAGTTTTAAAAAATGGAAAAAGCAATAATTTAAATTTAACTCTTATGTCCTCTGTCTCCTTACTAAAGTGATATTTGACCCTTGCCGCTTACCTAGAGCAATATAACGCTCCCCTTACCCAAAGAGGAATGTAATCCTTCCCTTACCAAAATATGAATTTAATCCTCCCCTTACCAAAGATGAATGACTGTTCTCTAAACCTTCAAAAACGAAACTGTAGCCGAGCAGAATATTTGACTCACGCCTCTCGGCCACCACCTTGAAAACACGGCCCGACCCGAGCTGTTATTTTCATTTATCCCTCATAAAAGGGACATAAAAAATGTTGCCCTGCAAGGTTGGGAAGTATGTTGATAGTAAACCGGATTGCCGGCTACTAGTGCCACGACACTCTCTACAGGTCACTGCCACTAACCTGCATAAAATGCCTGCCGACAATGTAGTTCTCCTCACCATCAAAACCAGAAGACGAATGGTCAAGCGAGGAGAACATATATCGTGTCGCCTTGTCCTGCATAACCCATTGGCCACACCAAAACATTCTGCACAGCAGGAGCCACCCAATAGTGCCACGACACTCTTTGCAGGCCACTGCCAGTAACCTGCATAACATGGTTGCCGACAATGTGGTCCTGCTCACCACCAAAAGCAGAAGACGAATGGTTATATAGGCGGGGAGAACATGTATCGTGTCGCTTTGTCCTGCATAACCAAATGGCCACACCAAAGCACTCTGCACAGCAGGAGCCACCCTAGGCTAGACTAACCCACAAATGGAAGGTAGACAATCTCTCCCAAGCCGTGAACAGTGGCCTCCCATTCCTCCACAAAAAAGAAAAGATGTTTGTTTTCCTATTCTTACCAAAGTGGAATTTAAATAAATCACAGAAATGACCACTTGTATAACGTTTAAAATATAAACCTTCTCTTTAGCAAAGAAGAATTGAACCTTCTCCTTACCAAAGGTAATTTAGCCCAATAGCGAACGTTGTAGCTGAGTAGTCTAAGGTGGCACTAACTTGCCTTGTCCACAGGCTACAAACCAATGGTACCTAATAGGTGTGGGATCGATCTAGCATCTGGGCGTTATGTTTCTTTCGACCCGGGAAACGCCTCGGGGGTTTTCCCCGGGTACTCCGGTTTGCTCCCCCAACAAAATTATTTAAAAAAAACTAAGGTAGGTTGGGTTTGGGCGCAACACAGGCGGCGATACGCCTTCCCCAGGGGAGGCAGCCCAGAATTCCACGATAAAAAGGGACAATAAAGTGTCATAATACAAAATTAATCCCCTCCCTCCATCTCCCCCCTCCCCCCGAAAAAAACTCTTCCTACCCAGGCGACTTAACCCTCTTCTTACCGAACACGCCTTCTCCTCAATAAGTTTACCTATTTGTTTAAAAGATTATTTACATTTCTTACCAGGTAAAAAAGGTAAAGGTAAAGGTAGTCCCATAGCCTTGTGGCCGTAGGGGAGCGTGATGTTGGAGATCACACTTATCTTGGGCCAGCGTAATGAGGGTGATGCCCATCTCTCTCCCTCGCTGCTTTACCTTCCCCACCCTCAAGAGAGTAGGTACTCAGTCACAGTTGAGTCAACTGGGGGCGTTGTTATTTGTCGCTTCACGTTTTGCGGTCACCCATCCAAGTGCTAACCGCACTGGACGGTGCTTAACTTGCGACACAGTAGCGAGTGCTCCAACCACTGCGCTATCCGACACCCCAGATGGATGTTTTAAGGCTATAGCATCTAAACAAATTAACCTTCACCTTACCAGATTGATGTTTAAAAAATATAGGCTATAGCATTTAAACAAATTAACCTTCACCTTATCAAAGAGGAATGTGATCCTGTTAAACCTTCGTGCGTTCTTTCGTAGAAGAATGGTCGTTCATCACCAGGTGAGGCTTGTGGCTATCAACGACCTCTGACTGTTGACCTCTGCTTGCGAGCCTTGCCGGTCATAGTCACGTTCTGTGTCGTCACGCTCGCTGACCTCCAGAATTCGCACCTAGTAACACATAATGAGTCAAAGGTTTAGTTACTGCAATCGCACCTGCTTAAGCATTAGTTAAGCTTACATCCAAACGTACTTAAAGTACATGAAGTCAGACAACACAAGACCTGTGTTTAGAGCTACGAATTTTCAATGTATTAAAATCTTTTGCAAGTAAAGCGAGTAGATCAAAATACGGAGAGAGAAAAAAAAGTCTTATTCGCGCCAAGAGATAATTAGTTGTTATTTACATACATGTGTGTGTATGTGTGAGTGTGTATGAGTGTGCGGAGGCATAAGCCTTAAAGTGGGTGACTAACCTTGCTTTTTATGCAGGAAATGGGTGAGTGTATTAGTCACCCAGAGTTTTCCAGCCACCCACTTTTTTGTAAGTACGCAGGAGTGCTCTTTTAGTGCATGGGAGTGCAGTTGTAGTGCATGAGAGTGTTTTTAGTACACAGGAGTGCTCTATCCGGGATGGAGAAAATACAGTGAATTTCCGAAGTATTTTTGAACAAAATTCGACCAATTTCGTCGCCTATAAAAGACGAACTAGGTCAACTTTCTAGAAAAGGGTTAGGGTAAGGGCTAGTTGCAGCGCTACAACTAACCCTTGCCCTAACCCTTTTCTGTCAAAAATCACTTTCCGATTCCTACTTTCTTAGTAAAACCCAGTCTTGGTGTTTTAGTTTTACATACTTGTGTGTGTGTATGTGTGTGGGTGTGTGTGTGTGTGTGTGCGTGCCAAGGTGAAATTTATGCGTGTTTTGGGTGCTTGGTTCTGAGTTCATTTTTTCCATGCGCCTGTTGGTTTCAATGTTATGTCTCAATCAGAAGACGAAGCTTTTGTATAATAATGCTCTCTCAAAAATTCTGAATAAACTGTCAAAATGTGTTTTGGTATTTTGCAAAATTTAGATCTAAACGTCGTGTCTGGGCGCTCAAAAAATCATCACCTATCATCATCAGTAGATGACTTTAGTTGCCCTCGCAAGCGTCACACTGGACGCTACAGATAAACACAATAAAACACAGGCCGTACTAGGGATGGGGAGGGGTGGGGAGAGAGAGGGAGAGAGAGAGAGAGAGAGAGAGAGAGAGAGAGAGAGAGAGAGAGAGAGAGAGAGAGAGAGAAAGATTTCATCGCAATACTAAGAGAGTATTACACTTTAACTTGGCTCAGCTCAGTATTCTGAGTTCTCTTTCCTAATGCCTCCTTGATGCATGAGTCAAGTTGTATTTACAAGACAGAAAATGGGAAGTATAAATGCCTGAATGGGTGTAAGCAACTAAAGAAACGAATCCAAGATCATATGACATTCACTCACAATAATATAATTATGTTAAACAAAGAAGTTGGAATAAAGTTTCAAAAGGTGGTAAACTATTAACAAAATAAAAAGTGTACGCAAAGAAATTCTAATTCGTTTTGTATGCCTATGTAAACTCTTCTATGATCATACGATGTAGTAGTGCCTATACAAGTTCTAAGTAATTTTATTGTCTTAGACTAATTTTAATCAACGGATCGGTATCTGAGTCGAAAGTTCGTTACCTCATCTGCACCTGATTAAACATTATGAATCAATGGTTTGGTAGCGTGATTTAGGATAACATCATATGCTTCAGAGTCAGAAGTTCATGAGGTGTTCTGATATGACGTCACAGCCTACTCGTCGTACGTACATGGCTCATTACTTCATCACACATTACGAGTCAACATTTGAGGGATATTATGGATGCAGACGATAATTATGTCCTTTGAAACATCGTTCGCGACTTATTACACACAATTAAAACGAAAGTTAATTATACAGGGTATTAGACACACACGATTATTTTCTGTTATGTTTTAGGTGAATTAAATTTAAAACATCTTCAGTCATTTATAGCGACTTTTCTCCGTCTCTGCTTCCTTGATTCAACATCGTTATCTGGATTTTCTTTCTTTACCCTGATCATCATCATCACAATCATTATCATTATCATCATCGTCCTGTTTTTCTACCTCGTCTCAGTTGTTATTCTGATACATAAGTCTTGGGTACATTTTTTTTAAATTAGGTTACGTTTAATGTACCTAAAGAATGTAAAATAACAGCATGTTATTTTGGGGTTGGATGGAGCAGCGTGCGATATAGGGAAATAAGGCATTGTTGCTAAATAAGGAATTATTTACCAATATAATGCATTATTTAGCCGATTTTGTTACATAATGTATTATTTAGAAATGTTTCTAAATAATTATTTTGTTTACCTAAGTAATGCATTATTTAGCAGAATGTATTATTTAGAAGATGTTCTAAATACTGCATTATTTACGTAAACAATTCATTGTATAAAGGCGGCGATTTTAATTATTTAGGGGATTCGCAGGTAGATGTCGTATTACTGTAATTTTACGCAGTTTTGCGATTTAAAATGAGGCAACTGCTGCCTTTATTCCACTCTATTTTTTTTATTCGTTCGCAACAGTATTAACATATAAAACTGCAACGCTAACGGCCCCGGTAAAGAGGAATCCATCATCATTATTCCTGCATTGGCGTCCTTGCTTTCAGAGTACTTCCGCCAAGTTTCTTGTCAGTCTGACCTGCAAATTCCTGGTAGTTTCGAATAAGCTGAAACTTTCCATTTGAAATTAAAACATAATTTAACTCAAAAGAACAAACGGAAACACAGTCTCAAAACAGTTTTTGGGTTAAAAAACAAAACAAAAAGAAGCTCTTTTTTCTTCTGAGGGAGACGCTCAAAAAATGAACACTCTCGCACAAAATTGACCTTGACCTTTTGTTTGTGTTCGGACGTTACAGACGTTTTAACTTCGAACTTGTAGAGGGATTTTGGTTGAAAAATAAATAATTAACACAAATTTATACAAAATCTTTTTTTTTTTTAACTTATAATTTAATTATAAAAAGCAGTCATATTATTTTTTTTTAAAAGTTTTCAAGCGAATTCTGAAATCCCCTAAATAATGAAAATTGCAGTCTCTAAAGAATGAATTGTGAAAATAATGCATTATTTAGCCACGTCTTATAAATTATACATTATTTAGCCAATTCTGCTAAATAATGCATTATATAGGTAAATATATCATTATTTAAAAACATTTCTAAATAATGCATTATTTAACACAATCTGCTAAATAATGTAGTATATAGATAAATAATATTTTTTATTTAGCAACAATGTCTTATTTATCTATATCATGATATTTACAAAAAAAATATACCGTTTAGGTAACTAATAAATTATTTACAGAGAAAATATATTATTTAGAGAAATCTTACATTGTTTGTAAACAAATGGTTATTTAGAAAATATGCTTCTATATAAAGATTATTTAGTTGAAAGTGGTTATGAAAAAAAAAACGAAAAATATCGCAAATAAATATTTTACAAAAAGAATTCCATATCTGTGGATTCAATCTGCCGCTAGTCACCGCTATTGCAGGTCAAGGAACCTAAAATATGATTTACTGATTGCTGGACTGTAGACGATTTTACTGCTACGTACGTCACCGAGGGTTTTCTCCGGGTACTCCTGTTTCCTCCCTACCTTCAATAATGGTATTAGAGGCAGTCAATCTCAAATTTCAAAACTAAAAATTCGATTTTTCGATTTCCTTTCCGTCTTTTAGTAATAGCGATTTCCCTGCCTTTACGTCACATGTTTGAGTGATAGGAGTGTTTGGAGTGTTTGTGTGAGTTGGTGAAACACATGAGCGTGTATGTTGGTACAGATCGCCGCTCTTTGAGCCTGATTGTTGATTCGCGACACGACATAATTATGTTCTCCCCGCCTGACCATTCGTCTTTTGCTTTTGGTGGTCAGCAGGGCTACATTGTCGGCGGGCATTTTATGCAGGTTGGTGGCAGTGACCTGCAGAGAATATCATGGCACTATTAGCCGGCAAGCCGATGTAATATCAACAGTCGGTGAGTGACCTGGTTCCCCCCGAGTGCATCTGTTTTTGTCTTATTTTTAAGATAGATGCATTACGCTTTGGTATTTTGACATTTTGTTCCAGTTTGGACTTGGTTTAAAATGGACATTGTTGAAATAAAGATCTGTGAGTGACCGGGGGTATTACACTTCCTAAGCTGTTTTGTTTGTTTGATTTGTGTAGTGTAATTCCCTCTACAAAAAAATCCTACTTTTTACAATGGGTTCCCAAGATTTTACTTGTCTTGCTAATACAAGGCGCTCTTCTTAGTAACAGTTTACCTTTTATCACGGTCCTGATAGGATTTTTAATCTTGTCTTGCCTCCTGGAGGCCTTTTATTCCCCCCCCCCCTTTTTTGGTTATTATAACGAATTCTTAATTCTACAGTCGTCTATACGCTAGGTGTCGGGGACTATAATTTAACTTACGATACGATACTACCAACACTCTTCTCCGCCTTGCAAGGCAACAATTTTATTACGTCTTTCTTATGAGGGATAATTAAAAAAAATATCGGTTTAGGTTGGGCCGTGATCTTAAGGGCGTGGCAGAGAGTCGGGAGTCAAATACTCCGCTCGGCTACAATAATAATAATAATAATAATAATAATAATAATAATAATAATAATAATAATAATAATTAATAGCAATAAATAATAATAATAATAATAAATATAATAAATATATTATTAATAATAAATAATATATTTATTATTATTATTATTAATATTATTAATATTATTATTATTATTATTATTATTATTATTATTATTATTATTATTATTATTATTATTATTATTATTATTATTATTATCCTCTTCGACGTTTCAATGTTCAAGGTTCTCTCCTCTCTTCCCATTTTTACTAACTCCTTCTCAACGTCCAAAGATACTCTAGCCGCACTGTATTTATGGGTGGGGGTTACCGGGCGCTTATCAGAGGGTATCAGATGGCCGCACACAAATTTCACGCTTGGCAGGACAGTTGTGGAATGTTCTTGCCAACACTGGTGTGCATTACACTACAGCAAAGAAGGTACACGTAGGCTACAGCGTTAACTGAGACTCGCCCAGTGTAATCTCAGCCACGCAGTAGTTTAAAAGAGGGTGGGGAGAGAGAGAGAGAGAGAGAGAGAGAGAGAGAGAGAGAGAGAGAGAGAGATTTACAGTAATTATAGCACATACTCCTATTACCAAAAGTTCAGCAAAGGCTAGTTCGTTTATTACTTGGATAGGTTGTTAGTTTACCCGAGGGGGGCCGGGTAGCTCAGTTGGTAAGTCGCTGGTTCGAATCCCGGATTGGTCAACGTGTGATCATATTATTTTCCCCTTTACCAACAACTGGCCCGCAGGTGTCAGTATAAATCGGTCCAGTAGTCACCTATATGCGAAAGTGTCGTGTGACTATAATCTACAAACAACAAGGTTACCCGTATTATGTGCAGAGAAATGAGCCACTGTAGGCCTATACTTAAAATCGACATTTATGTTATTTATTCACGCTGGTTGTTGTACATGGTCTTGTGATAACAGTACCTTAGTCCACCGAACTGTGACCCTAGTCCACCGAACTGTTAAGATATGACCGAGGGAGAGGATAGGGGCACGGCCCTCGTGACGCTGAAGCTGTCCCAGAGCAATGGCTTTCGTCTGCCTTGGAGAAAGGCCCTTGTGCCGCTGAAACGGCTCCCTGCCCAGTGGTCCTGTGTGTGCGTGTGCCTGCCTTGTTGTCATATTACAACAGCTTGTGCATAGTGTCATATTTACTCATAATGTTATACGAAATATCCTTTCACTCATAATGTTATACGAAATACCCTTTTTGACAAAACAAGTCACAAGCCATTGGACAACACGATGACCTGCTCACAGTGGTGAAAAAACGTAAACTTCGCCACGTCACTAGATCATCAGGTCTTGCAAAGACCATCCTGCAAGGCACAGTGCAAGGAGGTAGAAGAAGAGGGAGACCGAAAAAGAGGTGGGAGGACAACATTCGAGAATGGACTGGTTTGACACTGAGCGAAACAATCAGGGTTGCTGAGGACAGGAAAAGATGGAGTACGCTGGTTAAACGGTCATATGTAGTGCCCCTACGACCTCCGAGTTATGGGATAGGATAGGATAGGACAGGACAGGACAAACAAGCACCGTGCTGTTGATTTAGAAATGTCTTGTTAGTTAATTGTTTTATATGAAGAGCCTATTGTGTAAGTTGCAGATTGTGTGTGTTTTCCAACTAACAACTTTGTGACATGCATGCACTTTTGAAACTAAAATGGAGAGAGAGAGAGAGAGAGAGAGAGAGAGAGAGAGAGAGAGAGAGAGAGAGAGAGAGAGAGAGAGAGAGAGAAATTCCCCACCTGCAACTGTTAACCCGCAATTGCGTAACGCTACATAACCTGAAACTAGCTGCTCTGGTGCTGTGGCATAACGCTTGACCGTGGGGCCACGTTCAAGGTCCTTGTAGGTACATGGCACATGGCTTTTGGCACCTTTCTCGCTAATCTCCAACATCCACCCTTTACTCTCCCCAGTCTTTGATTTTCGGATATTTCGCTTAGCCTATAATGGCTTCTCGACACCATTCACCCCTATCCCCAACACTACCGTCCCACCAACAAACACATAAATCACTTTAATTGATTTAAACTACGACAATAATTAAAGTACAACACGTTCACGCACCCTCCTCCACCCCCACCCGTCCTCCCCTTTAAACACTCCTACAGTCAAATCAATCTCACCAGGTCGTGGTGTATATAGACTAGCTATTCTCACCTAAGTTATTTTAGGCTTCCTAAGCCGATATCTAATATTAAAATAAACCTGCCAAGATATTTTAAGCAAATTAGTAGTAGTAGTAGTAGTAGTAGTAGTAGTAGTAGTAGTAGAAGTAGTAGTAGTAGTAGTAGTAATAATAATAATAATAATAATAATAATAATAATAATAATAATAATAATAATAATAATAATAATAATAAGGGTATTTATATAGCGCTTTATCCTAATGATATCAGTTCATAGCGCAGTTCTGACGCATTCATACTTAAAGTGAACATCGAAATACATACGAAAAAAGCAGCGAGGGAATGAATATGGATCGCCCTCATGAAGATGGTAATGAGGAAAGAGAGGTCCTTAATGCCTATCGCTTTAGACCGATCAAAGGTTTTGGGATAATCTCAGATAATGAACTGATGCTGCTGATAAGAATGCTGGTAAGAATACATGGCTAGGATGCGGTGGGGCGGTCGTCTAATAGAATGGGAGTATCATCCCTGCCTTAAAATAAATGTTCTTCATATTTAACTTGCCACAGTGAGAGGGGGGGTGAGGCCAGTAGAAGTACAGGCTAGAGAAGAGTGAGGCTGAATATTGTGTAGGCTATGACACCTACCCTGTCCAGGGGATTTGGGGACCCATTTTTCAGGGTCTACGTACTGACACTTGACTCGTCCTTGTGGTTGGATGGATATTTTTCACCCTCGTTCAAAGCTCCAGTGGCGACCCCATACACCTGGTCAACGATTAAAATAATAAAGAAATAGAGAAAGATAAAGATATATAGCCTTAGTATAGTGCACATTTAGCCAATTTTCTACAACCATGCTGCTGCTGATGATAATGATTCAATCAATCATATCATGAGATGACAGACTAAAAGAAGAAGAAGAAGAAGAAGAAGAAGAAGAAGAATATAATTTACACGGCGTACACGGTAGTGTAAAGTGCAATACGAATGTGTTTAGACTATGAAGGATGACTTGAGGAAATGAGTGTTGGGATTCATATGATCTACTCTTCCCTGTTATGGCAAAACAAATTAATTAATAAATATTGTTATTATTATTATTTTTGTTTTTCGTGGCCGGGAAACAACTTTTCTGATATGATCTCTTGGACGAATAAATGTCGTGTCTCATATCTTACGTCTTCTTATGTATATATATGCTTAGACTGTTTTGTTTTGTACAGTCCTTGGGTCTTACTGATAAAGGTTTTTAGTCTAATAAACCGAAAATTTTAACGACTACTACCCAGGTGTTGTTGTTGATTTTATTATCATATGTATTAATCCAGCTAAAGCCAAGTTTGAGAAAATCGACATTTTTCGTCTATTTTTTTATGACTAACTTGCCTGAATCTCGCAATCTAAATTAGTACAGTTGATCTTCTTATCGTTTGTATCTTACCTCTCTCCCTCTTAAATTAAAAAAAAAAATTGCTTCTTTGCTGTCACCTTTTCCATCAGATTTATGTGCTGCAGCACTGACCAAATGTATTCCTTGTGCCTTCACTTGGCAATAGCATATTATCTTGTAAAGACGTCTAACATTTACAATAAAGATAATATGCGCATCGTCTTGTTCTCTATAAATACGTACATTCTCATTGTTAACACCAAAATAGACTTGTTTTGTTTTGTCATCACACGGCAGCATTGTTCTGTGGTCTTCAGCACGCGTGGGAACACAATTCTACACAGGTCTTTATCAGCAAAGCTGCGCCCAATCGGGTCTGTTTTTTTCTTCAATTCTTCTTAATGCGTTCGCGATTTCCTTTAAATAAGGCATTATATCACAAAGCTTAAACTATAGACTATGAAAGATAAATTAGGTCTAGAGTGAAAACCAAGCTTCGATTAACATTGGGACAAAATTAGGTTAAATAATTGGATATTTTCTAGGATGATTACCGCTCCATATATCAGACATGGTTTCAACCTGAACTCATGATTCTCAGTTTGTATGAATAACCACTGGCCATCGACAACGGCACAAAAGCTTATCCACACCGCTCATATTGGGCAACCGGTGTCACTCCACCAGCTTAAATAGCATTACCTACAGACGACGACCTACAATTTAACTCATTGACTATACAAGCTAGTGTAGCAGAAGTGCATATCATAGACCGTACTTAAAACAGACGCCAGACCGACCACTTATATGCCTTGTTGAATGTAGACTCGGATAGCGCTGCTCGCGATAAACCAAAGGCCATCAATCAGTTTTGCCCTGCTAGTAAAATAATTAATGGATTCATGACGACTTCTTCAAAATGAACTTGATTTTCATTTGTACATCCAAGGAAAAATCCATGACACATCATGCTTGGGATTTATGCAGATATATTCGAATAAGAAAGCTATTTACATGATATGTAGTTTGTTCAGACAAACGGGCATACAGATAAAAATGAAAGTAGAATTTAGTCCGTCTAGCAAAACCCTTCCTGAAAGCCACGCCCACTTCTTTTACACGCTGGAAATAACTGCGGAATCCGCACGTGCACTGCACAGACGCATATAACGCAATTGTTTACAGTTATTTCAATATGTTTTCTATGTTTTTATACTGGAACAACCTCACATGGGTGTTGCTTATTGTTTACAAACTGCCATGAAAAACGACTGTCTGACCTGACGGATCGGCCCACACAGCAGACGACGCATATCTGTGAATTTGCTACAGGTTTTAGCCGGCGCTCTTTCGTTTAGCGTAGACGGCGATCAGAGGATTCAAAAGAAATATGTTGAAACAGTGCTATGGCAGAAGTTTATTGCTGATAATTACTTTTTGCCGATAAAAAACTTGACTGTTAATCTTTGATAATGAAATTCCGATGCATTATTCATTTTTGGCGCACGGCTGCAGAAAATACCCATAATACTATGATGACATCACTTACTTCCGTGATATTCATACGCGCTCACCTGCATATTATAATGAAACAAATCGCTAACAATAATTGTTGGGAGTATTATTTCAGCGTGTTTGATTTTCTTTAACCCGAATAAAAACTTGAATGCTGTCTGAAAGCTGCAAACTGTTGCATTAGTAAAGAGAAGAACTATTTTGTTTATGAATGTGCTACTTCTCCGCCACCGTTAGTAGGCAGGCGTCGGGTTCCCGCAATCTTCTGCTACCTCCTCGGAACGTTTTACTTCGCTTGCAAACATCGCTTGTTTGTGACAACTGCATAAGTGGATACTCGAAGACACGGATTACCAGTTTCCAGTCACACAGGTAGGATTATCTTGCGATCATGTGTGTGTCTTCAGCGATCATCGGAATTGCAACCTGATGCATAGCAGAAACCACCAACATGGCGTGTGTTTTGGGACACCGGCGTGCGGTAGTCGTGTATTTTCTTCACGGCATCAAGTGTTAAACAATATTTTATGACGAATCTGCTTCATACCCTGACTAGACTCCTCTATATTTGACCGTTCAGTCACATTTATTATTTTATTGCCCCAGGGCAACGCGAAGGTGACCTATCTTGGCGTCCCCGACCAAACTAAATCTAGTGCAAATTCTATGCGGCCGTGTTGAGTGAGTCAAATTTATGTAGAGGATCGGCAATAGCAAGCTGCTGTCTGGAGTGATCCAAAAGTCTAGTTTGTATCTTTTGATTGCATATTGATTGGCATTTTGTTTTGGGACTTATTTTGCCAATCAGAAGTTTGGATTTTGTGCTAGAAATTGATTTGTAAGCGAGTTTTTGAAGCCGACAGGAAGGCGGCTGTGGAAGTGGCAGAGGATTATTGACCTTGCCGTGGCGGTGGTGTGTATGTGGTGGATGAGAGGACACACAGGCCACTGGATGGATCAATGAAGTGTTAGTCATTGCCTAGGACAGGAATCACACAGTGCGATACAACCGCAGAGATCCTGATCTAGATGTAGTATCAGTCATTGCCCAATTATTATGTTGATTGTATTTGTATAACCTAAGTTAAGTATAGCCTACGCTTCAGTCTGGAAGTGAAATCAATACTTTCAAATGCAATGAATGAATGATGCGTTCAGCGTCGCAGCTTTCTATGATATCAGCTTCAACAACTGGTGAAATATCATTGATCATAAGATTAGCCACTGGCGGCTGTGCATTTGCTGCATGATCCTTTATCAATACTTTTTTTTTTTGCGGCCAATAGCATTGCACACCCACACAGCATTATAATCTTAATATTATTATAAAATGTGTTTTCTTTCTTTTGGTGTAGGTTAATGTATCCAACAATTAAAAAATATACACATGTACTGCTTCTTAGGCCAGAATTCATGAGTGAAATGTTGAATTTATGTAAATTGTATAGTAAAATGTTACTCAAATACTGAATAAGCCTATATTATTAGGTGTATTGCCAACCACTGTTTCTAGCCATAAAAAAAATAAGTAAGCAGACGCCTGAGCTGTTATTCAAAGTTGCCAAACCAGCATAATAATTACTATCAATGGAAAAAAGCCTATATAGAGCAAAGCCATGAAAGGTGGAGATTGTAAAGAAGCGCAACAGGGAACTGGGTTTGGAAGGAGAGCTTGTTTTGGATTGGGATTTAAACAGCTAGCTCAGGACTGCTTTCAGAATGGCTTTGACTCGGCGGAGTGGGAAGAGGGGGGGAGGGGGGGGGGAGAGAGAGTTGTTTGGGGAAGAACGTTTTGGACTTGTTTAAAAAATGGATTGGTCATAGTTTGTCTGGCGAAGTGATTGCTTGGAATGACAAATGGATAATGGCTTAATGCTATTCATGGCACAAAAGACAAAAATTGCAACCAATAATGAAGGAGCTATTCGTAACTGTCCAGTTTGGATATACTCTTAATCTCCACAAAGGTTGCAAAACACTGTTGAGTTTGAATCATACTTTGTTTTTCCCAGTTAAAGTAAGTTGCACATAATAATTAATATATATTTATTACATTGCATTTTAATTTTTATTGGACAAATTCCTGCTCAGGCTGTGCAGTATATGAGTCATTCTTTGCTAGTCGTAAATGTTGGGGTACATTTTGTTCAAGGCCCATAAAAAAAATGTAAGCTAGTTTTGAAACAAAATAAAATTAAATTTGTGCTTTAATAAGGTAAATGCAACTGGAAAAACGGCACCATGGCAGATAGTTAATTATTAGTATGGTAAATATTGATTTAAATGCAATTTTTTGGGCTAAAAATGGCGTCTGACAAGAGCCCTTCACACCCCTTGCGTTTTAAACTCCCCATAAAAAAACGGTAAAGATTACTATATCTAACTGATTAATGAAATGTGATTGTCCATGGTTTGAAGAAAGTAGCAGCACAGTCAGTTGCTTAAATTTGCTTGATTTTAGCCGTAAATTTGGGGTTTAAAAAAGAGGGTTACTTGCGTACTCATGACGTCACAAAAATCAGAATCTCAAAGCAAGGTGAAGCAGACGACACAAGAATTGAATTATCAAAATCTAATAGGAATTAAACAAACAAGCGAAAAACACGCACATTGGTATGAAAAATAACGCAGAAGACATGTCAGGAAATTTGTAGTAATTTTTTTAAATGATGGTGTTACATTCGTCATGCAAGTAACCAAAGTTTGTTTTTAAAGTTTGTTTTTTTTAAGCTTCTACTTCGCGGAGTGTAAATGGCCTGGTAAGCTGCATTTCCAAACTCTACACACAACTCAATGACGTTTTATGGAAAATAATCACGTGATGTTCATTTCTACATCAAATTCTATGACGTGTCACACGGAACGAAAGAGAAATGCGCAAGAAACCGCGAAATTTGTTTGGCTTGGTACACGCAAATCAAGTGTTGTTTCGTTTGCACTACGTTTTTTAGCGTCGATAGTTAAGTTTAAAAGTGTTTCTAATGCTTTATTTTATTCAACAAAAGACTTGGTTATTATCGAGCAACAGTATTTTAAGAATGTTAATCAGTTTAACAGTGACTGCACTCCGATTGCCTGAAGATAGTGTCATGTATGATGCAAGAAACCGATAAATACAGTGATCAGCTTTGTTCTGGTAGAAAATGTGTTGTTTCCTCACGTATTGTATTTGTTTCGTAGGTTAAATTAAAAGTTTCAAAGGTAAAGAGCAGTTATTTTAAATAAAGAACAACCAAATTATTCTGTTTTTATTTGCTTTTCGTTTATTGCATAAATCTTGCAGTCTTTTTTACTACTTAACATGCGATGGTGTCGCGCATCATGCAAGTTACAATTTTCATTTTCTTCTTCTCTTGTCATCAAAGAATAAGTTTAATTAGGTTTTGATTGAGTTATTGTGTTTGTCTGGATGTTGAAAAAATGTGACTAGAGTATGATTTTGACAACATAGAAATTCAGTCTATGGTAGAAAAAAATAAGTGGCTTGGTTACTTGCATATGGTGTCACACAATTCCTTGCGTCACATTCCTTGCTAGTTTCCCTCATTAATTAAAAAAATCATTCAGATTGAAAGAATAAGAAGTACTCCTATCATATAAAAAGATAATTTGTCAAATAAAGTAATTTCAAGTGGTACATTTAATGTTTTAGTGTCACAACATCATGCAAGTAACCGGCGTGGTGACCCCTAACAAGAATCAATTTTTTGTCAAAGAGGGTATAGCTGCTGTTTTAGTGTTTACATATTCAGATAATTGAAAGATTTCCCTACAAAATGGCACTGGTTGATTGATTCTATTAGCAAGTTTTATTTTTGGGTAAAAGGCCCATTTTGTTTACGATTAGCAAAGAATGACTCATATGCTTGTGGATTTGTTTAAAATACAGTGGATTTAGATTTAAACCTGTGTGGATAGAACTTGTCTCATTTTATTATTATTATTATTATTATTATTTATTTATTTATAAGAGTAAAAATATAAGGCGCTTTCCATCGCAGAGATCAAAGCGCACACATACACCCACACACACCATGTGTACCGCACAGATACACACACAAATAGCAGCCCCCCCCCCCGCCCCTCCCCCCCCCAAAAAAAAATAAAAAATACAACAAACGTTTTAATTGTATGTGGCAGTAAAAAGGTATGTCTTCAACTTTTTCTTAAAAGAGTTATAGGATGTCGCATGGCGTACATCGGCTGGGAGGCTATTCCATATCAATGGTCCTTGAAAAGAAAATGATCTCTCACCACATAATTTGTTTGTAAATGCTCGAGGTTTTAGTTTCATAGTGTCATTACTAGAGCGGAGAGATCTTGAAGATGTGTAGATATGGAGGAGGTCTGACAGATACCGAGGGGTGCTGTTTGATAGTGCATTGTAGCACATGCATGCAACCTTATATTGTATCCTTGCAGACACTTTGAGCCTATGGAGTTTTTTGCCAACGTTTGTGGCTGTGATAGTTCATTTTGTGTGGATTTGGAATTTCTTTGCATGGACTTAGTGTTTGTGTGTGTGTGGATTTGTATAGCTACATTAATAGATTTGAAAGCATTTTTTTGTGGATTTTATTAAAGCATCTAGGAAAATCTCCTGGGAGTGGGTATCTAATTTAATTTTTGTCCCATATATATGATATAATGCTCTTATTCTTTCACCTTTTGTTCAGCTTTCATCTTAAAGTCACATATTCATCATGGATCACTGTTTGACCAGAAAACACTCTGGGTTGTCAACACTGGGTTGTCTTAAAAGGATGTTTAGGAATTCAATGCCTTCTGCCGTTCTGTTTTTTTTTTTTTTCCGATCCTGGCTTCAGGATCTAGTTATTGTGTTTTATCTGATTGATTGAGTGATCCTATCTGAGAGTTTCCTTTGTCTTTTTCTGTTTCCATTCTTTTAAAGTCTACTCTATTACCTCTTCTCTCTCGCCAACCATCCTTACCTCTTTATCTTCATTATGTTTGCACTGGCGGTGTGGCGCTTTCAGTTAGTTCCACAAGAAACGCACCTCATCTCATGTCTCTATCAAGTATCATCATGTCTATGATGTGAAAAAATATCAGTGACACAAAAAAGATTGGAGGGCAAGGCGCTTGCCTAACATTGTCCACCTATAATATTACATTTTTATTTGTATTGGTTAAAACTACCAAGTTTATCACTTTGTCATTGCATTATGATTTATCTTCATGTACTGTACTAAGTAAATGAATAACAATTAACATAGTATTCCTTGAAGATATAGGTCTCACCTTTTCATTCTTAATCATACAGATGAGGCAGCCTGTGGGTGCGAGTCTGGGAAAAAGTTGCAACAGGGAGGTATTTATTAATCAGTGGAAACTTGAAACAGATGCTCAAGGACATAAAATAATGCAAAAATACTTCATTCAGCCTATGCTATTTTGCCCTTTGCTCACACAGTACATTATCCAAAGTGAGTAAGACTTGTACTTGCGCTTGTAACTAATTAAATTGTATAATGTTTTTGCACCTTTTCCCCCATAGCTCAGAAGTTCACTAATTCAGTAATTGAACAAGTATGCAAACTGTATTACATGCTCATGGTACCCTTTGCTCTTACAGTACTTTTTACAATGAATTAACATTAATGTAAAAAAACAAACCACAATCGTTTGCACAGTATTTCTTCACTCATTTAAGTGACTGAATTTGAAATGAGGTAAATAGGTAAAGGTAAAGGTAGTCCCATAGCCTTGTGGCCGTAGGGGAGCGTGATGTTGGAGATCACACTTATCTTGGGCCAGCGTAATGAGGGTGATGCCCAACTCTCTCCCTCGCTGCTTTACCTTCCCCACCCTCAAGAGAGTAGGTACTCAATCACAGTTGAGTCAACTGGGGGCGTTGTTGTTTGTCGCTTCACACCTTAGCGGTCACCCATCCAAGTGCTAAGCGCACCGGACGGTGCTTCACTTTCGACACAGTAGCGAGTGCTCCAACCACTGCACTATCCGACACCCCAGAAATGAGACAATATTTTAAAATTTTTTTTTTTTTTTTTTTTTTTTTTTGAAATGAGACAATATTTTAAAAAATATATTCTTATTTGGTGCTTAAATAAAATATTTGAATGTGTATGCACGGATATGAGCTCAGTTTTCCTTTTGCCATATAATTCACTATAGATGAGTAATCATGTGAACTGTGTCTGCTTTATTCATTTTTTGCCTGTCCTCAAATGAGTATGCATGTGAGCTGTATTTGCACTGATATGCCTAACCGAGTTTTCTCCTTTGCTCAGCACATTACTCGGTGAAAAAAGGAAAGTTGCCAAAGGGGAATTTAGCAGGCAAGTGGAATTTCAAAACCCTTCCCCCCCCCCCCCCCTCCCTCCTCACAGTGAGCAAGCTCTTTAGCACCTCTGTGAAGACAAATGGTTTGGAGGGGATGAGAGAGAGATAGAGAGAGGGGGGGATGGGAGGGAGGTGGTGGGTAGGTTTGGGGGGCAGGGAGGGATAAGATAATAGATAAAGATAGGAGTGAGCTTTAGAGGGGTGGGAGTGGGATGCGGGTGCTGGGTGTGAGATTAAAGAATATGTAATGTATACAAAAATATTATCTAAGGAAAAAGTTAGATAGATGGGGTGTGGGTGTGGCATTAGTTAAGCAGAAGTGTGTGGCCCAGTATTAGCATCAGTAAACACTGGGGCCCACTGTGTAGAGATTATGAGAAAGCACCAGGTGGACCTCCATAGGCCTGCCTGTGGATGAAGAGGACTATAATGAGAAATTATATAGGAAGACAAAGTTGAGTGAAACTGAAGGGAAGGCTGACACACACAGTGGGCGACAGGAGAGGTGGGAGTGGGTGAGGGTTACAGGTAAAATGTGTCATAGACATGGCTAGCAGTGCATTTAAAAAGAACAAAAACAACAACAAAAAAACCCCAACAACTTTCATTCCATTTTATACTGGGGAGAAGGATACAACTTACAAGTACTGAACTTTAGAAAAATAGTAATGGTGAGAGTTGGGAAGGGAAGGGGAATTGGGTGAGGGTTACAGGGGTAGACTATGTAGTAGGAGTAACTGTACTGTAATAAGAGCATAGTGGGTACTATGGAGAGGGTTACAGATATTGAAGGATGACTAGAATGGATGGTAACAGTTGTCCAGGTGTGGTTCAGTTACCACAGTTCTGTCTCAATATGTGTTACACTCAGTTTGATGTTGGTGTTTTCTATCAGTATCTGATTCAGCCCCGATGCTTGAATTCCTGATAGTTGTGTAACTCAGATTCGTTTATTCACACAGCCCGTCCAAACAGCGTACAAGTCACAAAGTCGACGTATGAAGTTTTCCACTTTTATTCAGCACACATCAACAACTGCATACAATTCTCAATTCAACTCAACAACTTTCACAGCAACTTTCCAAATCACTATCAACAACTTTTCTCTCTCAACAGCGACTCGGCTCACGATTAAATAACCTCTCTCTTTTCTGGAACGATTTGGTACGTGGTAGAAATGACGCACTGCCACCAATCGAACTAAAGATCGTCATCACTGACTTACGTCATTCACATTTTCTCTACTTCCGGGAACATTCACGACCTTCGATATCCATCCGGAAATTTCTATCAAGAGTAAACACGCATATCCAGAAGATTCTCAAATAATATCGACTAACGCAAATTATCAACGTTATACAAAGCCTCTCCTAACAACAATGCAAACTCAAATCAAAGGTAAATAAACTCCATTATTGAATACTTTGCAAATCGAAACGATTAAATCTATCGTACACGCTTCCGACGTACTTTCGTTCACGTTTCAACGTAACATAACCCCCCACTCAAGAAGAAATTTACCCAATTTCTTTCAACAACGTTGAAACGTAATGCACAAACAAAGTCCTCAATTGAAACTAATTTAAGACTTTCTGAATACTGTAATTGCGCTCAGCTTATCTACACAGAGTCAATGGTTTTCATCTTCAAATCTACCTGGATAATGTCAATGTTCACAGTTCATTCACACAGAGTCAAAGTTTCTCATTTGCAAGTCTTTCTGGATACTGTCAATGATCACAGATCATTTACCCAGTCAACGTTTTTCATTTTCAAGTCTGTCATTACCAATATTCTTAGTTCGTCGACACAGTCAATGTTCTTTCGTTCGCAAGGAATCGACGCCCTCGTCAGTTGCGGTCGTCATCGGCCCAGGGTCAAAGACGATGATCACGTGGGCTTCCCTGGAATCAGTGCGTCCTCCGTTGTCTCCTTCTTCCATCGGATGTCCGACGCAGTCGACGTTGTCAGCTCCCAGAATGCATTCGCTGGGTCTCACGGTCAGGTTGGCTTCTGCGGGACGGTGGAACAGCTCCCTCATGGTCTGCAGATGCTCCTTCCAGGTCTGGGTGTGGACTTCATGTTCGACCAAAGTCGTAGAGCCTGGGACATCGCTGAAGCTATGGGGAAACTCACTCATAAGGTCCTTGAGCTCGGTCTTTTGACCTTTTGTCAAGCCTGGTCCTAGCTTAACATCATTGATGCCTTCTTTGCTATGGAAGTCTCCCAGTTCCAACAGTTCTTCGCTGTCAGAGCTGTCGTCGGTCACAACTGCTGTGGCTGCTTGCACAGTCTCTGTTGGCCTTTCCACGTACAGCTTAAGGAGGTTGGCGTGGTATATCTTGGAATGCTGGCCGACCTTCACCTTATAGTCGTTGATCCCCACCACGGTCTCCACTTCGTACGGGCCTTTCCACTGCATCAGCAACTTATTGTGATCAGTAGGTAGCAGCACCAGCACTTTGTTGCCAGGTTTAAACTTCCTGTTCACAGCCCTACGATCGTAGTAGTGCTTTCCACAGTCTTGGGACTTCTCCAGGTTTTCTCTGGCTATCTCGAGAGTCTGCTCCAGCTTCTCCCGTAGCTCAAACACGTACTGGTAACTGTTCTTCACCTCTGGGGTGTCCACTTCTTTCGTCCACAGTTCTTTTAGGATGTGCATCGGCCCTCGGATGGTTCTTCGTACAGCAGCTCGAACGGAGAAAAGCCGGTGGACTCCTGCGGTACTTCTCTGTAGGCGAAAAGTAGGGCGTTGATGTAGCGATGCCATTGTCTGGGCTGCTCGCTGCACAGTTTCTTCAAGGTGGACTTCAGCGTAGCATTGAACTTCTCGACGAGCCCGTTGCACATTGGATGGTAGGGTGTCGTAGTCAAATGCCGGATGCTCAGCAGTCGGTTGACCTCCTTCATGCAGTCAGAGACGAACTGCGTCCCGAGGTCTGTCAGAATTTCTTCAGGCACTCCAAGCCTACTGAACATGTCCACCAGTGCCTCTGCTACAGTTTCAGTGTCAATCTTCTTCAGTGGCACTGCTTCTGGGTACCGAGTCGCATAGTCCACTAAAGTCAGTACCCACCGATGACCTTCTTCACTCGGAGGCCTTATTTCGCCGATTAAGTCTAAGGCCACCCTCTTGAAAGGTCGGTCGATCAGAGGCATCCTCTGCATAGGCACTTTCGGGACCCTTCCTCGAGGTATGGTCTTCTGGCAAATGTCACACGATCGGCAGAAACGGCTGACGTCCGCATGAAGTCCTGGCCAGTAGAACACCGCCTGGATTCTGTCTGATGTCTTTCTGATGCCTAGGTGACCTCCCATGATAGAGTCATGAGCTACTTCCATCACTCGGCGCCTTAGGGGTAACGGTACCAATACTTGACGTAGTGGTTTCCCTCCATTGACCCTCGGGTGCTGGAAGATTCGGTACAGGATCTTGGCCTTCACCTCAAAATAGACCGTACCACTGCCTTTGGTCACGTGGTCTTGGCGGTTCCTGTACTTGTTTAAAGTGCTATCAGCTTCCTGGAGCTGGATCAGCTTATCTCTGTCCACGATGGCAGCTTTGGAGTTGTCGGCGACCTTCAGTGGCGTAGACACCTTGTCTCTCTTGGCCTGGGCCCTGGTAGTAACAGCACTGACGATTTCTGGTCGGCAGGGCTGAGCCGGAGTAACCACATTGTCCCGTAGCAGCTCTGTAAGGTCTCCATCGGGAAACGGCAATGGATCCTCCTCCACAACTTCGACGCGTTGGGTTGAGGCAGGACTCCACTCTGGATCGGGGTCGTCGGGTCGTCTCGCGCCGTCGATATTCCCGATCATCAAATCATACAGCGGCTTCTTCAGGCAAACCGCTTCGACTTCGCCTATGTAGAAAGGGGTGTTGACATGAATTTTCGCAACTGGCGCTCTCACACATTTGCTGTCGGCCATGAGTGTCCATTTTGAATCGCCAGTGAACTGTTCTTTAGCGATTAGGTCTTCTCTGACGATGACCCCACTACAGCCAGAGTCCCTTAAAACAGTCACTTCATGATTTCCGACGCGTCCCTTGGAAACAGGCATGTTCTGGACGGTCACAGCTGCGCTGGCGACGACGGGGATGGATTTTCCGTTGGCAAGGAGAAGTTGGCCATCAGTCATGCACTCTTGCACGTCCGCAGGGGTAGCTGTGCGCTTGGTCTCACTCGGAAGAATGACGCTCCCGCCGCACACTTGATGGTCAGATCTACTGGTTTGCCGTTGATTGGAGAACCGCCTCTGCCGGTTGCCCGCCGCTGAATTGTCCGTACTGCTCCGCTGTCCGCTACTTTTGTTTTGAGGACAGTTAGCCGCTCTGTGGTCTGTAGCGTTGCAGATAAAACAGCCTCTTGAGTGCCCTTCCCTGGGAGGAGGCGTGGAGTCCGTCTGTCTCTGGCTCGTCTGGCTCCCTTGGATCTGGTTCCCATGGTTTGCAGTCTTCTGAAAATGTTTCGTCGCGCTGGGTGGCCCCAGGGTTTTCCCATGAGCGATGAGATATCTTTCAGCAGCCTCAGTCACATCTTTAAGCGTCTGCAGCTTTTGTTCTTCTAAGTGGGTCGCTAGGTCCTTGTGACAGGCATTGAGAAATTGTTCCTTCACGATCAGGTCATGGAGACTGTCATAAGCCTTCGTTTCGCCTGATAACTCCACCCACTTGTGTAGATATGACGACAGGCGCTCCACAAACTGCTTTGGCGTCTCGTCTGACTTAGGCCGGCATTCACGGAAGCGTTTACGGTAGCCCTTCTCTGTAAAGTTGTAGCACTGCAATAGGGCCTCTTTCAAGACGTCGTAGTCTTCGGCATCATCGTCCGACAATCTGGTGTAGACGTCGAGTGCTTGCCCCGTCAGAAGTGCACTTAGTCGAATCGCCCAGTCTTGAGGTTGCCAGTTAGAGCTTTTGGCAAACCTTTCAAATCTCGCCAAATAACTGTCGATCTGGTCCTTCCCGTCGACGAATGCTGGCAATTTTGGAGCCATGTGGTCGCTGATGACTTGTGGCGCATGCTGATTGTTTTGGATACGCGCCATTTCTAGCTGGAACTGCCGATCAGCTTCTCTTTCCTCACGCCTGCGCTCATCTTCTCTTTCTTGACGCCGGTCTTCTCTTTCTTCTCGACGACGCTGCTCTTCTAATTCTCTTTCTTCACGCTGACGTTGTTCTTCTCTTTCTTGTAATCTCTCCTGGGATTTGACGTACTCCGTCAACTGTTTCCCTTTTAGATTCAGTTGAATCCCTTTCTGCCAGAAGTCAGCCATCTTGATGCTTCTGGAAAGTTCTTTTCTGGAAAGTTCTTTTTCTAGAAAGTTCTTGACTGGAGAGTTCTTTTTTTTCTGGAAAGTTCTTGACTATGCTGTACCTTTCTAGACTGTTCTAGAACAGCACGCTTTCTGCAGTAGCGCTGATGCTTGTCACTAGTCGCTTTCGCTGACGCAGGCCCCGCTGTCCTCGTCGTATGCGACGCTGCACCACGCTGGTGTTGATGTATACGCTCCTGTGCTGAAGTAGACGCGACGTTCGCTCGCCGCTCTCTGTAATACTGGCGATGTAGCTCCGAGACTGTTCCTCGACGTAGTCTTGCGGCAGCTACGTAGTCCCGATCTGTTGTTCGCTCACGAAGCAACTCTTCAGCGACTACACGCCCTTGCAGTCAACCCGAATCTATCGGATGTAGTCCCAGTATGTTGGCCCCTCTCGACGCAACTCGTTGGCGGCTACCCTCGATGACTGCCTCTCGTAACGTTGGCTCGAGTTGTAGCAGTTGAACCCTTGGCTATGGCGTGAATCGCGGCTTGACCCCCAAAATGTTACTCTCAGTTCGATGTTGGTGTTTTCTATCAGTATCTGATTCAGCCCCGATGCTTGAATTCCTGATAGTTGTGTAACTCAGATTCGTTTATTCACACAGCCCGTCCAAACAGCGTACAAGTCACAAAGTCGACGTATGAAGTTTTCCACTTTTATTCAGCACACATCAACAACTGCATACAATTCTCAATTCAACTCAACAACTTTCACAGCAACTTTCCAAATCACTATCAACAACTTTTCTCTCTCAACAGCGACTCGGCTCACGATTAAATAACCTCTCTCTTTTCTGGAACGATTTGGTACGTACGTGGTAGAAATGACGCACTGCCACCAATCGAACTAAAGATCGTCATCACTGACTTACGTCATTCACATTTTCTCTACTTCCGGGAACATTCACGACCTTCGATATCCATCCGGAAATTTCTATCAAGAGTAAACACGCATATCCAGAAGATTCTCAAATAATATCGACTAACGCAAATTATCAACGTTATACAAAGCCTCTCCTAACAACAATGCAAACTCAAATCAAAGGTAAATAAACTCCATTATTGAATACTTTGCAAATCGAAACGATTAAATCTATCGTACACGCTTCCGACGTACTTTCGTTCACGTTTCAACGTAACAATATGACTAGACAATATAGTAGCACTATTACTCACTGTATTAGTCATTTGTGTGTATGTGTGGGCATAATGATAGTAATTTACCTGTTAATAGTGTTTCAATGTCAGATTGTTTTGATGTTAATATGTGACTAACTTGTGACATTCTTCCCCTCCATAATATAATTTACAGTATAACAATGTTTAACTATTATATTACATTGGTGTGCATAAGTTTACATGAGATGCAGTTGGGATGGCTTTCCACAAAATTCAGCCATTGAATTAAACTCTTTGGAAGTACACTTGAACCAAAGACATCATTTATCATCTATCTAAAGAGGGCTGTAGTTCGTTAGAACTTTACTACTCTGGCAAGTGTGAACTTTTGCCTCAAAATCAATTGCAATGCAGATGATGACGAGGAGTATCGTTGTTGTTGTTGCACCAATTTTTATTCATCAGATTAACATAAGTTGTACTGATAACGAGGAGTATCAGCAAGGTAGAGGGATACATGATAAGTTTTCTGTTGCTTGCAGTTAAAGCTAGTTCAGTTTGGTTCATGAGTTCTGGGTTGCCTTGGTCAGAAGCACAGGGTGAAGCTGTGTTTGTGTGTGATGGCCAGGTGTTAATCAACTACAGGCAGAGGGAGCTGAGAACTAAAGATAGATCTTGCCTTCACCTCTTGGCGGCGCAGCACACAGCTGAACTTACTACTGAGCGCTCAGCTCACGGATAAGGAGCACGGCATTCCTCTAGCTCTCGTCCTCTTTCCCTATTCCTCTCCCATCATCCTCTTCACTCATAATCATTTCCTGTTCCTGTCCTCTCAATCTCATCCTCTTCCTCCATTCATCTCTCCTTCCGAGTTTGGTCATCTTCTTTTTGACCCTTCTAGTAGAAGTGTTCTAGTCTCTACTATCTTCCAACCAGCTTATGCCTTAGCATGAAACCACTAATGTATCGTCCAATACACTGCACTTAGCCCAGTCAGAATGATAATGTGTGTGGCATTCCTCCATTTCCTCTCTCTTCAAACATTCTCTCTCTTTGTCCCTCTCCAGTTCCTCCCTTCTCTCTGTCTGTTTGTCTCTCCCTCCCCCTCCCTCTCTCTCTTCCACTTCTTTTCTTTTCACTTTACTGTTCTATTTATTTTAGTGTACCCTCCTTCACACCCCCCCCCCTTGCCCACACACACACACTCTCATATTCTCCCTTATCTCTTTTTCTTTTCTTCACCATCTGCCCCTTTGTCTTTCATCATATTTACAATTTTTCTCTTTCTTTTCTCTTTTCTGTCTGCCTGTCTTTATCCTCCTACTCCTTCTCGTCCACATCTTTGCCCCTCTCTTTCTCTCTTTTATCTGATATCTCTCAGTACCCCTCTTACCCCCTCTCCTTCCCCTCCCCCCCCCCCTGTTGGGGTGCCAGAATTTTCTGTATAAATATTATCCCCCACAAATTTAGTGCTTTAAATTACCACTGTTTCTGTCATTCTCATTAATTCTTTCTCATTCCTAATCTGTTCTAAATTAAGTGCTTTAAATTATCACTGTTTCCTGTCATTCTCATTTATTCTCTCTCGTTCCTAATTTGTTCTATCAATCTACTATCTTCTATCTTCTTCATTAGACCAGTTACCTACCTTTTTTCTTGAAAAGTCTCCAAAAACTCCTCTGTTGGGTCAGCTTGGGGTTATTTATGTAATGACTATGTAAAGCGTGGTGAGTCTAGTCATAGGCTGGAGTACCCGCTATATAAAAATCCGTTATTGTTGTTATTATTATTATTATTATTATTATTATTATTATTATTGGACGCTTTCTCCCAAATGGTCACTAGGGCTTCTATGGTATTTTATTTAGCAATTTTGGCATTTTATACATGTGTTTTGTTCATATTTTATAATGATGTTTATATTCTGTAGTTGTAAACGGGGGTTGGATAAATTAGAGTACATTATCAGCGTTGCCTGCATAGGATGCCTTTATTGTACAGTGACCGGGTTGGTAGAGTGCCTTCAGTGTTACCATTAGGATTGTTTCAGCAGATTTTGTATACCGATCGGGGGTGACCAAATCATGGTCCTGATTCGGTGAGTCCTCTTTCAACCAAATCGTGGTCATGATTTGGTTCTTTGCAGTCCACTGGCCCCTATAAACAATGACTAAGTACCCCTCTTCTAGCATTATACCAAATGACTAAGCACCTCTCTTCTAGCATTACACTACTTCATCTGTTTTCTCCATCCATCCTCTCTTCTAGAAAACCAGATTGTTCACCTTTGACATTTCACCTAGTTCCCCTGCTAAAAAACACCCTCCAGTTATTGCTACTTGAAGTTGAACTGCAGATCTATAAACAAGAATAAGACACCCCTATTCATACAGCCTAAGTGTGTCTGCAATCATAGCCCTAGTATTCCTGTTGTTAAGTTTCCTTGGTAACACTTGTGTCAGAAATATGCTGCCATTTTGCATTCCATAACTGTTCCCTGTGAGTTGGGAAGATATGGAGAGGGAGAAAGAGATATTATTAGGTCTAGCAATTATACTATAGCAGTGCTCAGCAACAACATTAATATTAATAGTACTAGACTGAGTATTAGTAGGAGGATGAGCATTGCATCAGCGGCTTTAGTGGTAGTAGTAGACTAGTAGTGGCTTTGTACAGTAAATTAATTTATAATTTTTTCCCGTTGACAGGGTGGAGTTATTTGTACAGTTTGCTCATCCTGACAAGTGCATCCATTTCATACCATAAATTATAATGCATGTCACTTTGTAATTCAGTAGCTTAGCTAAGAGTGGCTTTTATTTGGGTGTGGAGAAGTGGGGAAGAGGTGATGGGAAAGGATAAAAGCTTGTGGGAAGCCGGCAATGTATTACCGTGGATATATTGAGAGACTTGGAAATTGGGGTGGGGTGGTTGTGACTATATTGATGAAGGTGGAGTAGCAGCACTAGCAGAAGAATGCAGCCTCCACCAGAAACCGGTGCCAGAGTGCAAGTATGCAAGATGTTGAGCAAGTAGAGAGGAGGTTTTGAGACAAGGGCCTCATTGGAGCAAGTTGTGCTAAGCTAAGTCGGGAGTTGTGTGAAGACATCAAGTCAGCGTCTGTGTGTGAATGTGTTGCCTCTCATGTGAGTGCATGGTCCTGTTTGAAGAGGCAGGAGGAGAGCAAAAGAGCCAGGGAGAAGTAAAATAGCTCCCATTATGCTTGGGCTTCAAAGATGAGCTTGTTCTCTTATCATGCTGCTCCTGCCGGGAGGGGTTGCAACTTTGGTATTGTTTCGCCATGATAGTGTTGGATTACCCGCCGGGCACAGGGAGTCGCTTGTAACATTTCATGTTTTTTCACCAAAACTTTTCATGTTTTGCATTTCGTTTCTGTGCTGCACAAAGAGCTGGTTGGATGTGAATGGTGAGTGTGTTCCAGTGGGTGTAATTTGAAAGAAAATGTTTTTCTTACTTTGAAAGTTTGAGTCTGTTCTTTAGTGTAATTGTCAAAGGAAACGTTTTCTTAGTTTAAAAGGTCTGACTGAGTGATAAATAATTTCTTTCTGGCTAATGAATGTTATTTTCTGTAAATTGTGGATGTAATAGCTTCTCATTTTTGAAGAATAGTTGTGTGATAGGTGATACTGATAATCTTATTTTAAGTTAGACTCCTATTGTATACTTCTGTAGTATTATGTACACTCGAAGTAGTATTTTGCGTTTTGAGCGGGCTCAACTAGCTCTGTCCTGTTGAATTTGACTAGTGCTTGTGTAACGCTTTGTATGAAATACTGTGAGTGTGAATGTGATGTCGGGCTTGGGATCAAACTGTCATTGACATAACTACAGTTACTGTTACACAACTGTAGTGTCCCGCAACAACTCTGGACTTTACACACGTCAGTGTGAGTGTGACACGGTCAGTTTGTCACTGGATATTGGGTTTCATTACAAATGACATACTAGGGGTGTGGGGGTAGGGGGGGGGATAGGGGGGGGGGACAGCCCACCATTTCATTAACGCTAATGAAGTGATTGCGGTATAATAGTTGTATCAGTATCACTCACACTTGTAACACAACTTAGACTCAGTAACTTAGAGTACTGCTGTTTTACTACGTTAATGTTTGCTGTTTTTCATATTAGGTTATCACCTCCCTCCCTCCCTCCCTCCATCTCCCTTCTCTCATCCAGCCCCTCCTCCTTCTCCCATCCTACTTATTAACATACTTATTATTGGATAGACGGTAAATTTAATTTAGCTTTCAGTTGCTGTCCCAAAAATACTTGTATATACCTGTGTAGCACTTTCAGCTGCTGTTTAAAGAATACTTGTAGAGTAGTTGATGTCTCTTCAACTCAACTCAACTGTGCACAATTTTTATATTGTTATTATTAAATTGAGTAGATTTAGTCCTATTTTTGCTTCATTCATGATTGTGAGCAAAGCAGTGTTACGTTGACACTCAACAGATCAAACACAAACACATAAGACAAAACACAGTGAGTTCTCTAAAAGAGGACTATGTTAACCTACTACAGTACTAGTACTAGCTCTACTACTGGGTATGCATCAAAATCACAGTTTTGTCTTGCAAAACGTGAATGAATAATAAACGTTATATTATTTATTAATAGTTTTTAGTTTATTAGCAACAAATGAGAAACTTTGGGTATCACACTCATAATGCTGGCCTTGCAAAAAGAGGTTCTAAAGACCTTTCTCCCCAACAATCTGAAAAGTTAAAGCCTGTACCTGTAACAGAAAACCTACACCGACTTTGTAAGAATTTCTATGAAGCTTTTATTTCATGGATAATTTAGTAGTATTAGTAGGCAAGAACTGTTGCCAAACGTGTAGCTCAAAATTCAGTATGAACAGTGAATGAGATACAGCCAGAGTTGTCGACGATAAAAAAAGGTAACTTCAAAGCTTAGCAATAAATCCCATGCTGAGCCCGCAAGTCAATGAAAGCCCCCAATGCATGCTGTGTGTTGCCTGTCGTTGGCATTTCAGTGTTATTTCTCCTCCATGCTCCCTCGCCCTCACATCCCATTTTCTTTTTCTGGACTGTCTCTTTTCCCAAACGTGGCAGTCCATTTTCCCGCATTACATTTGCGATATTCACTGTTCTTGCTTGCCTTGCAAGGTGAAAACTTATGCATACTAAAACCGCAACCTAAAAATATCTTCTGTTTGCTTTGCTTTTTGTATCCGTTTGACGGCTGCTGGCTGCACTGTAGGTTTCAGAATGGTAAATAAGTGGGTGTATGTTTTAGGCAGTGTACATATATGTTTGTGGGGGAGGGAAAATGTTGGTGTTCGAGTGTAACTGTGTGTAGGTAATTGTATTGGAAGTATTATAGTTGAGTTTTGTTACAGGTGAAAGTATGGTTTTACTTATGAGTATGACCATTCAATTGTACAATAGATAGAGGTATTATTATGTATCTCCTTTTTCTCAGTTTGTTTCTTACCCTGACCTGCATTGCATGATTGGCTCTTATTGTAAACGGCTCTTGCAGACTGAATGGTCTAATCAGATCATAAACTAACTATTTCAAATTCTGCCAGATTTGTTTGCTTCTTTGCCTAACTAAATTTGTGCCACTAGCAAAGAAGAAATTGTTTGGGCCCGCCCTCATATTGGGCATACTTATGCCACCTATAGTTTCACTTTGAAAGGTGAGGAACCAACGTGGTGCTTTGCATGTGACAAATCCTTTTTTGTCCGCCATTTTGTGTATGCATGTGCTGATCTGGTTGATGAGAGAAAGTTTTGATACCTTGTAATGAGATTTTTAAAGATTGCAATGCCAATGGTCAAAACCGGTTTACATTTGTACGTGATGTTGGTTTGTTTTATCGCATAGGTCATGTCATCTTGTTTGTGTGCTTGGTTAAGTTTCATCAGTAAAGCTAGTTTTTTGTGCATGTTTTAAAATATTTTAATATTAGCTATGGTCCTTATTCGGCTCTTAGCAGTCTGCTGGATCCTGTATATAATTACTGTATACTAATCTAATAACTTTTCTCAGGGTCATCACATCACATGCTACATTGTTGCAAACATGTCATGAATAGTTTGCCTGAGTCCTGTTGCAAAATTTTATTTGTTTTCCTGACAACTAGTACAAATCACAATCAGCAAAATCACCAGAGAGCCAGTCGGTTATAAATTTTATACTGTGTTAGCATGGTCTAGCATGTCATGATCAAAGCTAGTCTAGAGCAAACAAAATCTGTATCGCGTGTGATTCAGCTGTTGCCTGTAAGGAAAAGCCAGTCTTTATTGAGGGCTTAATTTACTTTGAACAATTACATTACAGTTTACAGCATTACATGACAATGTATCTCATTACCTGTTGCAATAAAGTATAATTATGATAATATTTACATATAACTATAACATTAACATGAGACAGTGTAATCAGTGTCTATAGCTCAGTGGCACACCCCTTTTATTTGAAACGTTGAGCAACATCAAGCCTAGTTTCTTTTTGGATGAGTGTCGACGTCTGTGAAATGCTTGCACTGCAGAGATGTAGCTATCCTGTCTTTAGAAAGTTCTATTAAGGCAAACAGTAAAGGAAAAACGACCCTTCTCCACCCTTGCTCTCCGGTCACTCCCTTTCTGTCCCCTAACCACTATGAATGGTTACCAGCGCTATTAGTCTGTCTGCAGGTTGGAGAAGTAGAAGAGAGTGAGAGAGAGGAATGTCAGAGGGGAAGCGAGTGGAAAGGATGAAGGGTCTGTTTACATTTCAGTTTGTTTCGGGGCAGCAATTTGAATTTTCATCCAGAATTAACGTTTCCAAATTTCATTTTCAAACTAAAAAGAAAGAAGTACTAACATGATTTTAATTTTGTTTTATTGTCTTGTGTGTTGTATTTTCTAAACTAGCATGTTTGAAGTTGACAGAGTTGTGTATAATATTAATAAATGACTATGCTATAGGAATTGTAATTCTTCTGTCTTTTGTAATCTTTATCTTCTTAAAACCGTTACTGCGTTTGCTGTCTTTCTTTTCCCGTCTTTCCTATTCTTCAAGTTCATAGCAAATTTTATGGGATCATCACAGAGGGAGCCTCTGTAGTACGTTTTACGGTTCTCAGCTCAGTCAGTTTAAAGTTTTACAGTTTACTGCCTAATTGTAATACAGTGCCTGTCCCTGAGACCCGGTTACATTGAAATCTGAGGACCTATCTGGGTTTTGTGTACTGCATAATGTAATAGGGTAATAGGGTGGTGTGACATTGTAGAGGTTAGGGCACGCGGTACTGTTTAGAAAAGCAAAACTGAATCCATCCTGGTTAGTTTCCTAAGTTGGTGACAGTAGTTAAACGTGGAGAGAAATGACACAGCACTACAATAAGCCTAGTTGATTCAAGGGTACCTACTTACTACTATAGAACTTGCCCGGGAAGGTAAAGCAGTGAAAGAGAGGAAAGGCCCTCACAAAGCTTGCCCTGAGAAAAGATTTTTTTCTCGCCTCTGTCCCCTATAGAGAACAAACCTTTGTTAGCTAATTGCTTATTTCAGGGTGGTGTAACTTGTCAGACAATGCAGCTAGTTGTATTGTTATAAGTTGGTTTTGGATTGCATTGTATTGCAAGTATTTATTATGGTTTATGTATTGCATTGTATTGTATTGTGTTCAACTTGTTTGTTTTTTAGGGCGGTGCGAGTGTGACTGAGAGAGGACGGCACCATGACGGAGATTGAGTCTTTCACCAACTCCAACTCGGTGCGCTGGGACCCAGGACAAGAAGATGACTTCGATGCCGGCAACAACTCATCCAAGCTCTTTGAGCGCTCACGTATCAAGGCACTAGCTGGTAAGATTTGGGGCTTGCAATAATTCCTTTATTTAACAAAAATTAAAAATAAAATAATTCAATGTATATATTATATATAAATAATAATAACAAATAAAACTCGCTCCAATTCAAAACCAAATTCATTTACTAGACAGCAGCAAAGCTACCCAGGTATCCTACCAAGATATTGTATTGCTGCAGAATTTTAGGAGACAGTGCTAAACGCATAATGCTTCCTAATTACTGTAATATTAATTACACAGCAAAACCCCCACAAAGAACATGCTTCTACTAGTGTGGATATTTTGCACAATTTTATCCATTCATTCACAAAAAGTGTGAATAACTCAATAAGGTACAGCCTTGTCTTGTATTGCATGTTTTCCCATGTCAGTACACCTTCAGTGCACGTAAGCCTTCTATCACTGTAGTGTATAGGCTGGTGTAGTTCATTGTAAGCTTCTATTTGCAAAGATACCATAACAAGCTAGCCGTGAAAGATATAAAACCACTTGTAGTGTGATTGTGAGTCATAGCTTCCCTGAGAGAGAGAGAGGGTCTCCAGAGAGGAGAGAGAGACTCGAAAAACGTCTAGAGGTCACCTCGTGTCATTCTCCAAGCAAGGGCCTTGGGCTGAGGTTTTTATCACACAGCCATTCCGTTTTCAATGCAGAAGGGACTTTCACACATCCAGTTTTCAATCTTTTGCATTTCAAACATTGTTTGCATTACTACTTCAAGCCATTCATAGTATTGTTGTCAAGAATTTGGCATATTTGAACTAGATATTTTTTTTCTTCAGCAAAATTGCAATTTTTGCTTACCAGGTATAGCTGTCCTGGTTTGAATTTTGAATTTTGATTTCAAAATTTGAATCGTGAATCATACTTGTCACCTAGGCTATATGGTTGTTTTCTCTGCAAAGGAACAGCATTCTTTTTGGTCAAGGAAGGACATGACCCCCTTACCCTGGTTAAGTTGAATCTATACCCGAATCCTAATCTCGTCCACTTTGCACTGAAACAACCTCCAGACAGATTGAAACAAAAAGGGATTGCTCATTACACTGAAGTTCTTTCGTGCCTGTTTTTGAAGGGAAATCTAGCTTCACTAGCCCAGAAGTTTTGTTTGTGAAAGCGTAATGGCTAATATACCCTTCCCAATATGAATTTATGTTTAACTCTCACAGTACTGTGCACTGAAAAATCACCCACCCTGCCCCACAGACCGAGTGAAGCAGCGAAACGGCCACTACATTAAGTTCTTTTTGTACTGCATTTCAAGGGAATCTAGCCAGCCTAGCAGTTTTGTGTTCTATGTGATAGCTAAATACAGTGTCCTAAATTTGCCTATCTTTCTGTAGCACCCCGGTGGAGTCTTGCCTTGACCTTGTTCAAAATGTTGTTAAGCCTATTAGCTTTAGCAATTGCAGTTATGTGCTGCGTTGGTGTGTCTGAAAGATAACAGTTGATGTATGCACACACACAGTTGCAACCTGGTATCAAAATAATTAATATGTAACAGCTAATCCAGTAAATTGCACATAAAATAAACACATAAAACTTTTGAGACCCAGATATTTCAGTGTAGACACATATTAAAATTAAAAGAAACCTGGGTAGCCCTTGCACCCAGAATGTTCTAAAAATGCCCCATTAGTTTCTTTGTAAAAAAATGATACGCCATAACATGGTTCATTATGTTTGCAGTAGTGCACTAGAAGAGCAAGTCATGATGTGACTCACATGCAGTACACTTGTATGCTTTGAGCCTTTTCTCATAAATTACTTATAGGCCTACTTATCTAGTCATTTTCTGTGTTCATTGGAATTTTAGTTATGCATTCACTTGTTAGAAAGAAAGAACAGGGGCTAGCTAGAAAGACTACCAAGGAGAATGTAGTAGTTGTAGTACCATCAGTAAATGAATGGTCTAAACTAGTAGCACAAGCAGTACAACATAATGGTCTACACTAACATCTAAACTAGTAGCACAAGCAGTACAACATAATGATCTAAACTAACAGCACGAGCAGTAAACATAACGATCCCCAGTAGTAAAAATAGGACAGTTTCCACTAAGCAGACTACCTTGGCATAAGCTTCCTTCACTAGAGAGAGAAAGAGAGAGATGGAGGGGAGGGAGGGTGTGGCAGTGTGACTTTCGGGCCAGCTGTACTGACACTGCTTCTGTAGACTAATAGCATTCCAATGGAACCCCATAACAGCTATTGGTTTAGCCTATTAGATCATTGAGAGTGCATCCCATCACGCCCACACATTTAAAATTATTGGATTCTTTACTGCGTCCATTTTGCACAGGATATTATTAATATTATATTTTAAATTGTGAATGTGTGCTGGGTCCTACCCATCTCTCACTCTCTTCTCCCTCCTCCCACCTAGTCCTACCACCAAATCCACACTCTACAGGTGGTGCTACCGCTGCCATGCTTTCAGTCAATTGCAAATAGGCAATGGGATAATGGTCCAGACGTTCCCAAGCTTTTTCCTGTGTAGCACTCCATTGCTGCAGCATGCTTGAGAAAATAGCCCGAATTTTCGCCCCACAAATAATATTTAAAATAAAAGCAACCCAAAAATAAATATTAACCCCTACACCATTTCCCTCCACTGAATCTCCCCACTCCCTAATATTACCTCATTTCTCATCTCTTATGATGCCTGCCATTGGAGTAGGTTGAGGGGGGTGAGGAGGAGGGAAGGGGCACATACCCGGATGGGAGGAACGGAGGTCATGCTCACAAAGTTCAATGTCCAGAGTTTGGTCAGGGTCCACATTGAGGGTCAATCAGTGTCCACAGTGTTAGGGGCCAGTGTGGTTAGGCCTTGTCTGTTGGTCAACATACACTTGTTTGAGCTTCGCGGACCCTTCCCCAAACATAACAGGACTAACCCCTGCATGATCTGACTGCACCACATCGCAAAACGCAAGCTAGACGCTCAGGGTATGGCGGTGTTGCATTGTCAAGCGCACGCTAGGCTTCCTTGCTGCATTTTCATGACATTGCCGGCATTAAGGCGCTTAAATGCTTGACGATGCAGCTTTTAAACTTTTGAATGGAGAGAGAGGGAGAGAGAGAGGGGAGGGGGGGGGGGAAGAAAAGGAAATTGACAGCAGGAAGTATGGGGTGGAGAGAGTGAGTGAATGAGCGTGTGTATGAGTGTAAGTAAAAGGGAAATTCAAGCTCAGCTGGAAATGCCAAGGAGAAGAACAAGAGCAGCAAGCCAAAGTATTACCCCCCCCCCCTCCCCCCTCGCCCCCCCAAAAAATCACTTCAAGAAATGAAATATAACATTTCCTCCGACAAATCATGATCTTTGCCGTACATCCCAGGACAAGGAAAAGCAGGACTCACGAACTCCAACATACAATACAATACAATGTATTGTAACACAACACAGCTTTATTGTCCTAAAAAACAAACAAACAAAATACATGGGCACAGAAATTTGCAATATATTCATGATGACCCGTTAATAATCTGAAGCCGTTCACTTTGACCTTATGCTCAACCTTGATAATTTGATTACTTTGCGTAAGATTGAGGCGGGAAAATCTGTAAGATCGAGCCTCGGGGCCATGTTTGACTTATTTTTCCACCTTTCCTCCCCTTTCCTCTCCATCCTCATGCCCCATTTCAACCCTCCTTTCCACTTCGTCTTGTTTTTATCTTGTTCTTCCTCCCTCTCTCCGTCCTCCCACATTTTCTCCATTTCTCTCCTCCTCTTTCACCCTTCTTCATTCTCCTTCCATGTCTAGTCAGTTTGATCCAAATACGTAAGTTGGTTTAAAAAAGAAAAGAAAAAAAGATTGATTGGTTTTGAAATTTAAAGTTGCAGACACAACGTGTTTTCACTAGCAATACAACTTGAGAGCACTGCTGAATGCGTGTTAGATTTGTGAGAAATATTTGTTACCCTTTTAATCAGAAAAGGTAAATGTATCAAAATTATTGCAAAAACCTAAAGATTTTTTAAAAGATTAAAAAAACAAAATTTACAAAATGTTTTATCTTTAAAGGCTATGCTATCCGTATTCATTATACCTGTATAGTTTTGCATCATGTAATTTTATTCCAATTATAATTTTATTCTATATATATATATCCTGTTAATTTGTCATAATTATGTACCCAGCCCAGGGACAGGTTCACTTTTAAAAGCTGTTAAATCCCGTATTCATGACATAATGACACTTTTATAGGGAGTATAGCCTAGTTGGCAATTCATTATATTGTTGGGTGTTTTAAGAGTTAGGTCTGAAATAATGGACAAAGCGGTATGTAAGTGCAGGGGAAACAGAATTATACTAACCACTACAACTACAATCCTCAGCCCAAGACTAAACCAAATGTAGTAAAGCTGTAAGTGTAAGTTTATTTTAGCCCCTAGCTTAGGACATGCATCCCTCTTAGCAAACAACAATACCCAAAACACAGCAAATAAATTTTTTTTTTTTTAAAGAAGTAAAGTTGTGTCTCTGAGTTAATTACTTTTTTAATATGAACAAATACGTAAGGATGTAAATAAATAACTGTAAAAAAAATATATTTATATATAATAAATAAATAACATAAAATAAATAAATCAATAATAATAGTGATGATGATAATAATAATAATAATAATAATAATAATAATAATAATAATAATAATAATAATAATAATAATAATAATAATAATAATCTTAATTATAATAATGATGCTAATAATAAGAATGAGAATAAGAATATGAGCAACAACCATATAAAAATAAATTAGGGAAATATGAAGGGAAAAAAACAACACTTTTATTCATGAGGATGCACAATATTTTACAAATTAAACCAAAAAAAAATTCTCACCTCTAGAGATCCTCTTTGTAATGAAATTAGGGCGCAGTTATAGGAGCTGTTTGTGGAATGTCACAGTTGCAAGTTGGTGCATTGTGCTGGCAACGGTGATGATGTCAATACAACTTCTAAGTATTGTACATATTGATGGTTCAATTTTGTGTAGCTTATGTATCAACAAATTAAGCCTGTGCTCTTTTTTGTAAGGATGCAGCTTCTGATCGGTCTTAAAATTATAATACAAGATCTAGCATATCGTCCTTACACAAAATGTAGCATGTATCTTCCTTAACACAACATTTTGCAGTTATCGTCCTTTGCACACAATCTAGCCTATATCTTCCTTACACAAACCCTTGTGATTGTATAAATTTATCTTACAAACCATCTAGCAGGACTAATCTTGCACTCTGTGCACTATCTACTCATCAAATATTATTTTTGCTCTGACCCATAAAGTTGCTAGGATCTACTCACTGGCACTCACATAGTTTTACTTTTGTCAATGTGCTCATACTTGAAGGCATTTGAAGTTGATATTTGCTGAAGGTGAATGGGCGATTAGGCGTTAGCACAGAATATAACCGTGGCCATTAACCAGCTATCATCATTTGGGTGACACTTTGTTATAGCTGGCAGCAACAGGAAACCGACAATTTACTGCAGTTTTGGACCTCGAGTCTTTTGATGCTATAGTATTTTATATTGACAGCACTGCAGTAGATGTATGCCACTGCAAAACATCAAGTTTCTTATGTGTGGTAATGCCATAGCAAAATAAGAATTTTCGCTGTCATATGTTCAACAATGTTATTGCCTAGGTCAAGTTTTTGAATGAGAATTGTGAACAGTCTTAAGTAATGTTATGGCTAAAGTTCAAACTTTCTTTCTGTGCATGTAAAGTTTTGCCACCGCAGGACTCAAGTTTTGGGGCTTTGCAATATTGAGTTGTTTATTTCAAGAGTGCAGAAATCTGTCAGTACTATATCATGTAGGGATCGTGTCATTGCCAAACTCCAGTGTAAGTGCAGAAGTGAATTTTCACTAGTTTAAAGATACCTTTCAAACGTTGTGACCAAGAAAGATCGCTGTAAAAAATATAAATACTAGCTCACTAGTATGTTTTATAGTGAATGTATATTAACACTTCAGAAACTGAGGCTGCTATCACTGATATGATTCAGTCTGATTATCACTTTCAACAGTATCATTTTTGACTATGACTGGTTTAGATGTCATGTAGCATGTATCACATGGTAGAAATCTAAAAGCATTTGTCGCTATCACACCAGCAAGTTACTACTTAGTATGAACAACACACCGTTGCTATAGATTTGTTATCACACTTTTGTGGTCTCTCTGCAGTTTTACTGTTGCACAATTGCTATCTATTGTCTATGTGTATCAGTTGGTGATCCCTTTCATTAAAAAATTCACATAATCTGCTCACAAAATTACATCCTGTTGGGTTGTTCTGCTCACCATGACAGCCCACATGATTGGTTACAACTGATGCTTCATCATGGTTCTCAAATGTCACATACTGTTTGAAGTGCAGATGATTCAAAATACTCTATGATGTTCACAATACCGTGGTAGAAAATGGTTTGAAGAGAAACAGAAGGTGGAATTTTCCGAGTCATGTTGTTGGTAGTGTCCACTTATTAAAGCAGTAGAACCTGGCTTGTAGTTCGTGGTGCAGGACAATAGACTAATGTTTCAGTTATGCCTGACATATTTGGTCGTCATTTCGTGTGACAGTGGGCATAAGTTAAGTCAAGTAGAGGCTAAACTGGAGAATGCAGCAGGATGTGGAGTTTCCTCTCCACAAGTAGCACTCTTGAGATAATATTTCACACACAGGCAGGCTCACTTTCAAATAATGTTTCTCTGACCACAGTGGCATAGGCCTTCTCTAGGCATAGGCCTTCAGAAGAAGATAAATGTTTTTTTCCCAACTGAAGGCCTTCTTTTAAGCTTATGCTTTTAGATGAAAAAAAAAGTGATGCATCTCGCGTGATGGATGAATCTGACCTTTTAGCTGAGAAAATGTTTCTGTAGTCTCACTTTTGTAGTAATGCTTCTTGTGCTATAAACTAATTGTTTGGCTTATCTTGACTTTCATATAGTGTTTCTTGCTCTGTGACTGCAAAAATACCTTGTGGATGCCTGCCTCCTTAAGTCTCACTTTCATTATTATTTCTCGAGTTTGCATCTTTCAGTTTCGTGAAATAATGTGACCAAACACCTTTTGGTAATGGTAAAAATAACCTTTTACAAAAAAAGACACTTGCAAAAAAGAATACAACTTCTGTTTTTGCAAAATGGGTTATCTTGCAGGTCTTTGAATTTAATGGACAAGTGTCTTCTTAACGTCGTTAGACGTCATAGATAACTCCTTGCCTGAAAAGTGGTTTGTGGATAGTTTGCGTTCAAAATTGGGAATGAAAAAGAGTGTAATGTCTGTGGAAGACGGTTGGTTAAGTTTGTGGATAATTAAATTCCTAGGTGCAGCCGGTGACATAAAGATTTTTTTGATGTGACAGTATGGCATTACAGTTGGTATGTGACATGTTGTGAAAAACACCTCATCTGCTATGGCTGCTGTGCATTCTTGACCTGTAACTGTGTGGTGTTTTTATAGCAGAGTTAATAGTAACTAGCTAATGTTGCTATTGCTGCATGCTAAGTGTAGGCAAAGTGTGAAATATTTTTCCGCCCAGAGAACTTTCAAACACTTTTGGCATCACGATGAATCAGAATGACATTACCAGCTCTAGTCATTATGATGACAGTGTGATCAGTGGGAAAATTAAGCAGCTCTCAGGTAAACAGGATTTTAGCATTACAATATTATTTACTTGTATATATTTCTTTCTTTGTTTATTTTAAAAATATATTTGTGCGGTTCTTTCAGTTGGAGTAATGAATTGTAGTGTCATTGTGAGAAAAATAATGCAAGTGCAATTTATTTTCTGTTGTGTGCTGAGCATGGCTACCTGCAGCTAGCAGGAAAAAGCATAGCAATAGCGATTGTTACTACTGCTGCTGTCATCTCGTCAACATCTTTATCATCATTGTTGTCATTGTTGATTTCATCATGGAGGCTTGGGTTCTAATGCCTCAACCATTGTTACCCTTTTTGGGATTGAAACATGTTGTTTGGAATGCATCCTCAGTATTATCAATTTGGCAGGAAATAGATTTAAAAAAAAACAACAACAGGGAACCATTGTCCTAATTTTTTAAGAATAAAATTCAGAGTGACGGAAGTGTGGTTCTAGTTGACATATCCGCTTTTATGAATGTGAACATTCATTACATTATTCAATGACATATTCAGCACAATCAACAGTTATGTGTGTTGTTAAATTTCTTTGTCGCACTCATTACCTATGACTACTGTGAAACATCCTAATAAGGAAATATTTTCCTCTTGTATCATTAATTCAGAGAAACTAAAAAAAGCAACAAAAGATAAAGCAATCTCTTTGTCTATTTAAATTAATCAGTTCAATGATATAAGCTAGACTGAACAATGGATCTTTTATTACTGACGGTGATAAACTGTTTAGTCCACTTACATTGTGTGCAACCCAAGAATGAAGCACAATTATATTCATGAAATTAGATATCAGAATAATGTGAAATGGGGTCACACAAACAAAAGGCCTAATCACACACATAGCGATGTTGTAACTGCATTGTAGATGTATGCACATATATTATTGTTATATACAAAAAATTGTTCTTTTTAGCCAGTCTTTTACACTGTACTTTTAATTACATTAAACACAAATCAGAAATCTCCCACACACACCCTCTCCCCCTTTCTCCATTCTGGCCCTCTCCCCACAAACACACCCCCTTGGCCTCCCCCCATCCCCACCCCAATGAAAGCAAAAACAAAAAGATTAGACTTTAAAAAAAAAAAAAGCTGTATTATTTCAAACTGTTGTATGTTTCAATACGTGTCAAAATCAAAGGCCATTTATAAATGAAATTGTAATTTTGGGGACCTGTTGTGTTACAGATGAGAGAGAGATAGTGCAGAAAAAAACATTCCAGAAATGGGTCAACTCCCACCTCATCCGCGTCAACTGCAAAATCAACGACCTCTATGTCGACCTTCGCGACGGCAAGATGCTCATGAAGCTCCTGGAGGTGTTGTCTGGCGAGAGACTGGTCAGTAGCTTCGGGTCACTCGTGTGATGGCGTGTGAGTGTGTGGAAACAAGATTCCAGATTATAATGTTGGTATTACTATTAGAGTCCATCCCCAATGGTAATGGACCCCACCTTGACCACTAGGCTTGGATGGAGGGAGAATGCGTGTGTGGGTGGGTGAGAGAGTGCAAGTGTATGGGTGGGGGGTGGGGGATTAAGTGTGTGTGTGCGTGTGTGTGTGTGTGCATATATATAGTTTTGTGAGTGAGTGTGGTTTTTAGGATGATAATGAAGATGATGCATCTGCTTATTTTAATGTTATTTTGCAAGGGATTTTATTAGCAAACTTGATGTTTTATTTTTTCTCTTCCAGCCTCGCCCAACCAAGGGCAAGATGCGTATCCACTGCCTGGAGAATGTGGATAAAGCCCTGACGTTCCTGCACGAGCAGAGAGTGCATCTAGAGAACATGGGCGCTCATGACATCGTCGATGGATCTTCCAGGCTTACCCTTGGTCTCATCTGGACCATCATTCTCCGCTTCCAGGTAAGACAGATTGGGAAAAAAAAAATTTCTCTGCACGTTTGATGGTTCCATCCAAGTACTTGCTTAATGTTTAGAAGCAGGAGTGTGTGCCAGAACCACTAAGCTGTCGTACCACTAATATTCAAATGCCATAACGTCAAACAGCCGAAGTCATTAGGGTGCTTGTTTCCTTATAGAACGAAAAGCGAAGCACTTACGGAAGAAAGGGATTGTTAGTACAGAGAAATCAATACATTTGTGAAGAGGGCATGAAGATGACATCTCTGGCATATTACCATCGCTTTAGCTTAGCCATATGTCCATTCCCTCCCAAAGTGTTCTGCATAAACGTACAGGTTTCTCCTTGGACAAGCCTTTACTGCTTGTGTGATGGGTTAGCTTCCTATTCCTTGTTCTTGAACAGCTCTTTGGGCTGGGAGGTGTACTATGTAAGAAAAATAATGTTAGCTTCGTCATATATGATGAGCATGTTTTCCATCAAGTGTTGTCATGTAGACCGAAATACTATTCTTCTTGAATATTCTTTCGCTCTCTTGTTCTATGTGTTTGGAAAGGACAGGTTTTTGACTCAAATGCATAGCAGTGTGAGTCTATGTACTCGCCCCTCCCAAAAAAAAACCTCCAGATTTTTGCAAATCTGTGAGAGTTAAGTCCTAAATAGTACAAAAATGACTTACACACTTTTTGTTTGGTCCGTTTGTCATTTTAATGCCACTGTTTCATTTTGTTTTGTTTTTTCTGGACAGTAATTTTCATGTTAAATATTGCAAGGAGCATGGTAGTCATATGGGCTTTGCCCTTCTAATTGTGTGTGTCTTCTTCAGTGTCCTTTTGAGTCCTATTCATTTGTTCTCACAAGTGTCTTATTTGGTGAAGAAAGAAGTAAATGACCACACACGGGAATTCAAATTTCCACCCTAATCCTCAAGAAGTGCCTAGCTTCAATGGCTATTGGAGATGATTATTATGCTGAATTCTCAGTGCCATCTTATAAATGCCTTGTTCGAGGTAAAAAAGATGTGCTGTGTTGTATTGCAACAATGTATGTTGTTCGTGGATGCAAACCATTCCTTCCTCCAAGCATGACATTATCCAGGCGAGCTGTGCACTATTGAACCATTTGTCTATCCTTGCTGCTTGTATCTTGAGGTCAAGATGTTCTCGTTCTTGAGCACACTAAGTTTTGAGGATCAGAATCTCGAAACTCTGGTTGACAGGCAGGAGAGCTCAACATAATAACATGACCCTGATATACAGGCAACCTCCCCTGTACTCCTGCGGATGAGAGTATAAACAGAGGTCTAGTCTGTGCATCCATGTATTCCACCACACGGACTTTCAAAAGATCCCGATGTCCTAGACAGCTAGACATATACACCCAGTCGCCCAGGACTGTGCAGACAATTGTGTGGAGAGTCTAGTGGGACTGTCATATTCTAGAAAAGACAGTGCCAGCTACCTAAATACAGCCGGCAAGCACTGGGTCCTTTTCTCTCCCATCCCTGGTCGTCCAGGTTTGTGCAAGGCCATTGTCTGGGGAGTGAGACAGTGCACCTGAACCAGCAAGAGGGCGCCTCAGGTGGCTGGAGTTACATCCTGCATCAGCCAACGCCTTGAGCAGCTCCTATGCTGGACAAAAGTGCTATAAAAGAACGATAAAATAATAACGATAATAATAAATTATTCCAAACCAATACAATTTCTTTGTGGTGCGGTTGCAGATCCAGGACATCATGATAGAGGAGGTAGACAACAGTGAGACCAAGTCCGCCAAGGATGCACTGTTGCTGTGGTGCCAGATGAAGACTGCCGGATATCCCAACGTCAACGTTAGAAACTTCACCACCAGTTGGCGGGACGGCCTGGCCTTCAACGCCATCATTCATAAACATAGGTCAGTATTGGAGTAGCAGGAATAATTTAGTTCATGTGAAAATGCTTGGCGGGAAGCTGCAAGCTCAAAATTTGAAGCCAAATCCAGCCACACCAGTTTGCATACATAAATATGTACAGTACATCACAGCTGTAAACCATTAGTACAAGATCATTTATTGTTCTCATTTACACAAGGACATTTGTCTTACTATCGTAATTCTCTGTATGTCTGCCTGCTTACTCTGTGTAAGTTCCCATTGTATAGTACACATTTTTTTAATGGATTGAATACTGTCACTTCTAATAGCCTGGGTCCTTTTATGTGCCAAACTATTGACAGAGGGTTGTAGATGAGTCAGGAGTGGGGAGAACCTGGCATTATGCAAAAGAAAAGTATTGCCTACAGGCACATATTTTCTTTTGATGCAAACCTCCCCATTGTGGGATGCAGAACCTCCAAGATGCTGAAGGCAGTGGCCCAAATTGAAAGAAGAAGAAAAAGATTGCACCATTGTTAGGCTCCGGTGTGTTTCTTCCGCCAAAAATGTCTTTTTGCCCGCCGACCATTATTTTAGTTCTCAGAGGCTTTGGTGTGGTCTAGGTTTGCCTGCCTGAGTGTTTTGTAGGCATACCAAGAATTGTTTCATAGATAGATGTTCCCACTGTCCTACCGGTATCAGAAGAGCTCAGAATCCCAGACGGTCATTTGAGCTCTGGGAGAGATACAGCCTTCCACCATCACACATCATCCCTTCTGACATCTTCCTCCAAACTCTCTTCGTTTCTATTATTTCCTTTCTCCCTTCACTATGTACCCTCTCCCCCTTGTGCCCCACCCTTCCTCCCCTTGTCTTTCCATGTCCTTTTCTTTCTCTGGTTTCTCACGTCTCTCCCCTTCCCCCTTTCCCCACGGTTCTGTCTGTCCCTCTCTGTGTTCCTCTCTGTCTCTGTGTTTCTATCTGTTGCTCCCTCCTTCCTTCCCCTTTATCTCTCTCACATCTGTTTCCCTCTATCCCTCCATAACATTTTCCTTGTATTCACCCACTCCCTCTTTTCCCATCCTCTCGATCTTTCTTTCTTTCTCTCCCGGCCTCTCTTCTCCCCCCCATTCTGCTCTCCTTACTACAGTTACGGCTTTGACCTTTATAGAAACAGTCTGGCTTGGGTTGTTTTGGGCAGCTGCTGGGATCCCTGCCAACTATTTATTTGCTAGACAAGCACAATTTGTTATTGCTGGTACCATGTTGTATTGCCTAAATGAAGCTAATGAGGACTGGCCATTTAGTAATGGGTAAATGAAGTTTTATGGTGATCAGCAATTTAGAATGAATAAGAGTTCTCATTGGTCCAGATTTTTTTATTCACAATGAGCATAGATTTTGTTTTTTGTAGCAATGCTAAATTTGACATGAATGAATTGTATTGTAATTTTGTATTGTATCTAATTTGAAGTTGAGGTTGATCACTTATAAAGATGGGTAAAGTAACATATAAAATTTGCTTGGAAAACTAAGGATCATGAGTAAATGTGTTTAATTTTATTTACACTGACACTGAGTGACTGACTATACTGAAATTATGTTCACCTCTGCATTTATTCCATTGGAAAATGTAGAGGAGAGTGTTATTGCTGTTATTAATAAAAGGTTTGGTCTGGTATTGCAAGCTCAGATAGCTGCTCCAGGTGCTGGCCACTGATATCCAGCATGCACACAATAGTTTGCAGAAGTATAAGATCTGGAGCCCATGTTATCAAGGCTTTATTGATGCAGTAGTGAGTACCCAAGTCGCAGTAATAATATAGGAACATGAGAGAGTGAGAATGTTGCTTTAGGTTCAGAATACTCGGATCAAGGGTTAAAAGATTTGAGAGCAAGACCCTGATGGGTGGAGAAGTGGGAAAAGTGGTTCGTCTGACCTTTTCCTGCTCTTGTGTTTGGAACAGCTACGGTTATGCTTAGTAGAACGCTGCGCTGTTCAGTGAACAGCCTCAACATCAGCAATATAGCGAACACCCAGTTTTAAGGCCCCAGAATAATCGACTTTACTTGCAACAGAAAGAAGATCATTTTAGTGGTGATGTGTAACCAATGAACACCGTTAATCCCTTTGCAGCACTCTCCCATGTGCGGTGTGTGGTCATGCAGTAGTCATGCTCCAGTCAGTATTGATTGTGCGGGGAGAGTGCGTGTGTCTAGACAATATTAAAGTGGATTCCTCCACACCCCTTCACGGAGGCAGAAGCTACAACACATTTTATGAAGCCCTTTTGTGAAGATCCCAACTATTGATTTTTGATGTCAGCTGAGCCATGGCTTCAGTGTCACTGTTTGGGGATAGGGTGGAAGAGAGAAGAGGTAGGGTTGAGTTGGAGATGAAAGGGGAGAGACCTTGTTTGGAGAATGAGGGGTGGGGGTGGGAGCGGTAGATATCTAAAAATAATTTAACATTCAGAGAGAGAGAGACAGAAAGAGAGAGAGAGACAGAAAGAAAGAGAGAGAGACACACACACACAGACAGACAGACACAGAGAGAGAGACAGATAAGATGAAGATAAGAATAAGATAAGAATAAAAACTGACAAACTGTTGAACATTGTGTTAGTAAAAGAGGGAAAGGAACAATGAAGAAGGACAGTAAAGGAGTCGGGACCTAAGAGAGAGAAGACAGACAGACAGACAGAGGTTTCATAGTTCTACCCTCAAGAAAGAGAGAGAGAGAGAGAGGAAGGGAGAGAGGAAGGTGGGGGGGGGGGGAAGGAGAGAAAGGTTTCATAGTTCTACCATCAAAATTTCCAAAAGACCTGAGAAGGTGACTTTCATTCATCGCATTTGCATTGCATTATATACTAGACTTGAATTAATTGACTAGAATAACTCACCTAATATGTCAGCACAAAGACAGTCTTGATTTTAGTGTATAACAAGACAGTTGGAAGAAGTAGCAACAGTCTTCAGGGCATTAAAAGTCAGCCTTCCCCTATTGAGGAATATCAGATCATTGGGACAGCAATAAGTTGAGTGACAAGAGAAGGAAGAAGGAATAGATCTACAAGAGATTACTTCCAAAATGCTGGCAGTTAGTACTGCCTTTCTATATTGTATATATGTGTCAGAAAATAGCTTAGGTAGCTGTATAATGGCTTCTCTAACCTTGTACATCACCGTACTGTCATTTTGAGAGCAATAAAGCATAGCACCATATCACAGCCAGAGTTTAATGTAAGGTTATGTGTACAGGTAATGTTGTCAAAAGAAAAGTTGTTAAAGACAATTATAATAGGTTGGCTTGTTGTCTTCTTTCCCAGATCATGTTCATAAGATATATCCTGTAATATCCTTTGGGAGCAGCAGAGCATAGGATTACATAAGCACTGTATAGCTGGCAAAGTTTAGTGTAAGGTCGTGTTTAGTATAATGTTGTATTGGCTTGAACTCCAGATTTCCTAGATTATGTTTATGAGATGCATCCCCATATTTTCCCTTGAGAGCAACAGGGGCATAGGAAGCTCATATAACATAGGCTGTGAACATTATTTTGTAATAGGTTATGTTGGCAGTTACACTCAAGCTCTTTGATATATGGGATGTTTTTTGAAGTACATTCCCCAATGTTATCTGAGAGCATAGGGTTGTGTAAGCAAATACAACACAGGCTTCGAACACTGTTGGTGGCAGTGTGTGTTCCTACTAAATAAAGATATTCTCTTCTCTGGTTCTGAGACTGTGGCTCTGGATGCATACTTAAGGTTATTGATCAAGCAAGGTCTAGCTGTCTCCCCCATTTTCAACTTTTGGCAATGTTAGCCTTTGGTGTTGCTAGCGGCCAGCCTGCTAGCTTTGGCTAGCCTGTACCAGTGCATGTAGGGCAGTAGTGTACCACTAGCTTTGTCTTGAGTCCACTGTCCTATTATTTGGCCAAAATTACACTTTTGGTTATGACTAAAAGGAGCTATTGTCATTTGGGGGGTAGGTTGGGGTGGAAGAATTTCCCTTATAATGAATAAATTATACACACATTGCTCATCTTCTCCCCATCTATCTTTCCAGTATCAATGGTAATAATCCAGTATCATTGGTCATAATGCATTGTTGGTGGTTCCAACACCATTGTTTAATAAAAGGGTAAACAAGGGTCACCCTAGCTTATTTGCATCCGTGCCCAAGCAAGATAATGCTTATACATGTCCATTGTGCTTTGCGAATAAATATTATTTGCAGAAAGGAACCTTTTCCTTACCAAATATTAACTTTCTTTTGATCGTTGCTGTGATACTGCAGTTGTGCACTGGAGGCTGGAGGAAATATGCCTAATCTCTGTGTGAGCAGACAGAAGATGACACAAACACATGAGCACCCGGGCACTTAACGCAAGCATGCATGCAGACACACAGCCACAACACCCGCATGCATATGCACTAGCACACACATACACAAATAAACTAAAAGCTTTTAGAATAGGCCTTATCTTTTGTAAACAGGCAGAAGCATACACTTACAGTATTCTTTCATATAATTATATCCACTCGCCACTGTATTTTTGTAGTAGCCATGGCCTGTCTTCGCATGTGATCTCGATTCTGAGACGTATTCCTTGTATTTGAACTTGGCAATAAAATTCGTTGACTTTGACTTGACTTGAGGTGAACTACAACACGACACCTACTATACTTCCACAGTATGCAAGCACGCCTAATATGCGTTCACACAGACAGCATGCACGCACTCTCTCTGACCCCCCCACCCCCCCCTCTCCCTATTCTTGCACCCCCTTAGATGTTAAGAAGGTTGGGGATGGGGGGGGGGGGGTTGAGAAGGGGATATGGTGGATTGGGGTGAGGGTGGGGTGTGTGTGTCTTGAGTTTGGGATGGCAGTTGAAATTCGTTTAGTTTTTAAACGCAATGAAATCAATTGCCTTTCTCAGTCCGGATACTTGGACTTTGGTGTCAAGATGCATGGGGTGAGGTAGAAAGAAAGCTAAAGTTTTCCTAATTTGTGGATGCATGGGGGTGAAAGCGTAAGTTAGGAGTGAAGGGGGCTCAGCAAGGTGTTGGACGTTAGTAATTGTGGAGTATGACAGATGGACATTAGAAGAAGAAGAAAAACGTGTAGCGGGCAGGTAGGATGGGAGGGAATAAAAAAGATCCTGGTGGGGTGTTAGCTGTGCAGGGAGCTTATCAGAAGACAATGAGAGAAAGGAGAGTAGGTGCTCAATGTGCCAGCTCTGTTTCCCAGCCAACTGAGAAGTCACATACAAATAGGATTACTTGTTTTCACACCCTGTTTTAGGGCCTAGAACAAAACACTTTGAAAAGGGTGCTTACTGTTATGAAAGGGTTTTATGTTTCTTATCTGTGTTTGGCACATTTTTCACAAGAGAAGCGTTGAGAAAAGGGAACAACAATTTAAAAAAAAAAATTTATAGATGGAAAAATAATGGAGAGTTGGGGGTAGAGAATTTTAGAGGAATACTGTCACCCCAGGCCTACCACTCACTCATTTTTTGCATCAGTTGGGGTGTTACAGGTGGGATTTCATGAATGTTGCTGACAGTTGAAAGAAGGCTTTTCACTTGAGGGATGATAAAGCTTGGCCTAAAAAAAGTGCTGGGTGATGCAAAGGGATTGGATGAATTGAATGATTGGGTCTTACATACCGTTAATATCTATTCTAGTATGGCGTGGTTAGTAAATTGTAAAAGATGTCAATACAGGAACGTTTCTGAAGATGAAGTTTGTATTGTGTGTGTTAACAGATCTGACCTGATCCAGTACGACAAGCTGAGCAAGTCCACCCCTATCCAGAACCTGCAGAATGCTTTCACCGTCGCTGAGGACAAGCTGGGCCTTACTGCCCTTCTGGAACCTGAAGGTTTGTGATCCCCTTCCAAGTGGACAGATTAAACTTACATCTTCTTTCCAATGTATGAACATTGAAGTTTAACATCCACGCTCACCATTAGCAGTCCTCTTTCACATTCAGATAATTATTTATTGATAACTACCTTTTTAAACCCAAAGCCGTACTACCACTAGCTGTATAACTGTTTCTGAACAGACTATACGAAACATTAACATCTTTTAGATACTCAGCCTATCAGGCAGGGTCACTGTGTGTGAGACAGGTGTAGTCCTTCCTGGCAACATCTGAATGAACGTCCAGATCCAGATCTAAATTTTCAAAATGATGGAGCATTCATCCTGCAGTTCTAGTCCTCAGGGTGTGCAAGAAGGGTGGAACATGAATGTTACTGTTGTGGTGTAGTTGTACTTGCATAGAGCTTTTGACTGAAGAAGATAAATAAACAGAAAATATTGGCAATGGACAAGAAAACAAAACGGTGGGTAAGGGATCAGAGGAGGTAATGATGTCCCTATTCTTCCTTCTTGATTGCAAAATAATAATGTTGTTTTTTTTTCTTGCGTCATTCAGATGTCAACGTGGAGTACCCAGATGAGAAATCCATCATCACCTACGTGGTCACCTACTACCACTACTTCTCCAAAATGAAGGCGGACTCTGTACAGGGCAAACGTATCGGCAAGGTGAGAGAAGGAGAAAGAAAAAGAGAGAGAAAGAGAGAGGGGAAAAAGAATGAGGTTGCCGATCAGTTGATCGATGAATAGGTAATTTATTGAGTTATGCATTTCTTTTGACTAAATTGACTGGTGAATAATGGTGCTTCTTTTCCCCAGGTGATTGACAATGCCATCAACACTGAGAACTCAATTGAGGAGTACGAGACCCTGACCTCTGACCTGCTGGAGTGGATCGAGCAGACCATCGTCATTCTGAGAGACCGACAGTTCGCCAACTCTCTCACTGGCGTACAGCAACAGCTCGCTGCCTTCAACACATACAGAATTGTCGAGAAACCGCCCAAGTATGTAGATGTTGGACTTCCTCATTTAGCCTGTTGTTGGATGTGTGCCTGCGCGAGCCGATGCATGCAATTTTTGTTTTAAGCCTGTAATAGAAGAAACGAGAATGTGCTGAAAAGATGACAAAACATGTTGATTTGTTATTTTATAGTGATTTATTTTGTTCTTCGGTTATTTGCAGTTGAATGGAAAAAAGAGAGTGCAGTAATGGAAAATGACCTTTATAACAAAAAGGGTATGAAATGGAATGATTAAATTAATGACAAACAACCATGAACGGCATCTTCAACACTGGATGACTTGAAGAGAAGCAGGTCCAGAACACTCGTCTGTACATTTATACTTATCACCACTGAAATGTCTATGGTCAATAATAAAGGTGAAATGTGATAATACATGTATTTGAAGAAGATATACTTAATATCTTATTGCAGTTCAAGTGCAGATTTGATACAAGAGAGTGCTTTTTTTAGGTGATTAGAAGTGGTTTTGGGGTTCTTTTGTGGGTTTTTTCCCCCCCAAAATTCATGATCGTTTTGTTCTGCTCACAGGTTTGATGAGAAAGGAAACCTAGAGGTGCTGCTGTTCACCATTCAGAGCAAGATGCGTTCCAACAACCAGCGCGTCTACCTGCCTCGTGAGGGGCGCCTCATCTCCGATATCAACAAAGCCTGGGAACGACTGGAAAAGTCTGAGCACGAGAGAGAGCTTGCGCTACGTGAAGAACTCATCAGGTGGGGTTTTTTCCCTCCATGAGCAGCTCATTAAGTTGCAGAAGAGCTATATAAGAACATTATTAATTATAATGATAATGATATTCATTAGTCCTTAGTGATACCAAATTACAAATCTTTTGTGTTGCTGCTATTATTATTATTATTATTATTATTATTATTATGATTATGATTATGATTATTATTTTATACTACTACTACCACTACTACTACTACTACTACTAATTGTAATAATAATAATTATTATACTACTACTACTACTATTACTACTAAATTTAATAATAATGATAATAATAATTATACTACTACTACTACTATTTATAATAATAATTATAATAATAGTAATCATTATTATTAGAAGTTGCTGTAATTGTTGTTAAATTTGTTATTTGTAATCATCATTCAGACAGGAGAAGCTGGAGCAGCTGGCAGCCAGGTTTGACCGCAAGGCTGGCATGCGTGAGACCTGGCTGAGCGAGAACCAGCGCCTCGTGTCTCAGGACAACTTTGGTGCCGATCTGGCTGCTGTGGAAGCCGCCACCAAGAAACACGAAGCCATCGAGACCGACATCAACGCCTACGAAGAGAGAGTGTCGGCCGTGGTTGCTGTGGCTAGTGAACTGGAGCAGGAGAACTACCATGACATTGACAGGATCAACGCCAGGTTCGTGCTACATTTCTTGGCAGTCTTTGTTTTTTTTTCCTGCTCCATCTCTTTTTGAACATTCTTCTTCTTCTTCTGTTCTGCTTGTATTTGAATTTCAGATTTCGAAATAAAATAGTTTTTCCAGTTTGAATTTGTCTCCTAATAGTGATCTATTTACACCACATGTTTGGGTGATTTATGTGTGTTTGTTGTGTATATAATTGCATGTGAGCGTGTATGTTGGTACAGATTGCCACACTTTGAGCCCAAACGGTGATTTGGGTCTAAAAGCATGTATAAAGCATCCGTTATTATTTAATTAATTAATTAATTTATTATTATTATTATTATTATTATTATTATTATTATTATTATTATTATTACTGTTATTATTATTACTGTTAATGTTATCACTGTTATTATATTTATTTTTATTTGTATGAACTTACAGTAAAGCTAACGTTGTGTGTACATGGAAATATAGAGTTTGATGGCATTACATTGCATTGTTTCCAGAAAGGACAACGTTCTGCGCTTGTGGAATTACCTGCTGGAGCTGCTCCGTGCTCGGCGCATGAGACTGGAGCTCACCCACAATCTGCACAAGATCTTCCAGGAGATGCTTTACATCATGGGATGGATGGAGGAGATCAAGGTATGCCTTCAAATAGATGGGGCTATTTTATGTATTTTAAAAATTTATTTATGTAGTGATTTAGTTTATTTATTTACATATTTACTCTTTGTTTTGGTTTACTAATAGTTGTTGTGATTATGCAGGCTCGCCTGATGTCAGAAGATTACGGCAAGCACTTGATGGGTGTGGAGGACCTGCTACAGAAGCACTCTCTGCTGGAGGCGGACGTTCATGTGGTGGGCGAGAGAGTCAAGACTGTCAACACGCAGGCCCAGCGCTTCATCGAAGACGATTTTGCGGATGTTGGAGGCTACCGCCCCTGCGACCCAGACATCATCCAGGATCGCATGACGACCTTGAGGCAGGCTTACGAGGAGCTGTGCGACCTTGCCGAGTCGCGCCGCAAGCGGCTGGAGGAGTCTCGCACTCTGTGGCAGTTCTACTGGGACATGGCGGACGAGGAGGGCTGGATCAGAGAGAAGGAGCAACTCATGTCTTCTCCAGACCTGGGCCACGACCTCACCAGTGTCAACCTGCTGCTTAGCAAGCACAAGGTAAGTGCTGTTCTACCTGGAGTTAAGCTTTCAAACTATCCACTCACACCAAATCAATGCCTATGTGAGCAGCACTCTGCAACATTTTGCTGGCTGCGGGCTATTTATAGCTTGCCTACACCCTCCCTTTCAGTGAAAGGAAAGGAAAGAAGAGCACTGGCGAAGCTATTTATAGCTAGGCTGGCTGAACTAGCTTCAAAACCTAAAAGCTTTGGTTGAGTCGGTGTGCACTACCATCGAGTGCATCTAGATAAGAAACAACAAGATAAAAAAACTGAACTGAAGTGAAATATTGAAGCACAGGTTTTTCAAATGTGATGTTGATATAGGCTTTATCTCCCTTGAGCAGCAGAATTTTCTTTTGATGTCTTAAGATTTCTGGATGTTTGAAAATCTGAACTAGCCAAGAGCTATTCGGTTCAGCATTGATGTTGGTCAGCCCAGCTGCTTTGGTGTCTGTGCGTCTTTGTGTTGGAAATGTTGAGCCAGTCCATTTTACCAGAAGCTATTTTACCGTACCACACTAGATTAGGTATGGAAAGATGCATCACCAAAGGCGGTGTGAATTGTTAGTGTTAGTTATTCCCTTCAAGGTCCATATTTTAGTGATGGTGGTAGTTTTTTAAAAAAGACTTTGGAACATGATAATGATCAGAATGATCATGATCAGAGCTTATTCTAGGGCGCGGGATGCGCGGGATCACGCACAAAAAGTTTTTTTCCCGCAAAGAAATTCGATGAGCGCGTTCGCGATCCCGCGGAGATTGGAAATATCCCGCTACATGTCTTGATCGAAGCGGGCTTTACTGTGACGTTTCTGTCGTCTGCTAGGGCGTAGCGAAAACTGGAGTTAAACGGAAGTTGCTCTCTTGTATATGCGATGTGTCTCAAATTTTCATTGGCCGATGCTATTCTTTTTGACCAATCACCTTTCTTCTGAGTGTGGCATCGATGAACCTGACCTGTTGGATCTGGTTTACAATCAGAATCAGATTGGCTTCGAAAAAGCGCACGCTTTTCGACTTCGAATTCAGTGGAGGAACTGTGAAGAAAACAGTCACACTGTTTTCCCATGACTTATCTTCTAAAATAGCAGAGCTTTTATGCAACAGTTGTGAAAGCAAGGTTACAGATACCAGTTTGTGATATATTTTGTCTGCGATTTGTGTGTACTTACTGTTTGGAGAGAATGCGACACTTGACTGTTTCACAGTTTATCCGGGAACATCACGGGAGAAAACAAGTATGGATATTTGTTTGTGTGTACACCCTATATATGCCGAGAAGACGCCCCCACTGTTTTGGTCAGAGGGGGGCCTAATCCCCTCCTTTTTTTCAAGGAAGGGGGGCCTGCCCCCACTTCTTCAAAATCCTAGAATAAGCTCTGATGATGTAAATGAGGTCAATGCTTCTGCTTGACAGCAATAAGAAATAAGCCGATGATAATCATAATGACGATACTTGTGATGTTTCAGGCGATGGAGGATGAGATGCAGGCGCGTCACTCTCACCTGCAGTCGGTGATCCAGGCCAGCCAGGACTTGATCGAGGCTGGCAATTTCGGAGCGGAGAAGATCCAGGAGCGGATCGACGAGATCAACCAGCAGTGGGAGAGTCTCATTGATCTGGCCACCTACCGCAAGAAGCGACTCAACGAGGCTGTTGACTTCTATCAGGTAGGGGAGAAACTGAGTGGCTTTTATCAACATTGCTTTTGTGTTGTTATAAGAATTGTCATCTTTCCATCTGTTATACCGAATGGCACCCTCAGCGATGTTTCAGTATTCCCTTAACTCTTGACCTATCGAAGTCAGTTTGATGACTTGTTAAAATATTGTAGGGTCTTTTTAAAAAATGTTGTTTCATGTCCTGATTTTTTTTCCCCATTTTGTAAACTGGTTAAACTATTTATGCCAATAAAAAATCAAATGAACACTTTTGACATTGTTATTTTTTATTTTTAAGTTTACAATTTCTTACCTAAAACATTTTATTAAAAATTCACGGTGCAATGACTGCATCAGGAATGCAATTTCTGTATGAGATAACATAGATTTTATATTGATATTAATGAAGCTGGTATTGGGCTGTTTGATCAGTTGACGCTTTAAAAAAAAAAAAGTATTTATCGACAATTCGCTATCTTGTGTTGTTTTTGTTTCAGTTCTTTGCTGACGCAGATGACGTGGACGCCTGGTTGTTGGACACCCTTCGCATTGTGTCCAGCAAAGATGTGGGCAAGGATGAAGCCAGTGTCCAATCACTGCTCAAGAAACACAAGGTCAGTACTTCGGTCATGAAATTATTGATGACATCTATCTCTCCCCAAACCATCTTCACTTTGGCCATTAGCTTGAATGTTGATACTCGTGAACCTAGTTAGGCATGTTACATCTCTTGACAACAGCTGCAGACTGAAGAGGCGAAATCTCACTGCCTAATCTCCCCTCATATACTCCATTGATCCGACAAAGCTGCGGGATTAAAGTAAAGTGATAGTCACATCTAAGCAAAAATATGTTATGCAAGAATATTTTCTTATCGCTATTGTTATTGTTATTATGCTATTATACTGTTCCATCGCGTTGTTACAGGAGGTGACAGAAGAACTGAAGAACTACCAGACTGTCATCGAAGCTTTGCACGAACAGGCTGCCAGTCTGGGTGAACAGGTAAGTTTATGAGTTTCTGATTCTTTGATTTCCCTACTTTTATTTTTTTTCAAATGGCACCCATTTGTAATGGATTCTGTGAACTTAGATGAGACATTGTAAAAATGTCAATTTATTTTATATGTTTTATTTTTAAAAGAAATTTGTATTCTTCATGTGATCTTGCTTTTTACCAAAGTATGTGTGGAAGTAATGAAGTGCATTTTCATGGAACGTATTTAGGTTTTCTAGGTATTTAGGTTTTTTAGGTTAGCATTGGATAATAAGAGAATTGTTGCCCTGAAATAATACTGCTGCATCTCCCTATTAGGTAACAAAATCTACAATTGTATGTCCAGGCAGTGGAATTAGACATTCCTGAGCAAGAAAGTTGAAAACTGAGAAAGAAGAACAATGAAGGAAAGAATAGCTATATATGACAGTGTCCCCCAAAAAATAAGAAGAAAGAAGAGCGTCGCCAAAACGAAAAAAAAGATGAAAGAAGAAAAGGGATTAGGAAGATGGAGAATGCATGGCTGACTTGATTATGACTAGCAAAATAAAGGAATAAATACAAAAGTAAATAAATTAATTATAATTGAATAATGCATAAATTCCCTCCCCCCCCCCCCCCCTTACACACACACACAAAGATTGTAACAGTATATGCAAAAGAATGTATTGCAGGACCGTGAGTCACCGGACGTTCAAAGTCGGCTGTCCAGTATTGACAAGCGTTACCAGGACCTGCTGGATCTGGCCAAACTTCGCAAACAGCGACTCATCGACGCTCTCTCTCTTTACAAGCTCTTCAACGAGTCTGATGGCGTCGAGACCTGGATCGATGAAAAGGTATTGAAAATATAAGCATTGAATGTTAGACATTGTGAAACTAAGGGAAGAGAAAGTTCCAGAGTGTATGTTGAGAATAAATTATAGGCAGACAATTGTTGCAAAAAAGTAGGCCAAACAGTCGTATGTAGTTATCAATGTAAGGCACATTGCCCCCGTGACAGGTTTTATTTTATTTTATGGGCATCAATTTTGCAGATACATTTTTAACTTGAATGTTTGTGCTTAAACATATTTTTGTACTTATGTTTATTTATTATTCATTTATTTATTGTTGTTTTCCAGGAGAAGTTCTTGACGACCATCTTGGTGACGGACGATGTAGAAGAGCTGGCCATCATGAAGCACCGTTTCGACAGCTTTGACCATGAGATGAACGCCACAGCGTCCAAGGTGGCCGTGGTCAACCAGTTGGCCAGGCAGCTTCTGCAGGTAGAACACCCCAACGCTGCCGAAGTTGTGCAGAGGCAGAACCAGCTTAATTCCACGTGAGTTCCTTTAATTCATTACAGCAAAACAGAAGTTGAAGGATAGAGTGATACTGCAGTTTTAACACAGAACCACTTGAACCTCTTCCCCCTTTCACAGATTGAAAGTAGTGTAAATCACTGGCAATAAATAGAGATTGCTTCTTTTTTGAACTGCTGGACCAAGTCTGTTCCGTTCCAATATTTGTTGACTGCTGCAGTGGCTTCTCTGAATGTTATTTACTTGCTGTGCTGCATGCATCTTTTATATATATAGCTCATATAAAATGCTAAACTATTTATTGCAAGGGTTGTTGATAGACTTTAAAAATCCAATGCCTAGTCACCTAATTTGTACTCTGTAATTATGTTATTGGGTTAGAAGTTACTTTGTGTGTGTTTGTGTGTATGTGGTTTTGTGAGTGTGTGTGTGTTGATTTTTCTCTGGAATTGGTCTGCGTTATAAGTGAGGTGGCTTTTAACTCCTGAAGAAGCTTTTAGGGAAATCCATGTACAATGAACCATTTAATTTGTTGTGTTTTATCTCCTTTAACTGTTAGCTTTGTCTTGTCTTCTTGTTATAAGTCTTATTTTATGATGTATGTGTGTGTGTGTGTGCATGCAGCTGGAACAACCTTCGTGAGATGGTGGACCAGAAGAGAGACGAAATCAACGTGGCCCACGGATGCCAGAACTTCAACATCGAGTGCAATGAGACCATTGTGAGTTTGTCTGGTTTTTTATTCCATTTGTTTATTTATTTGTATTTATTTTTGTGTGAAAACTGTCACAACTTCTGGAAATTCGGCGCTCCAGTGCTAATGAAAGCAGTGTGAGTACTTGCGCTTCCTATCTGTTTACTCGTCTGTGTTTTCTTTGTCTCTGTCTCTTCTGCCTCCGTGTCTGTATGCATGCTTGTGCATTTACTATATGTGTTGTGTGGTCCAATATGTGAATGTGTCAAAGTGAGAGAGGAGAGGAGAGGGTAGGCTATATATTTATGTGATGGCGTGAGTATGTGTTTCTGTTAGGTCTTGTAGACTTACTACACTACCGTCTTCAAAGCATTGTAATGAGTGTGTTCAACTTTATGAACTAGATCCATGGCCATTAGGCTTTATGCAGAGCTGTTCACTCCTCCGGTTTGACCTGATTTTCTCCGTTTTGACTGTAAAAATCCGCTTATCCGTTTTGAAAACAAAAACTCCGGTTTCAAACGCGAGCGATGAAAAAAAATAGTTTTTTCGGTAGTAAGACGCTTTTTCTTTCGTTTTGTAAGTTTTCCGTAATAAGACAAAAACTGGAATTTCCTGTAAACGTTTCGATTTCCGGCTCTCGCACTTTCTTTCGTGTGTGATCGAGCATTTGTGCATGTTTTCGAAGTGACTAGTCTGTTCGCGATGCCGAAAATAAAAAACGCAGAAGATGGACAAACACCACCCAAAAAGAAGATGCTTTACACGCCGAAGTGGAATGCTTCTTATTCGGAACTGCATAAGTGCTTAACGAGCTCCGAAAGGTCTGAAAACTATGCTTACTGCAAAATTTGCAAACTTGACTTCAGCGTTGCGGACGGCGGTAGAAATGCCATTGAAAGGCACGTGAACTGTGGTAGACACAAGCAGTTGCAACAAGAGCAGGCTAACCAACGCACAATAAGCTCGTTTATTGCTAAAGCAATAAATAAGTGAATGCTTTTTCAAATTTACTTTTTAATGTGTTTTTGTAGTAAATTTAACTGTCTTTTTGTTTTCTTTTTTCTCAATCTCTCAAAAAATGTATTCCAGTACTGTACTCCTGACAGACAGTTGAAACTCCTGACAGACAGTCTGCTTACTCCTGACTGGCATTGGTAGAGGTGAACAGGTCTGTTTATGTAATATATTTTTTAAGAATAGCGCAAATCATACATTGTTTTGTTTGGGGTTTCAGAGCTGGATCCATGAGAAGGCCAAGCTGATCGAGTCGACAGACGAGCTTGGCAACGACCTCGCTGGTGTCATGACCTTGCAGAGACGACTCAGCACCATGGAGCGTGACCTTGCTGCCATCCAGGCCAAGGTCAGTCCACATCTACTTTGAATACGAACATCAAGATTTGCGCATAACAGAATATTTTGGGCACGGGGACAAAACACTGGCAAGTCAGGTTTTTAAATGTGATATTCTTCATCTGACACCACTTTGCACTTTTATTTGTATTGTATAGTATTGTATGGTAATTGGTGTTTACAGCTGGAGTCACTACAGAACGAGGCAGACAGACTGGAGGGAGAGAAGCCAGAAGAGGCCCAGGCCATTAGGGAGAAGATTGCAGAGATCAACAATGTTTGGCTGGACCTCAAGGACATGGTACGTACACTTTTACATTTTATTGTCATATTTAGTTTCTTTCTCTGCCAGGAAAATATCCGATGATTAGGGTAATCCTCCAGTCCCTCCCTCCAAACCCCTTCCCCAACAAACAAGAAAAAAGAAATCCAACATCCGATGCTTCCTTTTCTCTATACATTTTGTTATTTTCTTAGAAAGGCATAGGATTTGAGGGTTTTGAGTGTACTTAAAGAAATATAACAATTGAAAATAAAATCATTGGTTCAAATGGTGGAAGATTGATGACGCTAACAGCAGCGACTTTTCTCTCCCCAACAGTTGAAGGAGAGGGATCCTATAGGATAGGATAGGAGGATAGGGTTCAAATGGTGGAAGATGGATGACGCTAACAGCAGCGACTTTTCTCTCCCCAACAGTTGAAGGAGAGGGATCCTATAGGATAGGATAGGAGGATAGGGTTCAAATGGTGGAAGATTGATGACGCTAACAGCAGCGACTTTTCTCTCCCCAACAGTTGAAGGAGAGGGATCCTATAGGATAGGATAGGAGGATAGGGTTCAAATGGTGGAAGATTGATGACGCTAACAGCAGCGACTTTTCTCTCCCCAACAGTTGAAGGAGAGGGATCCTATAGGATAGGATAGGAGGATAGGGTTCAAATGGTGGAAGATTGATGACGCTAACAGCAGCGACTTTTCTCTCCCCAACAGTTGAAGGAGAGGGATCCTATAGGATAGGATAGGAGGATAGGGTTCAAATGGTGGAAGATTGATGACGCTAACAGCAGCGACTTTTCTCTCCCCAACAGTTGAAGGAGAGGGATCCTATAGGATAGGATAGGAGGATAGGGTTCAAATGGTGGAAGATTGATGACGCTAACAGCAGCGACTTTTCTCTCCCCAACAGTTGAAGGAGAGGGATCCTATAGGATAGGATAGGAGGATAGGGTTCAAATGGTGGAAGATTGATGACGCTAACAGCAGCGACTTTTCTCTCCCCAAACAGTTGAAGGAGAGGGATCCTATAGGATAGGATAGGAGGATAGGGTTCAAATGGTGGAAGATTGATGACGCTAACAGCAGCGACTTTTCTCTCCCCAACAGTTGAAGGAGAGGGATCCTATAGGATAGGATAGGAGGATAGGGTTCAAATGGTGGAAGATTGATGACGCTAACAGCAGCGACTTTTCTCTCCCCAACAGTTGAAGGAGAGGGATGAGAAGCTTGGGGAGGCAGGAGAACTGCAGCGCTTCCTGGGCAGCCTGGACCACTTTCAGCAGTGGCTGTCGCGCACGCAGACCACCATCGCCAGCGAGGACATCCCCAACAGTCTGGCTGATGCCGAGCGTCTGCTCAACCAGCACCAGCAGCTCAGGGACGAGATCGACACCTACGCCCCTGAGTATGCCAAGATCAAAGAGTTTGGTGACAAAATCACTGAGGGGCAGGACTCCGATCCACAATACATGTTCCTCAAGCAGGTCAGTGAATAGAGTTAATGATTGGGTGAGCGAGCATGTGTATTGGAATTGTTGGTTAGTTTGTTGAATATAGACTGAGTTATTCAAGATGAGATAATTAACAAGGCCACTGAGGAATAAGACTGTGATCAGCAGTGTTGCACAAAATAAAGAATTTGGGGACAGTAGATGATGAATTCATTTGATGACAGTTTTTTTGCCAAGAAAAATTCGGGCTGATATCCTTTAAGAATGCAATTTTTGGCAGATTTTTGTAGTCTGTAATCTGCATTCTATATCCTTTGACAGTGGGAAAAAAGGCTGACTGCATTTTTGAAGAGTTATTGTGTGATTTCAGCGTCTGCAAGCGTTGGATGATGGGTGGCATGAGTTGCTACAAATGTGGGAGAACAGGCAACAGCTCCTCTCACAGAGCCTTAGCCAACAGGTTGGTCTTCAAAGTTTTAAATAATCTTATCGTAATCTCATGATGCTGTGTTGAGCCACCTAGAATTTTGTTCATGCTTACTTTTCATACGAATATACTATTTGGCTGTGTCTTTAGTGGTCACTCAAGTGAAAAAGATTAATGGACAGACTTCAGCACAAAAACAGTACTATCACTTGTTGCCCAGAAACAGGACTATCATCTGCAGCAAAAAGGAACAGAATATGAATGAATGCTTTTATGTTGGTATATCATGTGTTGATTTTGTCATCAGATGTTCTTGCGAGACGCCAAGCAGGCTGAAGTTCTTCTCAACCAACAGGAGAACTTCTTGTCCAAGGAGGATGTGCCCGTAAGTTTATACCAGTTTTCGCATCCTCTCATTTTCCTTTGTGTTTATGAATTGTTTTGTCTGTTTTGAGTTGGTTTATAACTAAACTCTCCGTTTCATTCATCAGTGGACCACACCTTAATTACAACCGTGCGTGGGGTGGTTTTCAATACCTTCAATACTGATCAGTTTTTGAAAGAAGTAACTTTATTGACAGATATAAGTATAACCATAAATGTCTTTTTAAGTCCACTTACAATATTTATACCAGAGATTACTTCAGAGTGTGTTTTAGGTTTCAGCATCCTGAAAAAAAACCACCACCACATTCTGGTCTTATCTGTTTGCCCCCATCCAAACTCCTTTATTCCCCTCCAAATTCCTTTACTCCCCTTCCCCCTTACCATTCACCTTTACCTCCCGTTCTTCTCTCCCAGATTGTTCTTTTTTTTCCAGAGTTGCGTCCCCCTCTCCTGCCCCTTCACACACACACCTTGTTCCCCCAATTAATTTTTTTAATGTATTAATTTTTTTAAATTACAATTTCATGCCTGATAGGTTATTTTTCTGGCACACACCCATTTGTTGTTCAGGTCATCACTTCCCCGGTGTCAACAAAATGTTTCTCCACATTTGTTGTTTCCAACACATGAATGACAATGCCATGAGAGAGAATAGTATAATAAAAGTTTTAAAAAACTTGAGTTTTAACATGTATGTACACAATCTTCACAGCCTAAATAGTCATTTCTTCTATAAATATGGAGAGATCAAAAATAAACAATCTAGTTTACAGTCTTTTGATTGTGGATGCAAACATTTATGATGGGGGACTCGTATTTTCCTGTAAGCCTGAGAAAAGGGAGGCAAATCTGTATAAGCTTTTGTGACCACTGAATGCATGTTCAATTTTTTTTTATTTAATTAAAAAAAGAAGAAAAGAATGAAAGGCCAATAAGAAGAGAAAGAGGATGTAGTCAAAATAGATGTGAAATTTTAAGTTGTATTGAGTGGCTGTTTACTCTCATGGTGTTGAGTTTTGTATGCTACTGTGGTTTGTTTTGTTTTTTACCTTGGCAGGGTTTTGTAATGCAGTGTGGTTTTAATCAATTTCTCTCCGTTATACATAATGCACTTTGGTCTTAATTGTCTTCCTACTGTCCCATCACTTTTCTTTTTCTTTTTTTTTCCTGTCATCCTTTCCTCCTTCTTCTTCACCTGCATCTTTTCTTCGTCTCATATATCATCTCTCTTTTTTAATATATGTTTTTATTTTTTGTAAGGAAGGTGGGGATAGGAAACATTTTTTTAAAAACCATAATGTTGGCTCTTTGTTGGCATATAAGATAATAAGGAGTAGTTGGATGTAAATTACATTTGGGGAAAGGGGACTTGAACTAAAATACTTAGGCATATTTTTAGATTTTCCCCTTTCGTATTGATTCTCTTCTATTTTGCATTTAGGGATATCAGTGTGAAGTAGGTTTGGGATGGGGGTCTCTACTGGAGGCAAACAAGCAAACTAAGAACGGAGTGGCTTTTGCAGGTTTATTAAAACAGACCACATTTTCCTCTTAGCTTTCTTACGACAATAGTATTGAACATGAATAACCTGACAGCAGAAAACTAATTTATGCTTTTTGAGTGGGCTCAGTTTGGTGTTAAACTGTTGATTATGATGTTATTGTAATGTCATGTTGTATGACCTGTGTTGAAAATAAAAAATAATAATGCGAGTTTTACCAGAGATCTTTGTACAGAGATAGACAGCAGTAGTTAATAATAATAATAATAATACAGGATGCTATACGCGCCTTTCCCCAAATCAGGGTCAAACGTAGCACAAAAATCTCAACAGGTTTTGAGATTTCAGCAAGCATGTCTGGAAGGACTTGCATGATTTGATTTGTCCATTTCCTTTAATAGACAACTTTAAAAAGAGAAAAAAAAGGCTTTTTGAATGTACATTATCTGCCTTTAATCCTAAAAGTATTCATTCTTATATAACGCATAAAAATGAAGTTTTTGTTCTTCTTTAACACGCTTATTGGCCTGTCTGCTGGATTAAACAAAACAAAAAATTAAGCAGAAGCGCTGCTTGTGACGTAATGCATTACAGAATGACAAGACAGTTGTCTTCAGCTGTTCTAGCTGTCTGCGTCTTTCAGTCCAAACATAATCCTTCTTTAGCCTAATCGAAACCAACCCAGTCCGATGATCAACTTATATAGGGCAGAGCTTCATTCCAAGACAATGACATGCTGAAAATGTTCTAGTCTATCTCTGTACATGGGGAAGTCTCTGGCCTTTTGGCTTGTTTGTTTGTGTACTTGTGCGCCTGTGCTGCTTGTTTTAACCGGTGTGACTGTGTGTGCTATCGCAGAGTGGTCTGGGGACCCTTGATAAACAGGTAACACATTTAGTCATTTTGCAAACTTATGCCACATTTATTTACTATAAAAACGTGCCATGCAGTTTTGTTTTCTCCACTGCATCATTCATTTTTAGCACAACTTTTGTTCCTTTTCTTTGTTGCATACCAAAAAAAAAAAAAAAAAAACTCCAACCAATTGTATAAATAGAAAACAGCATTTCATGTAGTGCATCATTCAATATAGTAAGACTTGCACTATAAATGTGAATTATTTTCAATCCTGTACTGATGTCAGAATTTTTAGTATTTTATTTTTACTTATTCATTGTAAAGGTAGCATTTTGAAAAAAGAAAAAAATAATAATTTATTGTGAAGTCACTTTTGAACCCTCGGTGTCACACCCTGCTTTTTGCATTCTGAGATTTCAGGTTATTTTGGTGTTTTTTTTAGAGGTGGTAAAGTGTCATTATTTATATATTTTATTTTATTTATATATTTTATTTCATTTTCAGATTTTTAATTTTATTTTTATTTTTAACAGTTTAATTGATTTTATTTTCACCTGCAATCATACTGCACATTTTTGGGTCTGGTCTGGTGTGAATTGATCCAGAGGTTGTCCAGGACACTTGGTTTCTGCACTTTGCATTGTGTAGGGTGCAACTGCATGCCAACGCAACACTCGGACCAATTTACGCCTTATTTATTTATGTAATAGTTTATTCATTTATGTATAATATTTATTTATTTGTTTAGTTTAAAGTTCTGTCAAATCTGCTGCACCTACCTTTTGTTGTTGTAGAAACCAAATAATTTATTGAAGTTTTATTTGAGCACACGTATTCTGAACTCTCTTCATATTTTATATATACCCATTTTTTTCCATTCAGTGGAATCACATTTGAATGCATGTATACAAGATTCAAATACAAACTTGCTTTGGCTATTTTTTTGTTTTTAGAATTATATTTGTAAAAATATGTTAAAATATATTTTTTTTAATGGTCATTTTTGAGTCCCTGTTTTTCTTTACCAGTTGAAATGATTTCTTATGCAAACACCTGGGAACAAATTTACAAATAAATTAATTAATTTATTTTATTTTGATAGTAATTATGTATTGTATTGCTTAAAAAATGCGTTTTTAATAGTGTTTGCCTATGGATGGAAGCTTGATTTTTATTTTCATTCCAGAATGCTGCAATGGTTATTGTGCAATCCATTATTAGATACCCATTCTCAAACATAGAAATAACAATTTGTGTAAACTGCATGTAAATTGGATCCATATTTTGAATTAAAAATAACAATCAAATAGAAATGGATATTTTCATTCTCAAAAAACATAAACAGTAAAAAAAAGATGTATTACATTAATTTAAAAGACTGAAAATATATTAAGTGCATGAATATTTGCACACCATAAGCATGTTCACCATTTGGGTGTATCCTATAGATACATAATTATATAAAAAAATCATACACATTCATAATTATCATGCCAAAGAAAAGATGATGGCTTGTAAAATTACCCGCATTTTGCATGTTTTGCTGCATTTTCAATAGCATTAATACTTTTCAGTCAGGAGTATCAGTTGTGTAGAATTTATTCACCCTTCATTGATACATATATGTATAAATATATCCTTTAGAAAGAGAAAAAGAAGAAGAAAATGAATGTTGTTCAGCTAAACAGTAACATAGCATCACATTCTCTAAAGATAATTTGTTGCAAATGTACCAAAACCAAAGGGAAAACACAAACTATAAAAATAAAAGACCATCATCCATGAATGTTTGGAGAGATGGGAAGGGTTTTGGCTTCAAAATCTGCTGGCATAAGTTTAAAAGTTTACGGTTTCAACAAATGTAATGGTGTTAGAAATCGTGAACGGTGAAAAAAAAAAATTTGAGAGAATTTCCCTATTGATTGCATTTAGACTGTATTTTGATAAAACTATGAAAACCAGGGTTTGCTAAATTGTTGACTTATTCAATGCAGATTTAGATCCTGTGACGAGAAGAAACAAATTTTAATTTAATAAAATTTAATTGACATCATGGGTTGACGTATGATTATTTATACGCAGGTGACACTGATTAATTGTACATGAGTGTAACATAGGCCTGTGTATATTGTGCAGAACTCAGTACAGGCGGCAGAGAATGCCATCAAGAAGCACGAGGCTTTCATCACCACCATGGATGCCAACGATGAGAAAATCAACGCCGTCCTTTCCTTCGCTAACAGACTCATTGACGAAAACCACTTTGCTGCTGACAAGATCCACAAAAAGGCTGAAAACATCAATGAACGGTAGGTAGATTGGTTATAAAATGTGCTCATTGACGATACAGTCATCTTTATTATCGTTCATTTCTTATCTTCATTCATTTTTTGTACCAAATTCTTGCTTTCTTTTGAAAGCTTCACAACTTATGTGTGTTTTTTACGTGTGCAGACGCAACACAAATCGTCAGCGAGCGGAAGAACAGCTGTACAGACTCAAGGACCAACTCACGCTGCAACAATTCCTTCAAGAATGCGACGAGGTAAACATACCTTTGAAGCTTTATATTGAGCCTTGTAGAGACCATCTTTGGGTTTCTTTCATTTTTTTACCCTTTGGATCTTTTCCAATATTGCTTTTGTTAAATTTTTAATAAGTTAAAACCACATGTAGGACCTTTTAATATGGATGTAATAGTTGTACACTTTTCCAGTGGAAAAAAACCCACACGATTTGTTCCTTTCTTTGTATTACAGCTGCGTGACTGGCTGGCAGACAAGATGGCAGCGTCGCAAGATGAGACGTACAGAGACGCCAAGAACCTTCACAGCAAGTACATGCGTCATCAGGCCTTTGAGGCAGAGATCGCCGCAAACAAAGACAGGCTGCAAAGGGTACAAGAGGTAAGGAAGTAGCAGTGGTTTAGTTTACCATCTTATTACAATTATATGTTTACCATTTCAATTACTACTCCCCTTTACATTGGATTCTCCATAAGGGAGCTGTGTCCGCCACGAAATATGGAGAGAGAGTGAAGATGAATAAGACAATGAAAAGTAACACAACTTATTGTATTGGCGAAACCGGGCAATATCCTCTGTATATAGACAGCACCCTGAGCGTAATCCGGTACTGGTTTACACTGCGGAAAATGGACGTGAATAGAATTCCTCGTCAGGTGTATGAAATGTTGTGTACCAGCAGTTTTAGAAATAACGTTCAGCAGAAAAATTGGGCGAATATGGTTAAGTGTACGCTTGACAATTATGGGTTTTCATATGTCTGGTCAGATGGAGTTGGGAATGAAAAAATATTTCTGAAAACTTTGAGGCAGAGAATGATTGATTGTTATCATCAGCAGTGGAATGCAAAATTGAATGGAAGTGAGAGGTTTGAATTCTATCGCTCTTTCAAGTCATTACTATGCCCAGAAAAGTATTTAGCTAAACTAACGATAAATAAGTTTAGTGTTTTTCACCAGATTCCGGTTAGGTCTTACTGATTTGAAAATCCATCATAGATACACTGCAGTTAACCCTTTGTGCATTCATTGTGATGTTATAGAAGATGAATGTCATTTCTTTTTTGATTGCTCACTGTATGTTGATTTAAGAGCAAAATATCTGTCTAAACACATCGTTGGTATGAACCTGAGAGATCGTATAATTGTTTGGAAACGTCTTTTGAGTAATGAAAGTGTCGAAGTTACGAGAGATATTGCAATGTATGTTTTCTATGCTTTGAAAGAAAGAGAGAGGGTTATGCCTGTGACTTGAGGAAAGCTGATGTGAAAATTTTGTATAATACTTATTGTTTCACATTTTTGCTCCCGATTTTTATTTGCTCACGTACCCACTTATTGTATGTCTACAGGCCGGAGGCCTAATTCCTTTTGACCGAATAAATTTCTTGTTCTTGTTCTTGTTCTTGTATTGTTTTGCATTGCATTGTGTTGTATTAATATAATCTACAGGAGGGAGAAGAGATCATGCGCATGAAGCCAGAGACTCGGGAACAGATCGAGGACATGCTGGCTGACTTGACGCGCCAGTGGGACGAGCTGGAGAGCACCACCAAGGAGAAAGGCGAGAAACTTTTCGACGCCAACCGCTCCATCCTTTACGAACAGAGCTGCGACGACATCGACGGCTGGGTGACGGCCCTTGAATCGCAGATCATTACATCAGAAGATTTCGGCAAGGACCTCACCACAGTCAACCTGCAAGTGCAGAAACAGAACGTGAGTGTTGTGTCCTTAGAATCCTTCACATTTTGTGTAAGTCCTCCCCTTACTCACCCCCCCCCCCTCCACTCCTCATCATGCCTCCCTTCTTCTTTCCCCCTTCCCCTCATTCCTCCCTCCCCCCAAAGAAAGCCCTGTGATATTGAGGAGAAAGCATGTCCACCGCCTGGTCTTGTGAAATCTACCTGCCTCATAACCCAATAATACTAAATGGATGAAACCGCGCTTGATATGTAATAATAAATGGGTGGCGGAAGTCCTTTTTATATTTTTGTTTGTTCTTAAAGGGTGATGACAGGAAGTACAGTACAGATTTTTTAATATAAGCGTGTCGCTCGACATTATTGTTGCACATAACTATCCTCTATGTGACACAAATAAAACTGCATAGACTACAATGCATTCATTTGCATTTTAACAGAAAGTACACGGAGGGTGCAGTGTAATTGTAACGTGCGCATTGGGCATTTCAGCAACTGGAGAACCAGCTGAAGATGAAGGAGCAGCAGGTGACGGAGTTGGAGAGTCAGGCTTCACACTTGAGAAGAATTGAACCTGACAAGGTTGATGAGATTGAACGCCGACGAGCCATCGTGGCTGAGAGGTCTGTTCCCACTGTCTATTTTGATGTACTATCTTCCCATCTATGATTTTTGATTGACATGCATAGCAATTTGTGTCTGTGTACTCAAACACCCCTTCTCTCTCTCTCCACTTCCACTCCCCATATCCCCAATTAAAAAAAAAAATTCCCAGATTTTTGCAAATCTGTGCGAGATGAGCTCTAAATAGTCCAAAAATGATATAAAAAGAAATGTCAGTCTTCTGTCTGTCTCTCCGCCATTTGTCTGTACAAAAACTTTCAAGTGGCTTAGTATTCAAAGTCCATTTCAACTATCACAACAAAACTTGGTAAGATGGTGTATACCCATGAGACTTCGAAAATGATCAGTCAGTGAATGAATGAATGACTTCACTTCAAGGTCAAGGTCACAGAATCATCAAGTGTTCGTAAAAAATGACAATTTCAACGCAAAATTTCACTTTGTTTTTTGGTTATTAATATTGAACTTATGATTCTTTGATGCATGATAGATATCAATGACACATGCTTCGCAAATTTGGGCAACCTCACTCCAAGGTCAAGGTTACTGGATCTGGCCAAAGTCAGTTTAGGTACTGTGAAGTGACCTTGACCCTGAACTATGAGAGATATAAAGTCCCAACTTGTTACATTTAAAGTTGATTGATTAATCTTTCATTTATATTCAGTTTTTATGTTGATCTTGAAGGTTAAGGCCATTTTAGGCCCTTCAAAAATATATTTTAAAAATAGGTCATTGTACAGTGGAATGACTGTATATATAACCTATAGTATGCAACAACACTGGGTTATTTGATCAGACATGCATTAGAGGTCACATGAAGATCAAGTTCATCCCAAGGTCAACGGTTTTTGTTTGTTTTTTGAGGGGGAAGGGTGCAGAATACAACACTTTAAAAAAAGAATATATAGTACTTGTGTATTTTGAGCTGGAGGCCTAGGTCATCTCAAGGTCAAGAGCATAGAAAGATCAAAGTCAGTATTATTTTGCCTTTCAATGCCTACCACCATTTCATTTGGGTTTTTTTTCTGGGCACTCATTTTCATGTGAGTCATATGGGCTTTAGCCCTTCTAGTTATCTGTATTTCAAATATTCGTCTTATTAGATCAAGAGGCTGGCTAGCAGTTTCAACCCTGTACATAGATACAAGGTAAAATTGCTTCCACTCAACGACCCTCCCTGTCAGACGTTACTAAGGTGTAAAGGATGCATTACATGGTCTTGCGCCTGTGCAGGTTTGCCAAGATCCAGGCTCCTCTGATGTGGCGTCGGTCGGCGCTGGACAAGGTGAAGCGTATCCACCAGTTCATGCGCGATGTGGAAGATGAGAAGTTGTGGATTGCGGAGATGATGCCACGAGCCACCGCCACCAACTATGGCAACAGCCTCCTCTCTGTACAGCTCCTTATCAAGAAAAACCATGTACGTTTGTTTGTACTTTTCCAACAGATTTTAACTCACTACTAAACACTGTTATCCCAGTAACGTAGAACACATTGCTTGCCTACTGAGAACTGCCATCCTGATTTTTGACTCACACGCATAGCAATGTGAATGTATATATTCATCCCGCAAATTTTTTTTCTCCAAATTTTTGCAAATCTGTGCGAGACGAGTCCTAAATAATCCAAAAATGACATTTAAAATTTAACAAATATATATCTTCCTCCGTGTGTACGCCACTTGGCATCTGTGCAAAACATGCAAATGGATTAATATCTCAGAACCTATATCAACTATCGCAACCAAACTTGGTTAGATGGTATATATCCATGAGACCTCATACATGATTAGTGAATGAATAACTTCACTTCAGTGTAAAAAAAGTTACAAATTTTCACAAAATTTCACTTTTAAAAAAAGTTATTAGTATTGAACTTATGAGTTTTTGATGCATGATAGATGTCAATGAGACTCGCATAATTTTCAAATTTGGTCAACCTCACTCCAAGGTCAAGGTCACTGGAGCTGTCCAAAGTCGATTAGTATATTTACTTTGAAGTGACCTTGACCCTAAACTATGAGAGATATAAAGTCCAAACTTGTTGTATTTAAAGATGATAGATTGATCTTTCATATATGTTCAGTTTTTACTTTGATCTTGAAGGTCAAGGTCATTTTAGGCCTTGCAAAAACATACAAAAAATAGGGCATCAAACAGTAGATTGGCTCTATTTAACCTATAGTACACAACATTGGGTTATTTGATCATACATGAGCTTGAGAGGTCACCCGAAGATCAAGATCATCCTGAGGTCAAGGTCATCTCAGGTGACTTTTTTGGTGCACAATACAACTTTTGGAGTAGTTTTTTCCTATTACAAGAGTTTATTTGGAGCCAAAGGTTAAGATGATCTCAAGGTCAAGAGCATAGAACGATCAAAGTCTGTATTACTTTGCATTTTAATGCCACCGTTTTATTTGGTTTGTTCTTGGCACTCATTTTCATGTTAAATATTGCAGTTCCAATAGGAGCGTATGATTCATATGGGCTTTGCCCTTCTAGTTAACCTTGAACTTTGAAATAAAAAAGAAACAACAAACCAGTCACAATGGTTTAGTTCTAGTGGGTTTCCAACTGTGCTAGCTTATAATTTTCCTATCTGCACAGTGAATGTATGCGCTTGTTTCAGTTTGATGAAGTGACTGTCTGGTTTCAAAACCCTTTTGTCTATTGCTGGAGGTTTGTGTATAATTGCTCAGTACCTATTTTGCCAGGGCAAAAATATTCTCTCTACTCCTTGCAGGATACCATTACACGGATTCAAGTGTAGGAATAAATGTAGAAAAGGAGTAAGGAAGTGTTATTCTATTGTAGTTCGTGTTTTTAGCCAACATAAGAGTTTACATTCAAAACCTGTTTTTCTGTGTGGGAACTATGCTATAACTCTGTGATAAATGTTGCAGTCACTACAAGTGGAGATTGAGAACCATGAGACCCGCATCATGTCAGTGGTACAGGTTGGGCAGGAGCTGATAGACGAAGGCCATCCTCAGTCGGAGGAATTTCGATCGCTCATCGACGACCTCTTGCGACGCTGGCAGGAGCTCAAAGACGCTGTGGAAGCACGAAGCCAGCGTCTCAAACTTTCGGAAATCGCACAGCAAGTATGTGACTGCCTGCCTTGCCTGTCTTCATCTCCTCTTCTTTATTCATGCTCTTTGTCTCCATCTCCTATATTTTTCCTACCTCTTTCTTCCTGTGGTTGAGCAGGGTGAAATTGTTTCCACTTTTGCATCAGTGGTCAGAAGTTTTGCAATTAGTTGAAACCTGTATATAGTGAAATGTCTTAATGTAAAGGAGTTGATAGCCTTTGTAATTGTGTCTGTTTATTAAAATATTTAGTAATATTTGAATTGTTCAGAAATGACATCAGAGATCTGCCTAACATTAACAGTTTGAAATATTCAGAATGACAGACAAGGGGACGCATACCCAGTTTCATGTGCAGCTTGGGTCTCATGCTGACATCAGAGGTTGCGATAGGGCATGAGACGGGTATTTCTTTTTTGTGATACAGTCAAGAATGTATGTTCCTTCTACATCATGGTCACTTTTTGCCTGTTTTGCCTTGTCCATCTTCTGAAGGAAACTCAAATGTTTTCAAAAAGCGAGTGTTGTGTGCCCTGTTTTGTTTTTTCCTCGATGACTTTGTCCAAGATGTTGTTGAATGGTCGTTTCCATTTCCTTGCAGTATTATTTCGACGCGATGGAGGCGGAGGCCTGGATGAGCGAGCAAGAGTTGTACATGATGGCTGAGGACCGCGCCAAAGATGAGATTGGTGCTCAGAACATGATGAAGAAACACCAGACGTTGGAAAACAACGTTGAGGATTACGCCGACGTGGTCCGGCAACTGGGTGAACGCAGTCGCAGACTTATCCAGGAAGATCATCCTGAGAGGTCAGAACTTTGTGAAACTCAAAGGTTCTTTTAATCTGTCCGTCGTAGAGTTATACACAGCCCAGCAAATGGTTTGGCCACAATAGAGCTATTCACAGCCCAGCATATTTTTCGTGTATTTTACTTTTTGTGAGTAACTGGAGCAGTCAAAGCACACAGTCCAACCAAACTTTTGTTTAAATACTAAAGAGCATTTGAACGTGTGGCAAGCTCTCCTCTGGAATGTCAAACAAAATGAACAATCCTTTGATTCCAAATCAGTGCTGCCATGAATTATTTTCAGAGGTTCAATTTGTCTTATTTGTCTCTTGTTTTCGTGCAGTGACCAGATCGCCGTGCGGCAGTCCCAGGTGGACAAACTGTATGCAGGACTGAAGGACCTTGCTGGCGAGCGTCGTGGCAAGCTTGAAGAAGTGTTCAAATTGTACACACTGCATCGCGAGATTGATGACCTTCTTCAATGGATCGCCGAGAAATCCATGGTGGCTGGATCCAATGACCCTGGTCAGGACTACGAACATGTTTCGGTTAGTTACACTACTCTTACTTTATTTTATTTTATTTTTAGTCTTTTTTTTTCTTTTCTTTCTTTAACATTAATGATTTGCTTAGATCAGATTCAGTCCTAGAGTACAATTATTTGTGTTGCTACTTGACAGTAAAAGGCGGACTCGTTGGGTTTAGGTATTTATTTATACGTTTTGTTTTTCTATTTATGCATTCATCTATTTATATATTCATTACGTGCAGTTATTCGTCCATTGTTTTATTTTCAGACGTTGAAGGAACAGTTCAAGGAGTTTGCTCGGGACACAGAAAGCATTGGACAGGAACGCGTGGCATCGGCAAATGAGATTTGCGACAACCTTATTGCCCTGGACCACTCTGACTCTGCCATCATTGCTGAGTGGAAGGACAGCGTCAACGAGGCCTGGGCAGATCTGTTGGAGCTGATTGACACTCGCACACAGCTCCTGCAGGCCTCCTGGGAACTGCAGAAATTCTATTACGATTGCAAGGACACCCTCGAACGGATCTATGTATGTGGTTTAGTTTGGGTATCTTGGGATTAGGTTGTGTGTTTCAACTCTTCCTCACTCTCTCTTCTTTTGGGAAAGTGCGAACCTCTTTATGTCTTGACTTTTTCTGCAAATCCACCAGTGGTGGTCTGGCTTTCTGTCAGTGTGGGTGTGGGTGTGGATATAACAACACTTACTGGGTAGTGGCTTCAGACTTTGGAACATTCTACTTACTCTTGAGGAGTGACTTCGGATTTATTAGAAAGTGAAACGTACTGGTCTCTGCAATTAGATGGCTTTGCCTCTGAGAATGCATGGGTGCCACCTTTCCGCCTACAGTCGGAAAATCAGATTTTTGCTGAAGCCTACAATCGGAAATCCGATTTTTCGAAAAAAAATCGTAAAAAAAAATTATATAAAAGTAAACGAAACAAGATTTGTATCAGATTTGTGTAAAGATGCACAGCTGAAAGGGGCATAACCCACGTATCCGGTTGATGACTTCCGGCCGGTCTGAGACTGAAGCATGGATATTGTGACTTTGTGTCCCAATCATGCCGTTTTTAGAGGAAAATACCGATACTGGAAAGAAAAAAGCGTGAGAGGTAGATAAGGGAATGAAGAATAAGTGGAGGTGGGAATGGATGTCAGATAAGTTTGATCCTGATGGCGATGAATGCCGGTTGTGGCTGAGAAAATTGGATCAGCCTGGTTTGAAAAAAACCAAAACAATGCTTTTTGTTCTTGTGCAGGGGCGGATCTTGTTCTTGTGCCATTTGTGCACGTGCACACCCCCCTGGCGGTCAAAAAAAAAAAAAAAAAAGAAAAGGAGAAGAAAGAAGAGAAAAAAAACAACTAATTCTCACTCACCACACAGTTTCATGTACCTCCAAATTAGATTTGTGTGTGTGTGTGTGTGGGTGTGTGTGTGACCAAACTTGTACATGCATCAGGTCAGTTTTGAATAAAACTGATGTGAGTGGCTATTTCTTGTTTTATTTGCAGTAACTTTGTCTTTGTATAAGCCTTTATGCAAGATGTTCTGCTATTGTAAATTTTATCATCAGAGTTTGCAGAGGGGTGTTTGTGTGTGTGTGTGGGGGGGGGGGGGGGACTAAACTTAAAGAGGACTTTTAGCACAAAACAATACTATTTTCCGTCCTTAAAATAATGCCCAAAATGCACCAGATTGCACAGATTTTAACCATTATTTTCAAATTTTACCGGACCCCCCTAGTACACTCGCCTGCTTCGCAGGTTCGCGCTTGTGGCTACGCCACTTCGCATTAGTGTACTGTGCACACCCCCTCAACAATGGAAAGATCCGCCCCTGTTGTGTATATTTGTGTGTGTTTGCTTTTCTTTCTCTCACCTCTTATACACATTCACAAAATGTTTAAACAATCTTAACTATGCTTCTGATTGTTCATATGTATTTCCCATTTGCATTGACTAAGTCTGAGGACTTAGTCACCTTTGCCAATGTTAGGCCCTGGTCTTTTTATGTAGTTTTTTTCTTGTTCTATGTGAGTGTCTTGTATGTATCAAATTAGTGGTAAATCATTCTTCAGCTTTCACGAGAGGCCTCTAAATTGGCTTTGAATATTGTAAAAATTTTCTATCGGGGGGCATTGCCCCCCTAACCTCCTACCAGGGCGTTACGCCGGGACCCCATCGGGGCCTGGGCGGCCCCGGACCCCTGCCTTCAGATTTTGGAAAATTTCTTGGTGGCATCCATGGAGAATGACTTGCTGGAGTGATGTTAAGTGTAAAGAAATGCATGACAATGGGATTTTGTGATGCGTTACAGGAGAAGCAGAACTACATCCCCGAAGACCTGGGTCGTGATGCCCAGAGTGTGGCGGCCTTGCAGAGAAAGCATGCCAATTTCGAACACGACCTCATCACCCTCGGAACACAAGTAAGACCATGATATTTTGGGTTCAGAAAATGTAAGATATGACACAGGGTTTAGAAGTGTGCAGAAATGAAGGCAAAGGAGTTATCTTAATATTTCTCCAATTCCCCCTCCCACTCGCCCCCCCCTCTCCCACCCTAATAATATAATACAAAGTAAAAATTGATAAATAAACATTAACAATAATATTAAGTAAATATACAGAATGAGCATTTCAGCCTTGTTTTACTTTTGAGAAAGAGTTTGGATAAGCTAGGAAGCTTGGTTTTTTTTTTAAACGATTCTTTGGGTCATTTTCATCTTTCTTTTTTGTTGTGCTTCAGCACCGAGTGTGGTAAAAGTGTTGACATTGTTTGTATTCTCCAGGTTGAAGCAATTCAGACGGAGTCGGTGCGCCTGCAGGCGGGCTATGCGGGCAGTAAGGCGGCCGACATTCAGAGCAGGGAGCAGGAAGTGGTTGAGGCCTGGCGTAACTTGCACATCGAAGTGGAGTCGCGCCGTCTCAACCTCGCGGACGCCAGCGACTACTACCGCTTCATGCTCATGGCACACGACCTACAGCTGTGGATGGACGACATCATCCGACAGATGAACACCCAGGAGAAACCAAGGTTAGTCAGGCTTTCTGTTATTTATTCAGGGGAATGGATAGACCAGACACCATAAGAGGGACTTTTAATGGGTCACAGAAACCAGCTATCGCCTTTCTTGTGGGAAGAGATAAAGTGGGAATATTTTGTAGCAGCGTTAAGATTGCTTGCATGTATTGTGATGTAATCAATTAGTTTGTGTATGTATTTATTTACTTTTGCAGAGATGTGTCTGGTGTGGAACTGCTGATGAACAACCACCAGAGTCTGAAGGCTGAGATTGATGCCAGGGAGGAGAATTTCGCCATCTGCATCAACCTTGGTCGTGACCTCCTCAACAGAAAACACTACAGACAAGAGGAGGTCAGCTATGTTCTCTCTTTCCTTCCCTTTCCTGCCTCTCTCCTTCTCTCTCTCTCCCTCTCTGTCTCTTGCTCTGTCTGTGACATATTTTTGATGGTATGTGAGTGGATGAATACCATTGTTTTTAGTTCCTGAGCTATTTATAGATGTTGGGACTAATTTATAGATGTCGGGACTAATTTTGTTTTTGATCGTCAGTTTGTTGGTTTGAGTTGTTTTTTTATTGTTGTACTATTCCCAGAGGTGCAAAGCAAATTCCCCTGTGTGTAACATTTGAAGCGAATAAAGAATCTTATGTCTTATGTTTTATTCCTTGGAATCTTTTTTAAAAAAACCCTGTTGGTCGCTGTTTTCCTGCCTTTTGGTTTCTTTCTGTGATTTAATTGACTCTGACTGTTTTACTTTACTCACAGGTGCGAGACAAGTTGATACAGCTAACGCTTGAACGCCTGGACATGACAGATCTGTGGAAGGAACGATGGGAACATCTTCAGCTCAGTTCGTACACCCATCCTAAGCTCAATTTTCATCATCGTCGTCATCATCATCATCATCATCATCATCATTATCATCCTCTTAAAAATAAATACCTCAGAGAATTGAGATAGCGAGGTTACCTAGTACATGAATATCTTTCACATAATTTTGCCAATTTAAATTCTAGTGTTCAGTATTGTTTTTTTGAGCAGCGATGCCAAATCTGCAATTTTGTGATGGAGAGGAGTCTAAGGCCTTTGTCAGCAACATACAATGAACATGACAGCATGGTAATAAAGCTAACGGCTGTGTTGTTTGCTGCAGTCTTGGAGGTGTACCAGTTTGCCAGAGATGCTGCAGTGGCGGAAGCTTGGCTGGTGGCCCAAGAACAGTATTTCCTCAACCAGGACCTTGGAGTACGTATCTTTATTTTTTGGTATTCCACCTTTTCTTATTGTGCTTTGTTCACACAGGCATTTGAAACGTTTGCACATTTTAAAGAAATGAATAAGGTATATATGCCATTGATGACATGCGATTTTGAGATAGGGTTTGCACATTCTCTCGTTTGTTCGCTAAAAGATCGATGGTTTATGAGGACAATTCATTTTGTTTTATTTAGTTTGATTGCTATTTTACAAGAATAGAAAAGAAATCAGTCTTGTGTTTTCCTATAAAAGTCTCAAAATGACCCAAAAACTTTGGTCTATTGAATTAACTTTTTGATTTCAAGAGCTCCTTGAATAGTTATTTACTCATTGGGACATTTTATAATCTTGTGTTGCATAATATTTTCAATGTTGGTCCTATCTGAGTCTTGAGTGAGTGGTGTTTCTATTTCATTGCAAATGCACTTGCTGCTCTTTTTTTTTTTAATGTGAAAAAGTGTTAAAGTTTTTATTTGCATTTTGCTTTCATATGGGATATTGTTATAAAAATCGCCTATGAAACCATTTGAGAGTAATGTGTGTGTTTGACTGTGTTGTTTTGCAGGACACGTTAGATGCAGTAGAAAACCTGATCAAGAAGCACGAGGCCTTTGAAAAAGCAGCGGCCACACAAGAGGAGCGATTCGCTGCCTTAGAGAAACCAACAACGGTGAGGGCAAATACTGAGGGCATCCTTTAAAAGAGGAATAGCAGAGGCAGTGGGACGATACATACGCAGTGTCATTTATAGTCAGCTTTGATGGTCGTTTGAGAATATATCTTCATATTATTGCTGCGAATAACCCCTAGCTCTGTAGATAGATTTGTTTTCAGTTCCCATTTCACAATAGAATAGGCCTGTCTCCGCTAAACGGGCGACTTTGACGCTAGCTGATTGTCAGAGATCTATCAAGCATACGCTGTGTGTAGGTGTATGCCCTTAGCAGCCTGAGATTGGGATCAAGATTGCTTTCGAGCAGACTGCCTCTAGAAGCTGATCACGTCAAAAGGCCTATTGTCACTGTAGCTTGTTTCTAAGATATCAATGTGTGTGTCATTTCCGCTTGTGGTGAAGTCTTCAGTTGAAAATAGTCTACAGTCTAGAATTTGAGTATAAACTCTACCCTCAAATTGAAGGGAGAGCGAAGTGCCGTGGACTATTTTTTTCTCTGCTTCCTCTTTTCCAGCTTCTAAACATGGTAAACAATGTGCCCCCGCAAATCTGCTAGCGCCTATAAAGTTGTAACTCCTGGAGACAACACGCTGCTCATTTGGCTTTTATGGGTTGACCCAGTCATAGGAATAAAGTTGAACAGGACTCTTCTTCTTAACCCAAGCAAAGCTTTTTACTTTATTTTAAAAAAAGAAAAAAAAAGAAAAACAAAAGGTCTACCATTAAACCTCAGAGACATATCTTGACATGTTAAAACATTTTGTCCTAAGCTGAATGCGGTTGTGTTGTTTTGTTTGCAGTTTGAGATCAAGGACCGTCAGAGAAAGCAGGAAGAGGAGTACAGGAAGCAACACCCGGAGGAAGTGGCCCGTGCCAAGGAAGAGAGGAGGAGAGCGTACATTGTGGAATTCCTCCCGCCAGAACCACCAACGTAAGCATCTTACTATTAATTATTTATTTTATTAGATAGCCTAACTGATATTTTTTGTATCATTTATTTCATTGCAGTAAATAAAGCATTATCACAATCTTCAGCACCGTCTAAAGTAACCCTATTTGTAATGTATTTTCCTGCTTACTTTTGAACTACTCAAATGTGTGGAATATGTCGATGAGAGTATGATAGAATATTGCCAACAATTCTCAGTTCGACTCAAATGATTTTCTGTGCAACTGGCAGCCTGGCTCATAGTAGTTTGATGAGGTTCGATACATTTCAAGCACAGACCTTGTGATCAATTTTCTAACTGCCCCCGCTTCCCAGTAGAGTGAAATTACTGATACACAATAGTTTGTGGGAAATCTTATGGTGTGTGGAAAATTGGAGTGTTTGTGGTTTATGTGTTCATTTTGTGATCAATTCTCTGTTGAGCTGGTATCCAATGGACCAGTCCACAATTCATTGTATATTTTTTTTTATGTGCGATAAGTTTGAACATTTTGTGTTTGGTTTGTACAGACCAGAGCCTGAAATAATCAGAGTGGAGGAAGCAATCCCGGTGTCTGCAGCCCCCGCCCCTCAGGACGACATCGATCGCCCCTTCACCAATGGAGACCAGGAAGCGGCAGTACAGAAAGAAGCAGGTAGGGTTGGGCCCCACACGCAACGTTTAATTTTCCAAGTTTATCTAGCCATCCATTTTCAGGTGATCCGTCCGGTTTCTGTCTTATTAATAGTGTGTTAAATTTGTATCTGAGGCTTAGAAAATTCTTGTCCTCGTATTTAAAGAATGTGTTGTATTTTATTTGTGTTTGATTTCTTAAGTGTGTGTGGTGTAGATGTGTTGTGGTTGTCCCAGGCTTTTTGTTGTTAGACGTTTGTACTCACATTCATAGCAATGTAAGTCTATGTACTCACTCCCTCCCTCCCCCTTCTCCTCCCTCCCACATTTTTTTTCTCTCCAGTTTTTGGCAAAAATCTGTGCGAGATTTCTAAATAATCTAAAAATTACATTAGAAAAAAAAAAGACCATCCATCCGTATGTCCGCATTCTGTCTGTGCAAAACTTTAAAGTCTGTCTGTGCAAAACTTTTGAAGTGGTCAAGTCTTCGGAGTCCATTTTAACTATCACAACCAAACTTGGTAAGATGGTGTATAACCGTGAAACCTTTTAAATGATCAGTGAATGAATGTCTTAATTTCAAGGTCACATGATTAACAAATGTTAGTAAAAAAAATGACAATTGTAAACAAAATTTCACTTTGTTTTCCAGATTATTAATATTGAACTTATGATTTTTTTGGTGCATTATAGATTTCAATGAGACACACATACTATACACATTTGGTCACTCCAAGGTCAAGGTCACTGGAGCTGTCCAAGGTCGGTTAGTATAGGTACTTTGAAGTGACATTGACCCTAAACCAGGAGAGATATAAAGTCCAAACTTGTTGTATTTAGAGATGATAGATTGATTTTTTTATATATGTTTCGGTTTTGCGTTCATCTTGAAGGTCAAGTTATTTTAGGCCTTGCAAAAACATAAAAAATGTAGGTCCTCGCACAGTGGAATGGCTGTTTATTTAACTCTTTGCCTGCCAATGACGATATATCGTCGATATGAGCCGCCATATTTGTGCCAATCGACGATATATCGTCTTTCAGTATTCCGTTTCGTTCCGTTTTGTTGCGCAGTCCAATCCAAGTTTTATTTTAACCAAAGAGAGATACCTCTTTCTACTTTTGTTCTCGATCGACACGCGCATGTTTTCTTCAAATTGATTCGTTTTTAGAGTGTTTTTTGTGCATTTTACTAAGCATTGTGATGGGCACAATCGACAGTGTGTCAAACTCTGCTAATAATCAATATAATTTCAAACTGTAAAGTGTATTTTGATCCTAAATAAATTTTCTTTCTGGTGTGTGAAGCTGATTCAGTGATTGGAATTATTCCTCCATATTTTTTTTAATCACTGTGGTATGTTGTAGAAATATTTTTATTTTATTTTATCATTTCAAAAAGATCAACATGCTTTCAAAACACATATTTCAATAACATAATCAAATTAACATTTTTGTGGGTTTTTTTAATTTTTATTCTTCACTCTTTTACCTTTAATTTGATATGAAATATGTCTATTTCACAACTATTATTGAAAGAACAGTAGCTTAACTCTTAGCGTCCTATAAGGTTTTCTGTACATTTGCGCCTATATCCTGTAAGGATTTCAAGTTTATTGCAATAAATTGGTTTATGAATTTGAAAAATTTGCTAAAAATTTATTTATTGTCACATTAACTTCATATTTTAGGATATGTTTACAAAATGGTTATTCTATGTACCCAAAGAACCATTTTGACTTTAGTACTATTTTTACCTGTTGGAATCTTGTAATTAATTCATAATTACAGGTATTTTACGGACTATGTTAATAAAACAACAAGACAGTGTGGATTGCATGTGAATGTGTGCACAGTCAGTCAACACAGACAAGAAAACTCACTCTGGTTGTCTACACCAAGTCCTTGTGCTCTTTCAGCAATAAGCTCATCAATAAGGTTACAAAACTCACTATTACTGTCGGAGCTATCCCTTGCCATCATGGCCGAAAATTTCGCAAACTCAAACCTCAACCAAAATCGTTAAAAACGTTCACAAAACCACGTCAAACTTGCGAAAACGATAGCGGAAAACACACGGTAACCTTTCCGGAAGTTGACTAAACCTTCTCTCACGCACAGGAGAGTTCCTATTTCCTGTGATGTACTGACTAAAAGGTGCACTAACGAGGCGCGGTTTACCGCGCTTCAGGATTATGGGCGAGGCGCGCATTACCGCGCTATAGGACGCTAAGAGTTAAATGCCTATGGTACTGAACTTTCTTTCCGGTGCCAGAGAAATGTCTGGCACAAACGTGGAAACATGCCTGGCAGGCAAAGAGTTAACCCATACTATGCAACAACATTGGGTTACTTGATCAGACATGCATGAGAGGTCATGTGAGAGTCAAGATCATCCCAAGATCAAGGTTACTGAAGGTCAAGGTCACCCCAAGGTAACTTTTTTTGGGCATAATACTTCTACTGTAGTTTATTTAATAGTACATGAGTGTATTTGGAGCTTGAGGTCAAGGTCATCTCAATGCCAAGAGCATAAAAAAATCTAAGTCGGTTTTACTTTGCATTTCCTTTTTTTTTTCTGGGCGCTCATTTTCATGTTAAATATTGCCAGTTCCAAAAGAAGCATGTGAGTCATATGGGCTTTGCCCTTCTAGTTGATGTTGTGATGTGATGCAAACGCTTTCTGTGTTGTAATAGTCTAGTTGGTAAAATGCTTTTCTTTTCTTTCCTTCCTTCCTTTCTTTGACTTTTTGATTGTTGTTGCATTTGTTCTTTAGTTTCTTTCTTTGTCTTCTTGCATTTCTTCTCTTTCTGTCTTTTTTGGGGTTTGTTTTGCCCACTTTCGACTATGAAGTGACCGGTCTTGTTTGTTCTGTCTGTGAATCTTGTTGTGTACCTAACAGCACCTTTCTGCATTTGTTAACATTTTTATAATGTTTTGCCCTAAACTTTCAGTTTGTAACATTTTCCCTTCTGTTGTGTGTTTAGTTGTTACTAAAACAATACTTTTGATGTTACACTTTACTGCAAGCAATACTTTTAATGTTACACTAAGTTTGTGATGTGGTCATGCAAAACTGCAGCATGTCCTTGTTTTGATAACTAAGTTTACATTAGCCCAATCTTTTGTTTCCCAAGCTCATTTTAACATTTTGGAGTGATCTGGAATGACTAAATGAAACGAGGCATGGATACGGGAGAAAACGATGATACAAATTTGAAATGATTAAAGTTCAGTCTAGTAGCAAGGTGACAGAAAATGCTCAGAATCCAGCGTCTCGACTATTAATGTGACCAGCTGTGACTCCAGTCCATAATTTACCAAACACACACAAAAAAAGAGAAGACATTAAATGAACGTGTTTTCTTTAGGGCTGTTTCATGCATGTACTCCATTAAAAAAAAAAAGTGTAAAATTTAATTTAAAAAAAAAAAAAAGATGGTGAATACTTTCAGATAAGGATAAATTATTTTTGGTCATCATTTTGAATTTGAGGAACGTGAATTTATCATGAGTCTGCTATAGACAGATCACTCAGATGTTGAGCAAAGCATGCGTTGCCCTTTGTGCAATGTCGCAGTGTTCTTTTGTCAGGCTTATCGCGTAACACTTGAGTTAACTTTTTATTTCAATTAGAAGATTTTTGTATACGGTACACTTTGTTTTTTACTTCAGTGTAGATAGGAACGAAAAAAGTGTAATCCAGAGTCGTAAAATTGCAAACATTTTGCGTTTGACTGACCCTGATTTTGGTTTTGGTACGCTGTGATATAAGGGACTGAAAATGCACAACCGAAAGTGGTGGCGTGATGCAACCGCTTTTCTGAGTTGTTACTGCCCAGTGCTGTGGGTTCAATGTATGCCCTAGCTGTTATGTTATGAGCCTGAAAAGTGTTTACACTTTGTTTTTTTTGTTTTTTTGTTGTTGTTGAAAGTTGTTTGAGTTAGTTTGGTTAGAGTTTAGGTTGCGCCTTGGCACTGTGCATGTTGAGTGTTGTCTTGCATGACTCGGGCAGCCCCTGTAAAACGGGAAGAGCCTGCCCTTCAGCGCCAGGAGCGCCCTGTGGAGGAGCGAGTGCCAGAAGACAAGGGCCGAAGGTCGGGCAAACAGCGCCGATCGCACGAAGCTCCCTCAGCCCTCTCGCCGTCCCCCAAAAGTATGTGTTGTATCACGTTGTGTGGCCTTTTCTTCATGCTGGGTGGAAGTGGTTCAGGGACAATAACACTGGTCAGAAGAAGAAGAAGAAGGAAAATAAGAAGGAAAAGGAAGAATAGGGAAGGAAGAGGAGGTAAAAATATAAAACAGAGTCTCGGTCATGGTTCAAGAAGCAAAGAAGTCCAGTACAGGGATACAGCAGTATGAGAATATTATGTTGTATTGAAAGTTTATATTTTTCATAATGGTCCTTGATGTGTTTTAAATATGCGCAACTCAACAAAATGTTGGCGGAGATTTGGCCAAATGTTCCAGTGAGTGCATGCTAATCAATGGAATGGGATTGGATCAGACTTAAAAGACATTTATCCGTTTAGATTTTTTGGAAAGAACCACTTCCACTCTGTGCATTTTTGTCAATGCTTGTATCTTGCGTTTGAAGTTATTCTACTCGTTTATCCGTGCAAACGTACTGTAAACATATAAATTGCTGCTAGTGTTTTGTGCTGTTTTGATATAAATTTCTAGTTTTTAACACATGTTGTGTTTGCATTGGACAGCGAGTTTAATTTCGGTGTTTGCATCGGAAATAAATATTATTTATTTTGAGCTTTGTTGTAAGCACTTCATCGTATTTGATTGACTTAAGTTGTTAGGAAAATAATTTCGGAATTAATATTCCTTGTTTTAATGCATTGTTTGATGTTTTATATTGTTTGTAGTTTGTGCATGATTGTGCACGAGTGTGATGTTGAATGCAGCTTCTTCTCCTAAGTACTTTATTTAGCATGATGTAACATAGCTCTTTTTTGTCATTAATATTTTCCATATTATTTGTAGATTTCACTGCAGTTGTTTTAATGTTTGATATGGTTTTGGTTCATTCTAGTTAATTTTGTTCCTATTTTTTTTAGTTTTTCTCTTCATTTTACACTTAGTTGTTCAGTCACCTTCACTGCATAAAGTTTTTTTTTTCTTTACAAGTCATATTTCCCATTTTGTTATATCACCTTGAATAACATTGCACAGTATAACAAAGCCCACTTTGACATTACATCGTTATCAACATATCTCGATTAACATTCTTTTATGGCATACCAAATCACTTTATTTTGATCTGCCTTTATAACTTACAGTACTATTGTTTAAAAATCATTCACACATTTTGAACACTGTTCATAAATTTGTATTGCTTTATATATATATATATAGGCTTTGTTAATAATGCAGCGCTGAATGGCGTACCATTTATTTTAACAACAGCAAAAACTAAAAGGACATCCATAGGTTGCGGTGAAAGGGGACAAGGGTTCTTTCTTGCATTTACTGGTTGTGGTTCAACAAAGATGCGTTAGCTGAAATGAACTAACTTCTACTAACCTAAATGAACAGTACCCATTTACTTCCCTTTGTCAATAGTGCCAGAATATGCCTTTTTCAGCTACTCGCATTGTCCATTTAATGGCTTTTAAAAAATAAAAGAAAAAAAAAGAAGTAACTTTTGGGAGTGTGTGCGTTATAGGAACCTTTAGGAAACTTTAATCAAAATGAAGGTTTTGGTTTTGGTGCTATTATTTTATATTTGGGGGTGGGGTAATAAACGTTTCCAAAACCTAACACCACAATTCACAAGTCTGTTCAGTTTTTTTCCTTCTTGCATGCTCACTGTAAATGTTGATTAACAACCAGTACAACAACAGTGTAATATTATTTTTGACATTGACGTCTCCCTAGCTTTAACAAAACGTTAAGCAGCTTTGGCTGGAGCGCTTGGTTTAGAAGCTGTGGAAATAGCTCCCGCCCAAACTCTAACACTTACCCCACCCTCCTCTCCTGCCTTCACCTTTAGTGGCATGCCAGGTTGAAGGCTCAATAACGTCGGCTCAGCCAACCCAGCTTTTCCATTCAGCTTGTAGCCCTAACCCTGTAGCTGGCAAACCTCCCACAGCTGGTGGGTCATGCGACTTGTGTTTGATCGTAGGCGAGGAGAAGCGCGCGCGATCCAAATCTCCGTTTGCCAGAATTTTCTCTCGCAAAAAGGGGGCACAACCCAGTTACGAGGCAGAAGATGTGGCAGCAGGTAAAAAAACAAAACGTCAGCCAAAGTATAGTCCTTCTTTCCCTTCAACTATTGTGTTTCCGCCCTGGTTCTGCTTTCTGTTAAACCAACCTTACTACTACTGTCTAGGCTAGCTTTTGGAGGAAAACAAGTGAAACGACATTTGTTTTGAAATATACCTAACGAAAATGATTGGGTCCTTAAACACACGCATGCAAATACACACAATCGTGCAAACACAAACCACATACACACATGCACACACACAATACACATATGCAGAAACAATCCCACACACACACACACACACCCTAATCACACCTCAGACCTTTTTCTCTGTATTCCAGTTACAAAGCAAGTGAAAACATGACCTCAATCCTATTAGTATTAGTAGTACATACTTCTACAACATGGTTTAAGTTTAAGATTTTTATTCTACTACTTCATTCTACTCAGGCTGAAGAAAAAGTGTTAGGCATGATAGATAAAAAGACAAACAAAAAAAAAACAACAAAAAAAGGCATTTTGCCATTACATATATTTTTTTAATCTGCTTGAAATTTTGTATAGAATAGGCCTTTCCAGATGTGATTTTCTTTAAATAAATAACCTTGATATTTTAGCGGTAGAGCATAGAACCCTAGAGTCTGGAGTGGTCGTTTTGAGTAAATATTTCTAAGTCAAAATTTTTTATTTTTTTTTACCTTTGGTTTGATCTTGAACAGTATATTTTAGCACTACCTTCTTCTATTGAAGTTGAAATTGAAAAAATTAATAAAAGGAATAGAAGTCAAGTTAAAGTCGCCACTAGATAATTTTTTTTTTTTTAGCAACCTAACTAAACTTGTGGAAATATTTGCGGATTGGAATGGCTTTCAGTTAGTAACAGTTTTATGTGTGGTTTGTGAAAACAACAACAAAATGTTATCCCATTGTTACATGTAATCCAGAATTTTTAATCATCATACACGCAAACACTTAAAAGATTCATGATTCTCATGTCTAAACCAATTATTTTCGTATCAATTCATATCAGTTTCTTTTTTTGTGTTTTCATTTCAAATCCTATCAATTTCTTTTCTTTTTATATCCATTCATGTTGACTTTGTAACATTTCGTGTATCAGTTCATGTTCTTTTCATTTCTTGTGAAGACTTGGAATTATGTCCATGTCCGATTCATAGTATATCATGTTGATATTTTTTCATTTCATGTCAAAAGCCTGTGGGTTATTATTTTCATGTTAGTTCATTATGCCACTTTCAGTTTGAGTTTACTGGATCTTCTCTGAATGGGAAATTCCATACATGCTTGACTTTGTAAATATCTAGGTATCGTTGCAAAGAATTCATTAAAAAAAAAAAAAAGTAACTTGCCAAAAGTTGATGTTGTATATATCTCTAGGATAATAATGACAAGAATGAAGAATGAGATAATGATGAATTATCATAAATTTAAAAAAAAGAAAAAAAAAGGAGTCCAGAGACAAAAAAGAAAGAGAGGATGAAGATGAACAAAGATGTTTTTGCAAGTAAAACGTCCAACCAAAGCGTACGTGTGAATTACGCTATACAATAATTTTGACTACAAACCTTACATACCTGTGCGTGTTCTGGCAGGCTTCTGTGAAACAAATCGCGGATCAATCTGGCCTGGAATTTTGTGAATGTCCAGTTTGGCAACGATGAAGAAGAATTTGCATGTTACAATGTAAAAGAATACCGATGTCAGAACACAGTGGCATCTAGGTATCATCGTAGAGAATTTATTTAAAAAAACAAACAAAATCTTTGCAGCATTTGAGCCCGAAATGATAATGCAGAGCTCCGTTCATTTTGTTTGACTTGCCAGAGATCATAAGACAAGAGATAGGGGAGGAAAAGATTAGAAATGATGAACAAGGAAGAATGAAGTGTGCGAGTGAGTAACAAGTCTTCATTTCACCCTTTTCAGAACCAGCAACGACGTCGGCAGAGGTTCCACACGAGGAAGGTGTCCTGACACGAAAACACGAGCGAGATGGTGACAAAAAAGCTGGTAACAGGTGAGGGCAAATTTTAACTTTTTAGCAGGCATGGCAGCATGGTGGTTAAACTGACACGCACTCTTTTCCAGCATTCAGCTGAATCCCACTCATTTATTGCTTGGGATTGGTAACTGTCAAGTGTGAAGAGAAGAAATACACTTAAAAGAAAAAAAACTGCCCTAAGCTGAAAAGAGAAATTGCTCTATGCCTTTTGTGCTTGCCGAGGAGAAAGAACTGACATTCAGCGCTCGCCAAACGCCCAGGATTACAAGCAATAAACGCACATAACAAATGATGGATAATTGGAAGTCATATTTATTAACTCTTTCCCTGCCAATCGACGATATATCGTCGATCTGAGCCGCCATGTTTGTGCCAATCGACGATATATCGTCGATTTCAGTATTGCGTTTCGTTCCGTTTTTTTTCGCAGTCCAATCCAAGTTTTATTTTAACCAAAGAGAGATAACTCTTTCTACTTTCGTTCTCGATCGACACACGCATGGTTTCTTCAAATTGATTCGTTTTTAGAGTGTTTTTTTTGTGCATTTTACTAAGCATTGTGATGGGCACAATCGACAGTGTGTCAAACTCTGCTAATAATCAATATAATTTCAAACTGTAAAGTGTATTTTGATCCTAAATAAATTTTCTTCCTGGTGTGTGAAGCTGATTCAGTGATTGGAATTATTCCTCCAGATTTTTTTTATCACTGTGGTATGTAGAAATATTTTTATTTTATTTTATCATTTCAAAAAGATCAACATGCTTTCAAAACACATATTTCAATAACATAATCAAATTAACATTTTTGTGGGTTTTTTTTCTTATTCTTCACTCTTTTACCTTTAATTTGATATGAAATATGTCTATTTAACAACTATTATTGAAAGAACAGTAGCTTAAATGCCTAAGGTACTGAACTTTCTTTCCGGTGCCAGAGAAATGTCTGGCACAAACGTGGAAACATGCCTGGCAGGGAAAGAGTTAATGTTGACCTAATACAGAGACAGTCACACAATATGAACTCTATTTTGACGACTCAACTTATTACGCTTTCTCAATATTAAGGGGACTAGGTTAGGACTTCATCATCATAAGTGGGTGGGTATGTATGTGGTAAAAGACTAGGACAAAAAGGACAGAGAACAAGAACCATATTATTCATAATACAACAACAGTACAACACAATGATTAAAAAAAAACAAAAAACAGTAGATTGTCTCCCATGAACCATACAAAAAACTAGAAACTGACAAATATTTTTACCAGCTACAACGAAACTTTATGCAGAAAATACGAACTTCAGCGCATAGTCTTCTAACGCAAAACAATTAGAAATAAACAGACAACATACGCTGAAAGTTCAATCGCGAATTTCAGTGTAGCGAGACAGATCAAGTCACGTTTGTTATCTTTAGACAATACTGAAAAATACTCCTCAAAATTCAGCATAACCTAATAACTCCAACTGAGTTGGTTATCTTACAAACATGCGAGACATATTTGTAAACGATGCTCCTTTCCAACAAAATTATGAAAGTATAAGCCCACTTTAACTTGGCTGCAACTATACAAGACAAGCATAGGCTAAACAATTAATAAATCCAATGATAGCTCAGGCTACATCAGCGAAATCCTCCTACCAAATGCTCACGACGAAAAGTAGAGGCCTAATGCAAAAACAATCATCAAAACCGGGAAAACGTGAACAAAGAAAGTAAGAAAACATGGCGGATATATCATACCTTATGATCCAAGCGGATAGCAAAAGAATGTCAACGAAGTTCTTCAACCAACGACAAGGCACTTGATCCACGAACATTAAAGCAGACAGGTTCAACTTTTCTTTTACAGAATCACTTTTCTTTCACCTAGACATCAAAACGACTTGATCTTCCTTTCTCTAGCCTATTTTTTTTAAAATAAAATTTTAACAACTTTATTATCACCGATGTGAATTTCAGGCACTTTCATTTTTTCCAAAGTACAGCAGCCCCAAGTGAAGCGCTTTACCCAAGGTACATGCTGGGTGTGTTCTTGTCACCGGCACTCGCCCCGCCCGTCTAGGACATGAGCGTCAGGATCTTTAAAGTCCGTTATGATGGAATGCATGCCACACAGACTAGACTTCGGTTTATACTCTCATCCGAAGGAGTAGGAAACAGGAGTAAAGTGTCTTTCCCAAGGACACAACACAACGCCCCGGCCTGGGCTCGAACTCGGGACCTTCAGATCCGCAAGCCAACACTCTAACCACTTGGCCACCGTGCCTCCAGCCTACAGACCAATACTAACCAGAAATGTGAACAGTGAGCCAGTTATATAGGCCTGCTGAGGCACAGCCAATACACTTCGTAGAAGCGACCTAACCGGGATTAAAACGGTGAACATTATTTACGAAATAGCCGTAACTGAAGCGTGGATGACATAGTACCCAAAACTACCCCTAATAACATTAATCTTAAGACCACTAAAAATCAATCAAAAAAGCAAACACATTACAATATAACCTTTTCCAACAATCAGCAAAGAATAATTAGGAGAAAAATACTAAACAAACTGACCTTGAAACACCAATAAAGGGGACGACATAAACACAACCAAACAAATAAGTCAAGTCAAAGTCAAATGAGGGCAAGGGTCAATGAAAGAAGAAGATGATCGTCAAGTCAGGTACATACATTGTAAAACATAAACAAAATACACAACAAACAAGAATACACATAATTATCATTAAACACAGGACGGGAAAACAAAACATGGATCCACAGAAACAGGACAGAACAGTTTATCCAAAATACTCTTTTTGCATTTTACATAAACATAGTCAATCAACATGCCTGGATGGCATGTACACCTTTTGCCCCTACAACTAAAATCTCAGAAGAAAAACTGTTGTGGGGACACTAAAAAAACCTCTTTACATGTAGGAGCAAACGTGAGCAGTTTAAAAAATAAGTTGGGAAACTGAAAGTAACTAACAAAGACCCATAAAAAAAGAATCCTAAGCTGGACAATAAGCAGTGCTATCAGAGGTATGTAATAAAAAGCAGTGTTATCAGAGGCAGTGCTTACTGCCTGTCCTATTAATGGAAGTCTTTTCTGGAATTGTGTACTCTGGTGTGTATTGTGTTGGTTTGACGGTTTGATTGGTTAACAGGTCGTGGGACAAGATATACGTGGTCATGCATGGAGCCTCCCTCTCCTGTTACAAAGACCAGAAACATGCCAAGTCTGTAAGTACACATTTATTGTCTATTTCAGCCAAATATTTCAGTGCCTTATTTTCACACTTCTATAAATTTGGAGAGTAGGTTCTCATGTTCTCTTCCAAAATTTTGTTTCTGAAATGTATTTCAACTGGTATGTTTTTGTACCTGCATCTGGATTTCTTTCAATGTGCTGAGTACCTTCAATGTTTTTGCCCACACATATAGGAGAAAAGTGGTGTATTTTATCATGCTATTAGTAACTAGTACACTTTCCAGTAGCCTGTTTCACTCGGAATGAAACTGTGGCTGACTCTATGATGGAAAAACAGAGCACTTTGCATTGGAACTACCCGAGGTATTATAATCTGTTGTTGTAAACAAGGGTAATGGATGGTGATAAAGTTGCTCGTTGAGCAAACTGGCAGATTTAGATTGTTCACCAAGTCTCGTATTTGCTTTTTGCACACTGATGCTGTGTCTATTACCCCCCCCCCCCCCCCCAAAAAAAAAAAAAATAAATAAATAAATTTAAAAAAAAAATGTGTCTATTACCCCCTTCCCCCCCCTCCAAAAAAAATAATAATTAATACTGCATTATCTAAAGAACTTGCCTAAAGTAAAGTGTTTTGACTTGATGCAGGACCCAACCAGCCTATTCCACCACGAGGGAGCCATGGACTTGCAGAGAGCACGCTGTGAAGTGGCCACAGACTACAGCAAGAGACCGTACGTCTTTAGGCTGACACTGGCTTCAGGCCCTGTCTACCTCTTCCAGGCCAAGGATGCTGTAAGTCTATCTCTTTTACTAGAAATTTTTATTTTAAAAAAAAAAAGTTTAAAAAAAAACTCCCTCAACCCCCCCCCCCTCCCCCCCCCATTTTTATTTTTTTTTTAAAGTATGTACAAATTTGTGTTGTGTTTTGGGGCTTTCCTGAGTACAAAAAAAAAAGTTAATTTTTTTAATCGTCCAAAAAAACGAGAGCAATGGCAGTGATGTATTTGTGGTATTGGTTGTACGCTGACATTGTGTACGAGTTGTGACTAAAGGCGGTTGTGCGTGCAGGGTGAGCGTGACCAGTGGATTGGCCGCATCAACTCCGTGACTGGCAGCGAAGGCGCCAGTTTGCCTACCCGCGCACATACCTTGCCTGCACGCACTGACGACTCTGGCAAGGAGGAGCACAAAAAAGGACGTGGCTTCCTCACCTTCAAGAAAAAATAACCACACTCTTCTCACACACACACCCACCCCCCACCCCCATCCCCCTTCATCCTTGGATGTCATAAACTACACAAAGCGTGCGTTGTTTTTACATCAGTGTTTGAATGTGAAGACGGAAGTCGATGGGTCACAGCACGTCGTTGTCTTTGTACTTCACTTCTTTCTGCGTCTGTGCTGGACCGTTATTGAGTGTGGGCCAGTGTACCCTGGCTTGATGTACATTGCGCTTCTTGTCGAATCTCTTCCCTTCATTTTTACAAATTTTTTTAATATATCGAGTCGCTTCAAGAAAATCAGATCGGTCACTTACTGTATAAGGACCAGGAACAAATTTCATTCCTACTTGGTATTTTGTAGATTTTAAGCTTACCAGCCAGGTTGTTTATTTATTTATTTTTTAAATTGGGTCATAACGGCTTTGTTCGCTACCACAGCTATAGAGGACATTTTGGGGATATTTATTGTGATGTGCGTTTTCATGATTTTATTTTAGCAAACTGAGACGCTTGATTCTTTGTGAAATTTACGGCTGTGAAGTGTTTTGTGTACAAATGTTCAGCAGAAGAGCCTCTCTTTTTCTCTCTCTCTCTCTCGCACACTTGTGTTTGTAGCTTGTGGGAGATGTGCGTCGCCACCTTCCCTCTCATCGCATTTGCTTCGTCTTCAGTTGCTCAACGTCTGAGAACCAAGTCCCTCGACCTTCATCTTTTCGTGCGACCTTCACCTTCCGTTCCACCTTCACCTCCATCAGGGCCTACGGCAGCAGCAAAGAGTAAGAAGAGACAGGACAGCTGCAGATTGTGCTTGTTTAGCATCCAGCCGTTCGTAAGAAATAACTGACTGAACCATCCATCGAGCGTGTATGAGCCTGTACTGTGATACCACCACCACTTCTCATCATTTGTCACAATCAAAATACTGCCAGTCGTCACGAAAATCCATGCCATACAAGAGAAAATAATTAGATATTCATCATTATTCATTGGAACACAAACATGAGACTGGGGAGGGGTGGTGGGAGTGGGTAAAGAATAAATGAGAAGAAGGTTATGACCTTGAAATACATTGTACCAACAAAAAACAACAAGCAAAAAAAATTAAGATGTGAAAAACGTAGCGTAACATGGTATGAAAAGTGCAGTGATTTTGAACTTCATGCCCGAATAAACAACTTTTCCTATTTCAGCCACTGATAAGTAATAGCTGCAGTTTCAACCACTACAGTACAGCCGTGTTCCCAGTCAGTGCTACTGGCCTGACTTCTGTGCGAAAGCTTATTTGTAAGGCTCCAAGCTTTTTCTCCCTCTTTCGTGCCCCCAGCACCCATCTATGCAAAGCACCGTTGGCCATCAAGTCTGTCTTTAAGACGTTACACACCCAACACATCTTTGCTTTGTTTTCACCCCTCACGTCATAGTGCCCGACTATGGTGCTATGCCTACAGTTAGTCGTCCCTTTGTTCTGCCCTGGCCAGCATTGTCCTTGTGCCATGTTTGAAGGATCGGTGCTGATAGACGGCGGTAGGAGGACTTACGACGGTCTTCACTTTATGTCCAGCATTGTATTATGTTCAGTTGGATTTTTTTGTTTGTTTTTTTTGTTGTACAATTGTATTTTGCATCTGCTTTTTCCCTCCATCCAAGATTGGTACATGTTTAGTTGGCAGCTGTGTTGTGATAGTTTGTTAGTTTAGTGTTTATTAATTTTGTGATAGTTTCTTTTAGTTTTACTGTTTATTTGTTCATCCAGTTGTTTTGTTTTTCCCTCACTCCTAATTATTTGCTCGCACTCCCCTTCCGCCAACCCAGTTTTTGAGTTTCGCTTCGGCTATGGGATTTTTGTGACCAGGTATTGCGCGCAAGTGAAATGACGGCGTTGATGTTGACTCTGTACATGTCTTTTTTTGCCTTCCACGCTGAATATACTGTTAAGTCAGTTTTGGACCGACTGGCCATGTCCTCAGTTTTTCAGACGCTTCGAGACTGCCGTGTTTGTTCAATAGTCACTTTGTAGATAGGACTTGACTTTAAAAAAAAAAAACAATAATTTTTTTTTTTTAAATATCCGTTCATTATGGGCTATGTATGTGTACTTGTATATACTACAACCAAACATTATTGTGAATAAGTGTTGTATGTTATCATCAACTTTGCTGCATACATCTGTACTCTTTTTGTGTGCGCATCTTCTTGTGCAGCCTGTGTGGCCCGACCAGAATAGACGTTGATGCTGATGACTTCTTGATGTTTCACTGTTTGGTTCGTGTACGATTGTTTCAATCAGTTTTTTTTTTTGTAGTTTTGTTTTTCATTTTTGAGTTTGCGATGTTCTGTGTGTGGGGACATGTTGCCCGCTTTCTTGGTGCAACGAGGAATACCACATGGTTGGTCATTTTCTCAGTGATATTTTTTGGGTGGTTTTGTCAATGTTTGTTGTTTTTTTGGAGACGTATGACATTAATACAGTACCATTGTATCCTGTTACTTTAAAATACATTATTTAGTGTAATTATGTCATGCTGTCAACAAGTACATTAATTTCACACAGTATTTATTATCTCAACTTAGGAGGAAAAAAAAAGATTGCCAGAAGACTTGTTTTTTTCATGGGCCGTTGCAAGCGTGTAGTCTTAATCGAATTCACTTCTTAGATGTAAAAATAACAATTTACTTCTTTATTTTTAAAACAAAAATAACATAATATTCCTGAAAATTGTAAGAGGCATGCTTGTTTTTCTGTATGTACTATATATTTGGCAGTGTTTTTATTTTAATGGAAAAGGTGAGTTTTTTGTGATTTTGATTGTTTTGACATCATGTTTTCACTTCATGGTTGGACACTTGGTCATTTGTTTATCACGTTAAATCTGTTTTCATGCCGTTGCCATGCTGTGAATGTGTTGATTCATGATGATTGATAAGCATAGCTGATGGTAGGGAAGATTTTTAGTCGCACTAGGTCAATGTAGACAGGATTTTACAACAATTTCTTTTTTTAGCCTGCCATGTTGTGGCGCTAAACAGATGTGCATTCATCATCATGGCTTTCTCCGTCTTGCTTGACACATCTTTTGCCTGGCTAGCGTATCATGTTGTTGTCACCTGCTTCTATCCCTTGTCACAGTTGACGTCTGCAGAAAGGAGAAAGCATAATGCTAAGCTTGAAAGGGAAAGACAAATAATGTCTTATAACTTTTTTTTTTTCTTGTTTCTTCTTTGCTTCTTCTCTCAAAGCCCAGTTTCCAACCAACTGGGAGCTTCACAAGGTTTTTTGTATTTGCTTGAAAGATAAGATAAAATAAAAAAAGAAGATTAACAGAAACAACTTAGCTTTTTTGTTGATTGGGCTTTGTGCATTGGTAATTGTGGCTGTTGCAAAAGTGTGAGCGATACAAAACGGAGAGATAATACAACCGAGATCAACATTTCATCATGGTTGCTAGATGACGGGTGTGTGTGGCTCAACTACCATGGGTCCACAGCATAGCAGTAGAGTTTACAGGAAGTTATCAACTAGTTCGCAAGTAACGAATTTGAGCGGTAGTTCATAATGCATGAGCCCGTAGGTCACATCTAAGTTACCAACTACGGTAGTCCACATCGGAAGTGGACTATGAGCTCAAAGTTCGTAACTACGCGAAAACAAACATTTCGTGCGTTCTTTGGTTGAGGCAGCAAAATCACCAATTGCTTCAAAGAAATCGAGCATTTAGAGAGACAGAACACTTCCATTTGAGGGAGGTGGAAAGATTCCGACTGTCGAGGCACATGATTTTAGATCTAGCCACTGTGCTAGAAGACCGCATCGAATTTCCCCTTGCAAGAAAGGGGTCACTCAGCCCCTTGTTGCCGTTGTGTCTTGTACTCCGGAGGTACACCACTTGCTGTAGGCAGACACATGCTAGTAGCGATTTATCTCTAGATCCATGCCGCCAACAGCGTTCATTGCACTCTTTTCTTTTTAAAAACATCGCCTGTTTGTGCCGAATTGCTGATAGCAGTGTAACTTTGCCCAACAGAATGTATAGTAATAAGAACAACAATCTGTCTTTCGCAAAAATCTGCCTTTCGCTTGGTAGACCCCATTTTGCAATTGGGGATAACTTGCTTTATTTACATATATGGGCGTGCGCAATGGTGGGGATTCCCCTGCATAAAAATATCAGGTCAGAACTTCTTAGTCAATAGACGGATTGCATACATGCATAGTGATCTACAGTAGTTCGCAACTACATAAAAGTTCATAACTTGGAAGTTTGTAACTTTCCGCAAAGGAAGTCTGCAGCTATGCATTGACCCATAAGTACTGACAGACAGACGTTGAGATTATCATTCATTTATTGTTGCCAAGTTCATGAAACTGGGTAAGCTTCATCTACAAGCACATGTATAAAACTGAATACACGATCACCTACACCACCAAATTTGTATACAGAAAAATGATTTGAATGAAACCTTTTCATTGTGGCAGTTCTGTACAAAACCAGCATTCAAACAAAACTCCCAGTAGTCAGATAAGTAATTTCAAACAACCTATAAACCCTATCCCTGAATTGTTTTAATCCTGACTAGATGGTTCTGCAATATTCTGAACATATCTCATAGTAGCAATAAAATCAGTTGATCAGTTCTGTGACCACAAATACTATATTAATATACAAGTATAGTAGGGTCTTTTGAAGCATGTGATTCTGACTTTTCACGGTGCAGGACTACTTTCTGTCGGTGAAGTCAGCAGTTCATAATTGCGGATCATAATTGTGCAAAGGTAAAAGATCACGAACTTCATCAACCACACTCAGGAAATGGGCTTTCCCACGGAGTCTTGGGCATGTCAACTGTCTAGATATATCTGGCTTGTTATATGGGTTTTAGGACATCCAGAATGTAGCAATTCTGTGAAAGGGACCTTACTCAACCATTTTCAATGTGACAAAGAGGGGATCTACACCTGTTTTGAGAATGTAGTTTGAAGCAGTATATTTCTTCACAAAATGAATATAAAACAAAGTCAGAATCACATTCTTCAAACGGTCTCTAATCCTAACGATAAGAATTTGTAATTTATGGGGACAATAAAGTTATGTAGAAAGTTACCAACTAGCAGATGATACAGCCCTTGTAGTTTCATTTTAAAAGAGACAAATCAAAAGTTTCCCACGTTATGGTTATATCAAATAGGGCAGCAAGGTTTTAGGGTCCTCCCTCTTCTCTGAGCCAGCGTGGTGGAAAAATGTCACCCAGAAGGCAGGCAAGGTATAATCTGTTCACGCTCGAAGTCAAAACGTAACCAAAAATTGTTAACAAAACCATGTAAATATTTGTTCTGGAAAGCATAGGTATAATAATGTTCAACATTTTTGTGACAACGTCAGTGTAAAAAATTGTTACAATCTGTCAAGTGCTACTCATGACAATTTAGACAATAAAACGATCCACGTGTGTTAAAAAACCCATGTCTATTTGTGTAGAAACGTTACGAAATCACATACATTCTTACTCTGATCAAACACCGCCAGTACTGGGAGCAATAAAGTGACATTTATATACATGATTATAATTTACATACATCTGATCATGACAACGATAATGAGTTACGTTGGCAAACAAACCTCCAAGCGAGCAAGGTGACCATGACAAATGTAAAAAAAAATTAAATAAAAAGGTGGAGGTTTCATTTAATAATGAATCGAAAAGCTGCCTTCAAAACTGTAGGGAGTAAAGCTTAGGCCTGGCGACGAACGTCTTGATTTCAATCATAGGGAAAATAATGACTTGAGTCACCGATTTCGTGAGACTATCACCAAGTCATATAATCAAATAAGTTTGCAGCTTGATTTGCGATGTTTTCCACGTTAAGAACATGCCCTAATTTGAACAAACTGATTGCGAGTCATTCAGCATGGGAACCAATGAAACGCGCTACTTTGTTCATGTGATCTTGCGAAAATAACTAATAATTCTAAGAGCGGCCCAATAGGAATGTTGAGTGTGAAAACTACCTGTGAAGTAATAGAAATGATACAGATGTTTATAGGATATCGTCTTTTCCTCTGAACTTAGCAAATGATATGCTACTGTGTAATGCAAAAATTCTTTGTCGCTGCTTTTCACCCATTTTGACTTTGGGCGCAGCAATGGTAACAACTATTGTGCTTTTGTTTATGCGCAGTGACTGAGCGCATGTTTACCAAAATCAAACGTTGTGACTACTGACGATTTGCATAGTCAATCCTCCCATTCAAATCATGACTGGCAAACATTCACTGTCATTGTGATTGCAATCAAAACGTTGGTCGTCAGACCTAGGCTTAAGGGAAAGGTGACTTGGGGGGGGTGGGGGTCATGGAAAAATGAATTTTCTCTGCACAGACAAACCAGGATGAGATCTACAATTCAATGGTATTAAGTTTACAACAGACGACTATGAGATTCACACAAAACATGTTACCAGGGACATCGTGATTCAATAATAACATCAACCCACGAATTCAAACAACAGATGGGGCTTGTTTTTGTCCCTCGACTGCTTGCAGCTTGCCTCGAGCATTGCGACTGGCTGTGGACAAAGAGATTCACAGCCAATCCCATTGCCGCACACAAAGTAGGGCTTCCAAGGGATATATAATCAGGTAAGCAGCCCATTGTGTTCATCATGTATAGAAGAAATGTTAACTTTATCACGAGAACAGAACGGCACAAAACTGACACCATTATTTACATGCTGCGTTCCAGCTCCAAATATAACATTAAATGAAACAAGTCTAGGAGATGCACAGCGTAATCGCTTCAGGCAACGGAAACAAAATGCTGTTATAGTCTCCCACAGACAAAGGGGTGTCGGATAGCGCAGTGGTCGGAGGCACTCTCTACTGTGTCGCAAGTTAAGCACCGTCCAGTGCGGTTAGCACTTGGATGGGTGACCGCAAAACGTAAAGCGACAAATAACAACGCCCCCCAGTTGACTCAACTGTGACTGAGTACCTACTCTCTTAAGTGTGGGGAAGGTAAAGCAGCGAGGGAGAGAGATGGGCATCGCCCTCATTACGCTGGCCCAAGATAAGTGTGATCTCCAAACATCACGCTCCCCTACGGCCACAAGGCTATGGGACTACCTTTACCTTTTTTCTTTTTAACAGACAAAAAGTAAAGCTAATAAATTATAGTCCGCTGCATTATCACACCACACAGTAACATCCCCCGTTTGATTGCACACACACTCTGTGACAACAAATGATGCAGTCTTCAAATCTCTCATACATCGTACCCAAAAACAAAAAAATTAGGTTCATTTTCTCTTCGTGCACACGCTTCACTCACTCACGAGCCAGTGCATCAGTATTTCAATTAACCTTGTACAGCGTGTATAACAACTACTACACATTTAACAACAAAATATAACTAAAATCCATAATTACAGAAAGTTACTGAACAGAGCTGAGGAAAATTAAAATGACAGAAAATGCACAGGTTAGGGAAAGGAGCGAGGCGGAGGGGGACAGGACTGAAGTGAACCATCAACTGGGGATCAGTTGGCTCAGTGGTCAATAGAATAATAAAATTTAAAAAAATATATTTAAAAAATAGAACACATAATGCATAAGAAAGGTTTTAAATACATCCACACACACACACAAACACTCTCCTTTAACGCAATACCTATAACTGTTGCAATATTCAAACCAATGTGAACACTATTCTGCCTGGCAGGAGAAAATAGATTGTTTTACAAATTTTAGGTGAGTGCAGAGAAAGTGAGGAATTAAGAGATTCATATATATATAATGTACTATTTAAACCAGTCTCAAATAATAACTCAGAAAAATACAGAGCTAACTGACTGGAGCACACAGACTGGTAAACCAACATACTATTATATGTTGCTCTTCAAGACCAAGACATTGTGCCTGCTCATTTTCGCAATTTTGTCCGGGTATGTTGGAAAGCTGTTTTTTCAACACTGTAGCATCAACATTCAGGCTACATCAACTGTACTTGAGATCCAGGTGGTCACACACTGCCACTGACAGAAACGTTCATGCCGTTGTTTGAAAGCAGATGAGGTGAAAGGTGAGACAAATGCTGGGTGTTAGTGGAGAGCAAAACATCTAGAAGAGCCTGTTGTTAGTCCTTGTTGTCCTTGGTTGTCACGGCAGTCTTGGCAGCGGAGGAGGGTCGAATCAGGGGAGGGGGCTGTTGGAGGATCGTCTTCTGGGGCTGCAGCAACCTGAAATTATAATACCTCAACGTTGGTGTGGTAACCATAAAAATACAAAAGGCAAATTTTCAAAATCACAACTAATGTTAGGTAGGTTGGGTTTGGGTGCGCCACAGGCTGTGACTACACTTTCACCAGGGGAGGCGGCCCAGAATTTCCCTATGGAAAAAGGGACAATAAGGTAACTTTAAAAAATATATATACAGAGGTGCCAACCCCCTAATCTTCTTGTCAGTATTTCCGGGCCCGTTTGTCAGTATTTTTTAACACTTGTCAGTATTTTTTTCTCTCGCAAAACCTAGCCTATGACACTATAAAGTAACAACAGGCTTCCCTCTGAAACAGAAGGCTATTTTCAATCCTCTAAAATCACGATAAAAATCAGCTTGTTGAACACAGCGACGTTCAGTGAGTGCAGGAGTACTATTATGAGACCATAAACCGGTACAGAAGCACCGCTGGCAAAGATAAACGATCGGCAATTTTTCCTCCGTATTTTTATAAAAGCTACCGTATTTCCGTATTTAATTCACTTCGCCGGAATTAAATACGGTCAATCCGTACTGGTTGGCATCTCTGTATATATATATATACTGCCTCGAGCAGCTGTCAGCTAAGAAGTGTGGCTACACAAATACAAGACAAAAAACACTAAATCACGTTGCGAGCACTCCCCCTCCATCCTCCCACTCCCCTTTATACTGCTTTACCAGCCAGCATGAAGGAAGAAGGGGAGAAATTCCTGAACAGTAAACTGGGCAGCAGGAATGATTGATTGATTGATTGATTGTTGCTTTAGGTCCAGCGGACTCTTCCGAGCCAAATCAGGACCGTAGCAGGAATGAAAGAGTCGATCACCAAAGATAAATCTGACAAACCCCTTCACTTTAAACCTACGAGGACACGGCAGACAAGACCACTTTAACATATAAGTTATACACCAGCAAAATAAATCTTACATTCACGCAGAGCAGAAAATATAAATCTCACCAATATTCTTTTTTTAAAATGGAATAAAAATTTAGGTAGACCATGTTAGCAAGAAAGAAAATAGTGAATACTGACCGGCTGCTAGCACTGGAGGCGGGTGGAACCGGCTGTTTAAGTAGAGGGGGAGGAGCCAGGTGGGAACCAGAGGTACCGTTTGTTTGTGTAAAATTTGTCCCATCTCCAACTGCCTTGAGCTTGGGATTCTAAAAAGCCAAACTTCAACATCAAACAACATCAGCCCATTTCACATGGTTAAATAACATCACTATCAATATCAACCAGTCAGCCGGAGCAAGTTGCATCAAAATCAAAGTAATGAGCCTCTGTGAGTATGTCATATGTAACACTAGCATCATCAACATCAATGTATCATCCCATTTCACATTGTCAAGTTCATCTATCAATATCCAGGTAGTAATGGTCTGGAGTTTTTTTTTTTAAAAATTGGCTGAGATCCAGGGGCTGCCTAAGGGGCTGGTTAGAGAGTGCATGGGAATGACCCACTCCCCACCCTCCTCGAATTGTTTCATTTTAATCATGCATTTTTCATGATAAAAAAACATAACATAGTGAAGGAAAGGCTTGCTTACACACAGCTGAACTCTTGAAGTCGCCTGTCTTTATCAATGCACAGCTTACAGTTATTATTCCCCAACAAAGTCCAACTACAAATGTAAGCTTAAACACACACTGGTGCCCAGCTGACAGTCCCTATTCACCAATTAAGTCCAAATTTAGTTAAAAAAATTTTCACTGGCAATGGTTTAGTTGATATGTTTCAAGAATTTGGAGAGAGATTGGTTTGTTTGTGACTGCCATTTCTCTAAACAGGTTTTTGAGGTGCTTTACCAACACTGATTGAATGCTGGGTGAAGCATACTGGCTTCACAGATTGTGCATCAGCAACACCAGCTGAAGGTTAAGTGCTGCACACTTGCCTCACATGAGACTAGCTTTTTTAGCCTCACACAGTAAGTTCTCCATTGCACATATTTGTTTTTTGACTGGCACACTGTACGAAAGTCTGTTCCATTTCTTGAGATCTTCCTCATATGTTATCCTAGTCGTTCATCACCCACTTCTTTTTCCATCCCTTTTCCACGCCTTTATCATCATCAACTGCCTTGCCACGTTGAATAATGCGTCGCATAATAATCCATTTTACAGGCTACGATTCAGACATGTGCATGTGCAGTTCCGTCTTTCCGTTTGACTTGAGGACACGCATAAAACACTTTTTCATATGGGGAAAATTGTTGTCAAACTTTTTTGTTCTGCGGAAAACCATACGGTTCTCGGTGGAACAGGAAATTACAAGCCCTGAATATCACAAAATCTGATTACCCTGCAACTAATGGTCACAAGCTATGTTTTGGCTCTCAACATGCGCCTCACGTACATAATGCATAAGGCTGACAAACAATCTCACACAAAACTGCAGCACACTCCCTCTTTTTCACACACACACACACAGAATCTAGTAGGCAGACAGACACACGTACACATGCTCTTACTAACACACACACACACACCCTCTCTCTTCCTCTCTCACGCACATAGATATAGAAAGTTAGAGTACCTCACTGTCTTCTTCAGACTTGATCCCTGTAGAAGCAGCATTAGCGGCAGTAGTGACAGTGGTTGTAGTGGTGGCTGTGGTGTCAGCGGCCGCAGTAGTGGTGGTGGTTGTTTTGACATCATCTACCTGCATGTCTTCCTCATCATCATCAGGTATCACCTGTAGGTACATCCACCCAAACTTCACTTACTGAATACAACACTGCCACCTTTATTTGAAAACAGCGCTTTCCAAATGCTGATCAGCATTTCACGCCATGTTGGGATTAGGCAATGAACCTTTGACAGCGTCCACATACAACCAATCTCTACAAATTCATGATAGGAATAAAATCACAGGCACGCCCAAGTAGTCGCCAAAATGCTATTCCAAAACCTGTACAGAGCTAAACAGACAAGAAACTGTGTATTATAATGCCCATAATACAAACAACGAAAAACAGATTTTAGAACAAGTAAAGAAGTGAAACTCCTGCCTAACAAGACAGCTAATGCTGTTATTGACATAGATCATGGCTGAGGAAATTTGCTGTCTGTAGCCAGCTTACCTTTGCTTACCACTTATCGATGTCATGCTTTGGGATTTCTACTCCCGTCACACACACACCGAACATTGAAAGGACTACAGACTGAACGGTGCTAAACGGATGATGCGTCACCTGTGTGCCATGTTCTGCTTCGTACTCCGCCATGACCTCATCCAGGTTGAAACGTCGACGGAAGTTGATGAAGAAACTTCGCACATGGGCCTCCAGCTTGTTCCCGATGGTCTCTGCGATAGCCTGGAAATCCTTACCGTACTTCCGCACTCCTGCAGGTCACAAGCATTTACTAAAATTATTTATTTTAAAACACATACACGCACAACATTTCTTCTTGATAACACCTCTTCCTAGAAGCATCAAGCAAGAATAAACTTGAAAAATGTTAGCTGTCAACAGGTATTCCACTGATCTGTAAGGTTGGAAGAGGCAAACTTTCTTAAATGGTGGATGCTCCGACCAAAGTGACTAAGGAGTCAATAAAGAGTGCAAGGGACTTGCAGCCTATAATGTCACTTATACTATACTATACCACACCAAACTAAACTATACTATTACTATACTAACCAAGACTATCCACGAATAGCAGTATATATTTTCCTGGGTTTTTTTTTCCATCTTTACTGAATATTGTTAAGGCAGTTGTGGTGTGCAAAGTGATGTGTTGCATGCGTACGTACCCTGAACAGCCAACAAGAGTTCCTCGTTTGTCCAGCGAGAATTGATTCTGTTAGGCGCCTGTGGACCAGGAATCTGAGACTTTAACAATCACAATAACACAAATGATAACAACATATATTACACAGGCACTCCCACACACACCGCTGGACTGCGCTCACCCATGCAAGTTCTCATACACCCCCTTTATCCCCCACGCCTATCCACAGACTGATCAACCTTTTGAACAGGATAGAGCACCGAAACTGTTTGCTGTACAATTTGAAAATCCCGGCATAACCGCTGCTCCACTCGCATTTCCAACTATAACTTCAAAATGTGCTTTCTAATTCTATACATGCTGATCCATTTGCAGCCATAGGCTGTGACGTCAGAATGCTTTTTACCTCACTGCTAACCTGAATGAGCTAGACTAAACTGTCCATTTTGATCACATTTGAGTAAAGTTATTTTGTTTAACTTCCACATGCATACTTTAAAGGCACATTTACTAATGACCATTTGCCCATGCTTGAGCTGACTGCCCATTTCTGAATTTGACATAAACATAAATGAATAAAAACATAATATAAATAAACAGGCAAGTCACTGGAATTGTGGATTTGAAGAACCACCACCACCACACACACACAAAAACCCACAAAAAATGCTCACCTCTGGAGGTTTGAAGTCATCCACACCATTGGCCAGTTTGTGCTTCTGCAGACTCAGCAATTGCTTGTTGTTCTGTACCTGTGTGTTCAACAGAATGAAAACAAAACCGTCTTACACGCTTGGCAGGAATAGTTTCAGCTCTGAAAGAAAAAACAATGATTGAAAAATAAAGAATTTAAAAAAAAAAGAAAGATAAGTTTCATGGCTTTTCCAAAACTAAAGCAACACAAGCTATGAATGTCAAAATGTTGGATATAATTCCTAATACAAACCACATAGGTCTTGCACAAGGACTGTTTATTATACAAACGTTTGGTAAATCATGAGTATCCAAGATGTATCAGGGCCAGTAATACTATTAATAAACAAGAATCACCCTTCCCCACCCCCCCAAAAAAAAATAATTACCAAGTTACTTCCCTTCTTTATTGTTACAATATCAAAAGAAGAGACCCACTATTTTTAACTTTGAAACCATTAAAACAACATGTGTGCTTTTGTGCTCAAAAAAGTTTTTAATAAGCAAACATAAGATTCACGGACAGTGACAATACAATACAATACAACTTTATTCATCCCAAAGGGCAATTACATTATTATGTTTATGAGGCAGCATAAAAGATACTAAAAAAACCGTATCATTAACCATTTTTTGTAAAAAACAAAAAACAAACAAAACAAAACAAAACAAAACAATAAATACATAAATTTAAAAAAAAATCACACAAGCACACACACGCGAATCAAGATCACAAGTGATATCACAAAAGTCAACAAAATTCAACAAATAGATTAAAAAGTGCAGCCAATACACATAGACACTAAAGGGAGACTCTCACTATATAACAAATAAGACCCCCAAAGTGCTGAAAACTAAAAGCGGTTAGTACTATTAAGAAGTCGGATTGCACTGGGAATAAAAGATTTGGAACGCCGATTTCCCTTACAGATGGGCATAGCATATCGGCGTCTGGACGGCAACAGTGTGAACTCGGGTTTCAAACAATGTTCCTGATGACTATTAAGGATGCTCCCGGTTTTCCGTAAGATCTGCTGATCACAGAAAGAAGAAAGATCTCTCTGCCTAACTCCAATGATCTTTGAGCAGACATTGACTATGCTATACAGACTGTTCCTATCCTTCACAGTCAGACCGTGAAACCAACAGATAAAAGAAAAAGTCAGCAAACTTTCTATAAAAGACTGGTAAAACAAACTGAGGATCTTTGTATACGTTGTATTTAAACTATAAGGTACCATCTGTGCAGTACCTGTCGTTTGAGAGTGACCACGTCAGAATCCAGAGCTTTGAGAATGGCCTCTGCTTGTCCTGCAGGACCCAGCACCATGGCCTCCAGGTCTTTCTGGTCCAAGAACATGCCTTTGGGCGGTTTTCGCTTGTGTTTGATGGGATTGTGTCGGCCCTGCGTGGACTCGTGGCGCTTAGGGCCTGCTGAACGCATCATACCTGTACGTCTGGCAATGGAAAAACATAGGCATGCACGAGTAAGCAAATTCCCAAACAAATGAATAAACACAACAATATGTCCATTCATCCAACAATCCCAAAAATAATAACATAAAAGAAATTAAATAAAAGCGCTAAACTAGTGGAAAATAAACTTAAATCTTGATGTGCAATACATATCGATAATAGCATGTAAAATGGATTTACTTCTTTCTTGCAGTTCTCGAGTGCTGCATTGGCTTGCAATACTAGGATGACTACATTGCAAAACCTAGTGTATGCATACCTCCAGTACTGGTAACAACTTATGCACTGGGTCCCTAGGCTTGTGACGTGGAGTTGTGTGGTGTTTAGGCCACAGTTGAAACATGTGTCCTTTTCTTCTTGCTGAAATACAAACAAACAAATAAGTAAATAGTTTGAAAACAAATATAAATATAAGTAATCCTGAACTGGAAGAAATGACAGACGAAGAAAGTATCAAGGGATGTAACTGCCTGTATCTTTGAAAAGGAGATTCCCCCAAATTCAGTAAATTTTTCAACTAGAAGACCAAAGACCATATGACTCACATGCTCCTTATGGAACTGTCAATATTTAACATAAAAATTAGTGCCCCCCCCCCCCCCTTCCCCCCCCCAAAAAAAAAAATTAAAGAAAAGAAAGAAAAGCAAAATGAAATGGTGGAATTAAATGCAAATACTGACGTTGATCTTTCTATACTCTCGACCTTGAGATTACATTGCCCTCTGGCTCCAAATACACTCATGTACTATGAAATAAAATACAGCAAATTGCAAAAGTTGTATTAAGCACCAAACAAAAAAAAAAAAGACCTTGGGATGACCTCGACCTTTAGGGACCTTGCTCCTCACGTGATCTCTCGTGCATTTCCGATTAAATAACCCAATGTTGTTGCATACTAACTATAGATTAAATAAACGTCCATTCCACTATATAATGACCTATTTTTTGGTATGTTTTCATGCCTACAATGATCTTCAAGATCAACGCAAAAACAGAACATATTTGAAAGATCAATCTATCATCTCCAAATACAACAAGGTTTAGGGTCAAGGTCACTTCAAAGTACCTATACAAACTGACCTTTGACAGCTGGTGACCTTGACCTTGTAGTGAGGTTGACCAAATTTGCAAAGTATGTGTGTCACATCGATATCTATCATGCATAAAAGAATCATAAGTTCAATATTGATAACCCAGGAAAAAAAAATGAAATTTTGTGAAAAATTGTAATTTTTTTCACTAACATTTGATAAGTGGCCTTGACCTTGAAGTGAAGTCATTCATTCACTGATCAGTTTGCGATGTCTCATGGGTATCCACCATCCTATCAACTTTTGTTGTGATAGTTAGGCTCCGAGTACTTAGCCACTTTAAATTTTTTTGCACAGATAGATAGATAGATGGCAGACAGACGATGGATGGACATTTTCTTTCGATATTATTTTTGGACTATTTAGAATTCATCTCGCAAAGATATGCAAAATTCTGGATTTTTCATTTTGAGGGAAGGAGGGAGGAGTGGGGGAAAAGGTGGGGGGAGAGGGGGTGGTATGAGTACATGCATGTGAGTCAAAAGGTGGCCTAAAGTTGTAACAAATTTGAGTTATCTTTTTATCCTGTTAAATAAATCTACCAATCTCAGAATGGGTGTATTCATCTACTCGCATCTTTCATGTCAATGTCATTGTCAGAACTGTTGCTGCCAGCGTCAGATCCATTCTCCTCCGCGCCCTCCGTCTTGCGCCTCTTCACCTGGCGGTCCATGACTGACGTACGCTGTCGAGTTTTCTTCCATGAGTAGAAATACTTCACCAAGCTGGCGATGGACTTGTCTGGCAGCTACAAGACAACGAAAAATATGACATTATTTTTCTAATAATCATTGCGGTCGCTGTTTTCCATCTAACTGTGCCAATATGGGTAGAACATTTTCAAAACAGGATTGGCACCTGGCTCTAATTAGAACTAAAGTTATAAGATTGTGAAGGAAAGAGGATGTAAATGTTTTTTTTTACATTATTTTTTGAAGTTGGTGTTGCTAGTGCACACAAACTGTCAGCTAAACAATTATGACAAACCAAAATAATCAAGATAGGTAGATGTTTAATTTATTGCCAAAATGAAGAAATTGCTGACAAAATAATGCAAACAGAGCAACCAAAAAACTTGTAGAGACAAATCAGGTGTGAGATTACAAAAAAACATACAAAGAAGAACCTGAACACCCCCCACCCCCCCCCAAAAAAAAAATCAAACATAAAAAAATCAATCATAAATTCATATACAGAAAGCGAAACGCTGAAATCTGTTAGAAAATGGCCTGAAAACTGGGTCAACTGACCATCTGTCGAATGCGGCTGAACATTTTGCCATGAAAACTGTAGGCCTGCTCAAAGAGCACCTTGTCCTCCACTGTCCACTCGTCGGGGAACGGTGTGAAGTTGGCCAGGTCTTGCAGCGCCTTGTCCACATCATGCTTGTGCCAGAACAACATGCCCAGCGCCTGCAACGCAAACACGCGTCACCATCAGCGTGATTATGATGAGGTCCAAATGAGATCACTGATGATGATGATGACAATGATGAAGAATACTGTCATAACAAACATCTCGATCGTTGCTACAATTTGCATGAGCATGAGGACGCACTTTTTTTTTGACAGTAGATGCCAGTATGCCAATTCTGCATCATTTTGCCTTAAGTAGTGGCCACATCTGGATTACATTTTACGGCTTATGCATTGGGTTATAAAATTTTTCACCGAGCAGAATTTTGATGGGTGGCCACACCTTATGAGTTTAATGGCCACATTTGGCTTATGTTTTACGGCTTATGCATTGGGTTGGAGTAAGTAGTGGTGCCATGTTTATCACGGCCCAGTTCGAATTTATAATTCACTTTTTACAAGGCCTTTTTCATGACGATGTAATAAATTTTTTTAAAACGGTTTGACTATAATATGAAACTAACATCAACACGCAATAAATGAATTCAACTGCCTTTAGCTTGCCAAGTTCTGTGTAGTAGACAACATGTGTTGCGTGTAATAATGCGTATGGGAGGAGTTTAGGTTAACCTAAACTCGTGACGTCACACTCTCGCTTCTGATTAGTCCTCTTGAGCCCGGCTTATGTATTTTTGGAGAAGAAATCAAACATGAGCTATCCTTGTGAAATTATATGTTAGCCAGTATGCAAGGAAATACATAAGGAATTCATAAGCTTAACACAGTTGTGGCCAGTTGTGTAGTAATGTGCCCCTCTATTGGCATATTTGCCCACCAATGTCATTTTCAGAACTTTCTTTCCCAGTACTAACTATACACTTAAAAACTTCATTAGTACTGACCTGCTCGGTGTTGTAGCCATGCTTGTCCTTGGCAATCTTTATGTACTCGTCAACTGTGAAACCAAATTGCAATCTGTTTTTACAACACATAAGACATATGTGCACATTGTTTATTACCTTTTAATTTCTGATTTCATTGAAAGTATTTCACAAAAATGATTTTTAGACCTATACTCCCTATAGTCAAGATGATTCTCAGAAGTTTCAGCTATTATAATGATATGCTTTCTTTCTATCCATTATAATTTTAAGGCACTTACAAATTTCAATAAACAAAAGAAACTAAAAAAAAACACCACCCAACCTGAAAGTGAAACGTTCAAGTGCTCGTACATATCTATAACAAATTATCTACTTCTTCAGTGATTGTGCTTTACCCAACTTCACAAATCTGGAATAATTCAAAGCATGCCTTCAAACCAGTGTTCACAATTACGCACAGTAGTGCGTCAATTACGCACAAAATATGAAAAATGACGCAGAAAAATGTGCATGTGTGCGTCGCTGAAGTCAAAAATATGACCAACGAGTGGCGAACTAATTTACGGCATAATCAGAATCAGAACCCAACTGAGACTGCCATTGCAGATGATTAAAGATTGTGTCGGGGAGTTGTCGTCCATAAAAATCGCATGCGCGCGCATTGTAAACTTCCTCCAAGCAATCCATTCACTGAACAGAAGAAATCTTCGTGAATCCATTCTTTGATTCTATCTAGGCTTAAATAAACATTTAATACATGTTTTAATTTTTTGGTTTTATATGTTTATGATAACTAATGTGACGCTTTAAGTTTAACAGAGTAAAAAAAAGAAGAAAACAAGTGAGGCTTGGACTTGTTTTTACATTTCTTTTTCCGATTTGGCGACTCTCAAAATTTGCACAAGGACTCTTAAAAATTTTATACCTGGGAGTCCCAAGGACTCTCATTTTTCGTTTGTTGAGGGAACACTGCAAACAAGTTCTTACAAAGTTACAATAAATTATATACAATCATGAATTTACTACTTATAGTATTAAATTATACATTATTTATAAACTTATGTAGTCTCACTTGAAAAAATTTGAGATAATAGAGATGGACGCGGTCCGTGCTTCCTTTTTCACAATCATTGTTAGTTTGAGTGCCACGTAAACGTATATGAGTGTGTGTGTGATAGTGATTGATGTCCATGTTGATGCCATTGGTGCTGTTGGTCATCACTTTGGTCTTCTCTGCACTTATTTCCATTCCATAAGCTCTGGAGGTGGTGTCAAGCCTCTGTACCAGCTTGTTCAAGTTCTTGTTCCTCTCCAGCCAATCCATCAATGTCATCCTCAAAACGGAGGCTAGAGATTGCTCTACCCCTTATGCTGACTGTGCCTTTGTGATCTGCAAGAGCATCTGACATTATGCACTTTAGAAAAATGTTGAAAAGTGTTGGAAAGAGTAGGCATCCTTGACGCACACCGATTGTTGTTCTGAACTAGTTTCCGATGGTGCTGTTGTGTAGGACTGCACTGGTAGCCTTGTCATACAGGCTTTTGATGGCTTCAATAATGTAAGGGCTGATGTTGTAAACTCTCATGGTTGCCCACAGAGCTTCATGCCAGACTCGGTCAAATGCTTTCTTGAAGTCTACGAACACATGATACAGATGTTGTTGTTGCTGTAGGTATTTCTCGCAGATTATTCTGAGGTCGAAAATCTGTTCAGTGGTACTTCGCCATGCCCTGAATCCTGCTTTTTTTCAGCTATGATTTGTTCAGCTTGGGGTTTCAACCTGTTGAGTATTAATTTCAGGAGGACCGTATGGGGATGGCTGATAAGGCTGAGGGTGCAGAAATTTTTACACTCTTTAAGGTGACTTTTTTTGGGAAGAGTGATGACAAGCAAACTGGGTCCATGGTGCAGGCCACTCCCCACTCTGTCAGATCCTGTGACAAATAATGGTGATGGCGTCAATCATTGCTTCTCCTCCTGCATGAAGCAATTCTGCGATTATGTTGTCCACTCCTGCAGACTTCCCCCTTCTTCAGTGATTGCACTGCTGCCTCAACTTCTCGGAGAATTGGGAGAATTTCTTCTCTGTTATGGGGACATGCTAGAACTGATAGGTCTCCGTTTTGTGTGTGGTTGTAAAGGTCAGAGCAGTACTCTGTCCATCTATCCAAGACTTCTTGTTCTTCTGTAAGGCATATACCATACTTGCTTTGGATCGTGGAGACCTTGACTGTTTAACACTTGTCCGCCGCTTCACAGTCTGGTAGGCCTTCTTGCTGTTGTTTTTGTGGTATTTCCTGGCATTGCTCTCTTTGCAACAAGTACCTTAAACTGTCAAAGCAAAGGGAAATAATCCAGCTTATTAATTAAGCAAACACAGATGACCTCCCTTTACAGCTAAATCCACCGCCTCATTCTGAAGCCTGATAATGTTGCAAATAAGAAATAATAATGTACTAATTTATAACACCCACTTTTGGCATCAGGCAGATCAGGGCTGGGCGCCCAAACAAGCATTGCTCCGGGTCCACTGTCAAACCTTTGGTCTGAAAATACAGAGATAAACACAGATGAACTTTATGAAGTACAAAGTATCAATTGACTCATGGTCTGAAGCACTTAACCAAGTGCTCACACTTTCAGTATGCATGAGTCTTGTGTAGCATGGGTTTAGTAATGCCACCACATGTCCATGCTTGGTGCGTATTATGGGGGGAGTCTCGACTTCGGTCAAACATTGAGCAGTGCTTTAGCTGAAAAATGCGCTACACAAAACAATAAAATGGGAGATGATGTCAGTGCAAAGACATGGGTATAACAACACAATACGTTTTTAGATTTACCTGGGTTGTATGTTGGAACGGTTGCCTGGAATTCATCTCCAACTCGCATTCCTCCATCTATGTAATATAAAAGTTACAACAATAATAATTTCATAGTGTATCAGTATAGGTCCAGGCAGCAAAAAAACCTAGCTTGGACTTGAATTCTCTTTGAAACGGACATATATTTCTTCCCACAAAGCCCATGACAAAAGCTAGAATTGGAAATACACTGCACTTGAATATGAATATAATATATTACAAGTGGACTTCAAATTATCCGTTAATAATGTAAAACATTTTACAAATGTTTGTTTGTTTGTTTGTTTTGTTTTTTTTGTTTTAGAACTTGACAATAGTAATTTATTTAATTGTAATTTTGATAATAATTACCACACCGTTTACTAATTCAGAAATTGTATCAGGTTAAATTTTATTGATTTAGTAGGTTTAAATAGGTTAAATCCTACAGTACCAGAGGTATTTTTACCTACAGAATATAGAATTTAATGGCAAATTTCGAAGTTTTTTCTTTAACACGACAATGCCATCCCTTAGGTAAAAACCACTCTGTTAGGATTTAACGTGTACATTAATTTTTTTTTTAATAAAAAAAAACAAAAAAAACAAAGTTAGTTTCCAGCAGTAGGCCTACCATTGATTAGTTTGTGAAAGTTATGGCAAGCCAGTTCACATACCTTCCGAAGATTCAGAGCCATCACTGTTGTCGGATAAATGAGGGCTATCTGTACGCGCACGGCGCCCGTTGCGAAAATCTTCAGAATTTTTATCAGACATGATCACTGAAACCTTTTTTTTCGCCTAAAATAAGACTTTTCTGAAGTTTTCTGCTTTATTTAGAGAGACGATGTAACACACAACACTCTCTGGCCGATGAGCCGGAAGACTAAACGCGTCACTCCTTCTACACACGCTAAATAATATAAACCCTATTTAATTGAATACGACGTGGAAATAAACAATAATTATACTTTTAGTTAACTTATTTCAATTTATCGGTTTCTAATGCAAACCTTAGGAGGCAATTTTATGCAGATATTGCATATTTGCCATTATTAGTCAGATGTAATATTAATACGCGCCAACGATCCGCACTAATTCTCCAAAGAGGAACATGCTCGAACATTTTTGGTGTTTTTTACGATTAAAATTATACTCTTGTGTGTACAATTATTATATTTCGCTACTAATATGATTACAGACTTAATAATTCGACATACAAACAAAAATACGTCGAAATGTTGCTTAGTATTTGTATAACCAGACCACAGAGTTGTCCACTACAGAAAACACCACATTCGCACAATTTTCCGTGTATGCATGATTTGAAGTGAGTGTGCGGTATGTTTAATCGATTGTCACTGACCTACTCCTTTAAAAGCCAAAATGAGAACTGATGTTCATATTTTGTATCGGACTGGCAGTTTCTTGAAACATAGTTTAGGACCGGAAATCTAGTGAATGCGCTATCAAGAACCCCCAAAATAGGTGTGCATTATGGCGTGCCATACTTTTGCCGATTTGCTGTTTCTTGCAGTACTTTGTTACTTTTACATTTTCAGAACGAATTTATTAGCTATTGACTACTTTGACATCGATGTAGCCGTTTAGAGTAATGTTTTGGTTTTGTGTGTGTGTGTGTGTATGTCCAAGTTGTTAAGAAAACGTGCATCCAATCATTTTGAGGTTCTGTAAGGGATTCACAAAATTTACGATAACGTTAAATATGTCCGATAACGAAAGAAATTAGTTTGTATTTATATGAATCACTGACTTATGACATAATAAAATACTCGACGTCGTAAGATTTACTACGCCCTCTTGCCAGATAAAAGGGTAAAATTAAACGTAAAAGCAAATACAAAATCCCATGCAAGGCCTCAGCACTTCCTGGCATGAACAAAGATGGTTTTCTATTCAAACATGATCATGTTGGACTGTAGCCCATTGCGAAGCGTTTAAACGAAATACATGATTGTATAGAGAATCCTTTAATCTGGTGTTTTATCTCCTTCAATCTTTTTACTTTTCTTTCTCATGTTGAAAGTATTAGTTGTGTGTGTGTGTGTGTGTGTGTGTGTGTGTGTGTGTGCGAGTGTGTGTGCGTGTGTATGCATATGTGTGTAAAACAAAACAAAACAACACTGTGGAAGATTAAAAATATCAACTCATCATAATAAATATACATGCACACACAAGAGATAGCTAACAAAGATATGGATTTTTAAAACAAATTTTTTAATATTTAATTTATGAGAACAGGAACACAATTCAGTAAAATAACTTCAAACATTTATTCTCAAACCAAATGAAACAATTGCAGAACTGATCACAGTTTTAAAAAAAGAAGAATTAATTAAATAAATTAATTTTACTTAAAATTCAGTTCGCCATAACGTCACAACTAGAATGTAACTGAAGAATCATTTTCAGTAAACATTCCAAAATGTAATTTTCTGAAAACACAATGAAAAAACAAAAGAGACAAAATGATATGAAACGTTCCTACCCTCCCTTCCTTATCAGCTATTTACATTGTGGTGTGGAATCCTGGCAAGTCCATAATACAACTTCATTCTGGAAATGAGTTTTGTGGGGAGGAGCTCGAGGATGAGGGAGGGATAAGGGCTAATAATGTTATTCATCTACGCTGTAAAAAGTATTAAAAGGCCAATGTAAAATATAGAGTAAAACTCCAATGTAAAATATAGTTTAATTGTTCTATAGGGCAGTTTCCAGCTCAATTCTGGCACTGCATGGCCACTGTCCAACATCTTTTATGCACAAAGATATTTGCCAAAATCAGATTTGAATTCACAATTCACACAGGAGTCATTGGAAACTGCTGTAGATTTTCCCACCACTGAGAGGCATCATTCTGCCTTAAATTAAATCCATGTATTATATTTACCAACCTAATTTAGTTCTCTGTTTAACTAAACCAATAGTCCACACTAAAAAGGCCCCCAAGGTAACGCATTTCGGTGTCACAGATGTTTTTAAAATTCACAGGGAGTGTTTCAAAAGTATGGTTTTTACATAATTTGATAAATTAAGTTAGTTTATGTCCTATTCTATCCTATCCCATACACTCGAAAGTCGTTGCACCCCAGATGGTCGTTTAACCAGAGTACTCCATCTTTCTCTATCCTCAGCAATCCTTATGGCTTCGCTCAGCCCAGTCTATTCTTGAATGTTGTCGTCCCACCTCTTTTTCTGCCTCCCTCTTCTTGTGCCTCTTTAGTTTATGCACCTATATTAATAGCATATCAAGGTTGATTCTAAAAATAGCACGCTGCAAAAGTATGTATTGTAGGCACAGTATGTAGTTTGTTCACAAAACAAGGCATATACGGACGCTTAAAATTCAAAGTTTAGTGGTCAGTTTGAGCACCAATTTACTAAGTAAACTTATCCTCACACAAAAATTTAAAAAACATTCTTGATATCCTGGCCCTCTAACAAGATTTTTTTTGTAACCAGACACACAAAAAGATGTTCTAATCAAACCCGATATTACTGTGTAGTTTTGTATATACGTAGTGTAGAGCAGTGTAATTGTGTCCGGTTTCATATCATGAATTGTAGTGAAAAATAATTGCCAGTCAGGTGCCTGCCTTGTTCATTACGCAAATTAATGTTACAAATAAACGTTAACATTATATTTTCTTTTTAGAACAGTTTTATTACCCACTCCCAACACTAAAACACTCTTTTATTAAATTACAATAATTTTACTTTGTTACTATGTAAAGCAAAGATTTCAATATATTCAGGTCTGCTTTAGTTTAAATACCATATTTATTACTTTATTTTTAAACTATAGTTGGTCACTAATCCTGGAAATTTCTTATGAAGTTTGAACTAAATCTGTCCAAGGGTTCATGACATATAGCACGTGATGGAATGGTCAACTGACATTTGACTATTTATAATTTCAGACTATTTTAAGTATTTTAAGCTAATTTCTGTAAATACACCCCAAAAAAAAAGATTGTGTAGGTGAATAAATATAATGAATGGACACAGATGACCAATTCACTGGACAAAACCATGTGAATCACATTCATGACTTTTGACATTGTGATTGTTTTTATGTGAATAAGAAACAAATAGGTACATAAGCCAAAGAAATGCTAATTCCGACAAAAACACGACAAAATGACACAATACAAATATTTTTAGCTAAGCTCTTTTTCAGGTGGACATAGCACTTAAAGAGCTTAATTAGCTCGAAAAATTTCCAGTGTGTCATTTTGTCTAGCTTATGTAGTTATTAGCATTCCTTTAGTGCATATTTGTGCCTTATTATTGTAACTTTTGAATGCTAGCTGTCCTCTGTTGTGTGACTATAATCACAAATAAAATGGATCTAGTTTTAGTATTTTCAGTAAATTATCAATTTTGACTTTAATCCTCAACTAGCAAAGTGTGCTATTTCCGGTTCAAAGAGCTTCTCCCTGCTGTTTGTTGCATATTTGTGCACTGTTGACTGATCTGTGATCAACCAACCATTAATTTAAAAAAAAAAACACCTGTTATGTGACTTTGATTTAAGTTTTATGAAATGTTATTTGAAGAAATTAGTTTCACTTCAGTTTTTTCTAACACACAAATGGATAGATTATGTATTGCAACAGGGGTTAAAATATGCACATGACCACATGTTCTATCACTACTCTTGGACAAATGAGTTAATTAAAATGCTCAATAAATAATCTCACTTATGTACACTTTTGATAAATTAGCAATGTTCAACATTCAGTTAATAGGTAAACATCATTAACTAACATTCAATAAATAGTGCAAAAATAGTGCAATAAATAAGTTAATTGAACACTTGAGCAACAAACCGAAAGGAATATTCCCAAATAAATTAGTGTTTTGCAACAAGGCAATAAGTGCAAATTTAATTCTGAACACATAAACGTGATAAAACAATAAGTTAATAACATCTCAAATCAACAGTATTCAGAAGAACCAACAAGAAAGGAATGATTCTTTATAATAATTTACCTTAGGAGCTGTCAAATATATATTTTAGCTTCGAACCATTTGTTTCTTCTCATGACAGTTGCATGTATCTTAAACATTCATCAGGTGTATGCTGCACTCAAAAAAATAATCAAACGTTCAGTGTAAGACAAACAGTAAAATATGGCACAACACACTGATCATGTATGACCAGTTGTGTTATGGTGGCACTTTATTCATCTGATTAGCATACCATTTGCTGTAACTGCTCCTTGTTGACTCCCCAACAGTTGCACTTGGTTTGTAACCTCCCCTAAATGTTGGACTTACAGAGAGCTATCAAATATAATTGTCACTGACAAACTTTTATAAGTAACAAGATCAGTGACAGTATGAAGAATATTCACTCTCATAAACATTCACTCCTCCAGTTGGATGTCAGGAACAACCTGGTCTAACAGACATGAAGAGGGTTGTGAAGGTGGAGTGAAGAATCCGTCATCAGCAAACAGTTCATTGTGGTCTGCCAGAATATGCTCTGTTTCGAGTGGAACCTGCTGCTCATCATCGCCTTGCCTTGAATATAGGGTGAGGTCAGTCATACCATGTCTGCCCGCATCAGGAATAACAAGAACATCATCTGGGTTGACTGGAACGAGGTTGTCCTCTGGTTCTTCTGGCTGTAGCAAGGAAGCCATGATGGTTCCAGACCCTGGATTAGAGGCACTGTGACTTCTTGTCAGATCTCTAGGACGTCTCTCCAGGGAATGCACTAAATATGTAATGTAAGGGTTGGAAACAAGATTTCTAGGCTGAACTGAGATTGGGTCAGGTTGATTCAGGGTGGATTCTGGCTGATTCAAGAAAAATTCAGGCTGATTCTGGATGGTCTGATCAGGCTGACTTGCAGCTGTCTTCAGAACATTTGGGGTTGGCTCAGCTAGACTCAGAATGGGTTTGAGTGGACTTGAAGTGGACTCAATGAGCTGACTAAAAGTTTGGTCAGTTGGTGTGTTTGGTGGGGCTGTAACAATCCACGATGATGGTGATGGTGGTGAAACACAGGAAAACAATGGGGGTGGTGAAATTCCTTTGGCCAAAGCAGACTTCTTGGCACGCTTTGGCTTCACTGGTTTTGCCCAGAAATCATCCAGAGTCTCATGGCAAAATAAACGGTCGTCATCATCACATTGATTTGCTTTACTTCCCAGCTTGAAGAAATTATGGAGGTTGCCAATCTTCCCCTCTTGAAGGCACCTCAGATCCTTTAAGATGATCGTGTCAAAGCCACGAGAAGCTCCCCTTCTTGGTGCTCTCCTAGTGCTGGTCATCTGCAAGCATACAATTGCTTATTTTAAATAATATTTTATATTTTTAAAAAAAAATTGTGTGCCATAAATTATGCAAAATCTGAAAATTCCAAATGGAATAAGTGGTTCCTTTCTACCAATCTGCAGTTTGCCGTGAAGCATACTGGCCATATCATTAAAACTATTTGTTAATACTTTTATGAACTTTGGAAGAGCAAAAGAACATTTTACTTTCAACCAGTTTGTTGCCTGGATTTTAATATTTTGCGTAGTATCCTAGTGTAGTTTACTATGCAAGTTGAGTTGCTGCTCTTTTAAAATATGGCGCCAATGAAATTTTGATAACCCTAAATTTTTAGCGACCGTGATAACTACAGAATGTGTAGCAAATGGTTTATTTTTCTTTAATAAGTTATTTCTGCATGCAATTAAATAGTGAAGACATTGCATGTACACTTTCAGCAGCAAACATTTTGAACTCTGTGGTGTAGAGAGTAAACGCATGCATACTAATTACAAATGGCGACCCACCGGAAAGAGGGAATAAGGAGACAACTTGAAAACGTTTAGGTTTGGAATTACTACTAACAGAGACCGTGTACATAGTATTTGCTAGAGCTGACAGGTAACTCAAATGAGTTTCTAATTAAATAGAACAACCTCGTACTAACTTTTAATTTGCTTAAACGATTACACGAATGAAGAAATGCTGGCTAAATTCTGGCGACTGGAGTGGAGCATGCCCATCATCATGTCTTGTCCCCAATATGCTTAGGTGTTGGGGGACGTTAATTTTTTATTAAAATAATAATAATAATAATAATAATAATAATAAAATAAATGATGAGGTTATCTGCATCAAGATCATGCACTGGCGCAGTGGCGGCTTCTTTTTCAAGCTACAACTGAACAGCTTCAACAAGACATAGTGAATTTTGAGTATTTTTTTTAAAATTTACTTTTTAGAATTAGATTTATTTTAAAATTATTATTAATTAGCTCACAATATTTGTGCATTGTTATAATTATTTCTGCTTGTCGCAACATTTATATGATTAGACTTATCAAACGTGTCTTTGAATGATTTACAAGCTTTGATAAATATTAAAATAATTAAGAAAATTGCATGCATGAAATTTGTCCTTTGAGTTGAATCACAAAGGAGTGTGTAAAAGCTTCTTGACCTGTCCTAGAACTTTCCTAAAGTACTACTAGTGCTAGTACTACTACCGCTACTACTACTACCGCTACTACTACTACTACTACATTTAAAATTTGTTGAACAGTATGCACGCAGCTACTTACCAGAGCATGAAGAACTTGAGTGATAATTTTTAACTTCAGTTTTGTTCACCAGACAAGTTAGAGCTACCTAATTGCTCTTGACAGATGACTTGATATGAATTAGAACTAATAAAAGTAAATTCTTTGTTTCCCCAGGTCGTAGCAAAGACATAATAAAAATGTGGCACGAGGCACGAAGACAGGAGCGGAAAATCCGCGGCCTGATGGTAGACTTCAAGAAGAGAGCTGATCGTCGCAGGGAATATTATGAAAAAATTGTATGTGTACATAATCAGTTATTTATTTCATTTTGGTGTTTGTTGTTCAGGATGCTTCATTAGTTTCAGGAAACTTTCTCAGAATATTATTAATTATCATTGTCTTTAACTCGCATTTTATTTTAAATATTTATCTTTTGAAGTTTTATTTTGTATTTGTAATTATTGTGAATGTGACGTTTTCGTATGCCTATTTGTTATTTTATTTTATTTTTTACACCAATTTTATACAGTAATAATATACATGTTTACATGTGAATTGTGATGCTCTTTTATGTTAATATTGTTATATAATGTCAGTTTTACTTTTTATAATGTAAAATAAAATGTGTGTGTGTGTGAGGCTGAAGGGAGTTGTGAGTGCATTGAAGAGTTCTATGGTTGCATAATGGATTAAACCTTGTGGTTTTTCAGGTCTGAATTTCTTTTATTTATTAGACTTAGAGCAATTGTAAAAATCCTTGAGGTGGTTAAAAAGATACAGCAGAGTAAAGTTTGGCCTTACTTATTGGACCTGTTTATCCACCTCAATGGTTTTACCATTTTACCCTAAGGTTCCAGCAGTCATCCTTCATTTTACCTTGTTTATTACTATTTGGGCAATGTTTAATTGTTAAAATTCCTTGTAAGAGGTATTACAAATTTGTTGAATTTGAACAAGTTTTTAGTGCGAGGTAATTCATAAAAATAGTTGATTTTGAGAGTACTCATCTTTTTTTTAAAAGTTAATACTGCATTTTATTGTCTTTGTAATTTTGTAAATATGCATACAATACCAAATATATGTACTTCTTCCAGAAAATGGACCCTACGCAGTTTCTGCGCGTGTATGGACGACCGTACAAAATTAACTTTGAACCTGCAGTGGCCATTGCTGCTGAGAGTCCTCAAAGCATGTGAGTATTCTTGTACATTGTTTTTTTTTCTCAGGAGAACTGTGCTGTCTTTTTTAATAAATATATTCTTATATACTGTGACTATATTCTTCGGTTGATCTCTTTTACTGTTAGTGCAAAAGAAGAGGAGAGAAGCAATGTGAAAATGGTGAAGGGCTGATTTTGATGTTTTATTAGCGCATATTAGTTATTACATAGACACTAATAGTAATACAGAGCTTTATGGATAAAGTTTGTTTGCAACAAGATATGAGGTCTTCGGACTTCTCAAAAGTTGACTGCTACTGACCCCTTGTCTCATTTACTTGTTTCTTTTTTGTTTGTATGCCTGGCTGTTTGCTGTGTGTGTGTATCCCTTCAAGAGACATTGAAGAGATACATAAGATAAATTTGAAGGTTTCTCTCAAGGCTATGATTTTAAAAATCTTTAAAATTTTGCCAATCGACTGCTAATTTGCTTTCATAAAATGGGACATTGGAATGACTGTCACATGCACCTCAGTATATCCCTAATTAAAAGCGCAGCATCTTGTATGTGTGTTGTGACTGTTTTGTGGTATAAGTAGCTTCATTTTTTACCCAAGCATGTTGTTTCTCTTTCGTTATTTTCCGAGATACACCAGCGTAAAGTTGGACTGATCGGATGTTACGCACTGTCTGCAAGCTTACCGATGAAAATACAATATAAGAACAAATTTTCTAGAGTATTACAGTTGTCTTGGCTCAATTAAGGAATATCTCAAAACAACAGATATAGAAATTGAAGATAACACTTTTAATGAAGAAACCAAAGCATACTCTATGATGATTAAATCACCCAAAGGCTCTAGAACATTTTATAATATATTGGTTCCTAAAATTAATATCTCGAATCCTTGTAAAAAATGGCAAGATATTATTGAGGAAGAAATAAATTGGGACAAGGTTTACTTGGCAATCTACAAATTGAAAGAAATTAGATTACGATGGTTTCAGATGAAAATTGTATTTAGAATATTAGTAACAAATTCAATTCTTAAAGAAATGGGTATTACAGAAAGTAACCAATGTTCTTTCTGTCAAAGAGATAAAGATACAATTCTTCACTACCTATGGTCTTGTCCATACTCATATACATTTTGGAACGATTTAGAAAGACATTTGAAAGAAAAATGTGTTCATATAAGTAGACTCAGTTTTTCAAAATGCCTAGTTTTATTTGGTTGTGAAAATAATGTTCAAACAGATGACATCCTTAGCTTTATACTAATACATGCAAAATACTATATATACAAATGCCGTTTCAGTGGGTCAAAACCTCATTTAAATATATTCTTGCGATATCTGAAATATCAATATCAGATAGATGAACATGTACACAAAATGGAACTACAATACCATCTTTTTTGCCAGAAATGGCTTTTATACAATGATATTTTTGATGTTTGAAATATACATTTCTATGAGAAATTTAATATGTTAAAATATGTGATATATGCACTGTTAAGACTTACTACTGACTGCAACATCATCACCTTCATTCTGTACTGACTCATCTCATTCTAATTCATACCTGTACAAAAAAATGAAATAAAAAAAAAAAAAAAAAAAAAAAATGGATCTCGTACTGTAAATGGTTTAGCTTTTTGTTGGAAATAACCACAGTGCTTGACAGAAATAGTGAATATCTTTTAAATTGCAGTGAACATGACACTAAATACTATTTAAATTTCTTGTAACATAGAATTTAGGATGTCCGAAAAATACTTTGTCAGTTCATGACGTTCATAAAGTTCGGCTAATTTTTTTAAGGCACTCTTTAGTTGAATTGTTTACACTCGGAAATGATCAGTCGGAAGTCTCGTGAGACGAGAACATTGTATTTTTACATCAAAGATGGAGGGAAGAAAACTTTTCAGGTACATTGTAATATTGACTTTGTCTCCGTACTTGATGTTGTGACGTTCGATTCAGTGTGACGTTCGACGACACAAACTGGCATTTTAACATTTATTTCTTTCATTGTTGAACCTAATGTCTACACAAATAAAACAAAAAACAAAAGAGAACTTGTGACGGACTGGACCAAACTAATGAACATGATTCTGACAGCGACATGGAAACTAGATGAGGCTTTGCCAAAAGGTGCCATTTCGGACCCCATGTGTTTTTGGAAAGCAAGTGTAATTAACTGGATTACCCCAACATGTTTACATGTATTGTGCTTTGAAAAAGGGAGTTTGGTGAATGCTTTTTTTAATGTTTTGAAGCCTGTTGTTGTTGTGAATGTTAAATAAAAACATAAAATGTTTCAAACATACACCGGAAACGGCTCCGAAAAATTTTGGACATTTGGGTGTCCTGGGGGAATTTTCGATTTTTCATGATCTGCATCACTGCATCGGTTTTAATCTGCGTATTTCATACAGTCTAAGCATGGAACTCTTTGTAGAATGTGCAACAATCGTAATTAGAACCAGAATATACCGAAAAACTCGCCCAGTAAATACCCGGTTTTTTTCGAAGGGCTCATGTCCGCAGACTAACTTGTTTACAGATTCGATTTTCGCCGGTCTTGGTGCTTTGAATGGCCGCCATTTTGGATGAAAACGATAGTTTCGTATTCGAGGAAATAAAAGCAGTGTGTTGCATTTGAGTCAGAATTTGTGAAGTTATTGTATAAAGCAGCTAAAAAAATCGATGGAGTTTAATGTCCGAAAGTAACGTTTGACACATTTTGTTATTTTTGCAATTTTCACAAAGAAGTTTCGCGAGTATTTGATACGAAAGCATGGAAACCACCAGCTTTGCTTCTATGGCGTTTCCGGTCACCGATTCGATTGAAACCATGGAGACGATGATCCGTAAAGGTGAGAAAATATTTTACTTTCTGTTCAGGGTAAGGTGTAACGTCTGACACTTTGTAACGTTTGACACATAGTAACGTTTGACACATAATTCTTCTCTCAACGAATTGAATTAGCTTATAATAACTGCTTGCTACTTTGGGAGGCAAATTTTAAGGAAGAAAAATACGATCCTCTGGACAGTTTTTAGTGACCAAATGTGGAGAAATAACTTATCTTGTTACGATTCAGGAGAATACGTTCATGTCCGTGTAACGATTTAGGAGGAGACATTTATGTCCTTGTAACGATTGTAGCCAAAGCTGAAAAAAATGCATTTGGGTTAGCAGTGGGAAGGAATATTTTCATGAGATTGTTTTAACACACACCCCCCCCCCCCCCTCCCGAACAACCAAAAAAAAAAAAGATTTATAAAAAAAAAATTGGGATTATGCTAGGATTTTACGTACAACTAATTACATTTTTTCAATTGAATTGGGTTGACAAGAATGACTACATTTGCGAGGTATTCGGACTATTCCCCCTACAGATTTCAATTGGGTTCAAATGTGTGAATTGTGCTGAGAACGCATGAATATTTTGCTTTTGTGTGCGTGTGTTTTCTTTTTGTTTTGTTTTTGAAGGGTGGGGGAGGAAGGGGGGGAGAGGAGGTCAGTTACATTGCCAGTAGAGACAGAAAGTTATTGCTTGTTTTGTGTTGCAGGTGTTGGAGTGTGAAACATCCCAAGTGAATGTGAGGTTCATGCGTCAGGCCGAGGACTTCTTTTGGGACAGCTGCCCAGAAGAATCTTGGGAGGATGTGCCGGTTTTCCTGTGCAATTCAAGGAAAGTCAACATTGAAATGGACACCAAGCGGTCTACAAACCGCCGCCAGCTGTACTCCTTTAAATTACTTTGACTTGAAGGCTAACATTTCATGATAGTGCCACATTGTGTTTGTTGTTTTGACATGTATGATATCAATGTTTGTTAAGTATACGCTTTTCATGTTTCATTGTGTTGCTATTTAGGATAAGATATGCTTTGAAAAGAAAACATGTCATTTTTTTAACACATACCATTAAGATTATAATTTTTATAATTTGCTGTTTGATATTCAAATTCTAATTGAGTACATTCAGTCTTTTCCTGTCCAGCGATATAGAGCGTAATGCAAGACAGGTAGAACGCTATTTTGACCTGGTTTTGAACATATTACTTTTAATTGCAATTTTATGTTCCAAATGTACCTAGTCATTAGGTTAAAACTGTATTCTAAATGTCTGTTTAAATATTGTAGTTATTTTTGACACTTTGATTGATTTCATTTCCACTGACTCCGTGTAACACGTGACAGGTAGAACGCAGATTTGACCTGTTTTGAACATGATGTTACTTTTTTTGTGTTTTGATGTTCCGTAATTACCTAATCTTCAAAATATGAATGTATCCTAAAGGTCTATTTAATATTATAGTTGTCATTTATAACATTTTGAATAATTTCATGTCCACTGACAGTGTAACACGTGACACGTAGAATGCTGTTATCACTTGCTTTTAACATGTTTTGCTATTGTTTCTGTTTTCATATTCCAGAAATAACCTAATCTTTAGATTGTAAATGAAAAGTTAGTGTATGTATAACATTCTGGTTGTTATTTCAAATATTATGAATATTTTCATGTCCATCAACATTTTTGTAACACGTGACACCTCCAACAACATGTTTAACTAGTTTTAGCAAACTTTATGAACTTTTAGGGATATTTTTAACATGTGTCAGTGTTTCTGTTGAAGTGTTATATTTTATTTTAGGGTTTATACTTCTTGTGGTTACTTAGCAGAAAGTATGAGTTTTGACGTTTATGACATTTGAGCGTCTTGCGACATTACGTGACACTGCATTCAAGATTTGGCTCCAAATGTACTTTTAAAGGCTGATAATGTTTCTGCATGGTCTGTTCACTAGAAATAAATCAACACCAGTTGTATGAAATGATAGTAATGGCTTCTGTGGTCAGTTTTGTTGCACATGTGGCTTTTTTCAAAATTGGCGTATCATGGCATATTATCAAACAGTACACATTTCCCAAATGCACAAACCATTCTTTTATTATACAAATGTGTTCATCAAAGACTAATGTATCACTTAAGGCCAGACTAAACACGAAAAAAATGATAAAATCTAATTTTTTTTCAAAAAATCACTTTTGGGGATTTTTACAGATTTTGCATCTACAATGTGTCTACTATAACTGTAATACATCAGTTTTTCTTGAAATTTACATTTTTATGCCTAAAATTGATGTTTTTGTGGGGTGGGGTGTGGATATTGATGATGAATTTGTTTGTTTATACCTCCATTTCATTCATTTTCCACCCTTAGTTACGCTAGTTTCGATTCTAAAAATAGGCTCATGTCATATACCGCACGAACGAGAAAACTATGCTCTTTCTTGTCATATTGGGATGATCTCCCTTAGTTTATTCACGAAGGACTAAATGATGCGCGAACAGAACAAGTATCTTGTACGGAAAGTACCATATATGGAAACAGCCTTCACCTTGCTTGTTTGACCTGCTTTGCATTTTTATCCGATTGGCTCTCTTTACTCCCGAATGGCGTTCGGCTGCCAAAGTGTTGGTCGGAAATGTATGCGCATGCGCAGAAGTTGGCTTTACGTTTCCGCTGATATTGTACCGACAACGAATGAATTTATAGTTTTTACATCCTATCCTATCCTGTCCCGTAACCCGAAGGTCGTAGGGGCACCACAGATGATCGTTTAACCAGCATACTCCATCTTTCTCTGTCCTCAGCAGCCCTGATGGCTTCGCTCAGTGTCAAACCAGTCCATTCTCGAATGTTGTCCTCCCACCTCTTTTTCGGTCTCCCTCTTCTTCTACCTCCTTGCACTGTGCCTTGCAGAATAGTCTTTGCAAGGCCTGATGATCTGGTGACGTGGCCATACCACCGAAGTTTCCGTTTCTTCACCACTGTTAGCAGGTCATCGTGTTGTCCAATGGCTTGTGTGATGGTCTGTCGGACTTCGTCGTTGGTGATGTGTTGGGTATAGGAAATGCCCAGAAGTCTTCTGTAGCACCTCATCTCCATGCTTTGTATTCTTCGTTGGAGATCTGCTGTGAGGGTCCATGCTTCGCAAGCATATAGGAAGATGGAGATGACAAGGGAGCGCAGCAGTCTTACTTTGGAATGTAGACTGATGGTCCTGTCTTTCCAAATGGGCTTCAACCTTGTCAGGGCAGCAGTTGTTTGTGCGATCCTGGAGAGGACTTCCTGTCGGGACCCATTGTCTGATACAATGGCTCCCAAATATTTGAAGCTATGCACTGTGTCGAGGGATTGGCCTTGGACTTTGATGTCTGTATTGATGCCATTGGTGTTGTTGGTCATCATTTTGGTCTTCTCTGCACTTATTTCCATTCCATAGGCTTTGGAGGTGGTGTCAAGCCTCTGTACCAGCTGTTCAAGTTCTTGTTCCTCTCCAGCCAATCCATCAATGTCATCTGCAAAACGAAGATTGGAGATTGCTCTACCCCCTATGCTGACTGTGCCTTCATGGTCTGCAAGAGCATCCGACATGATGCGCTCTAGGAAGATGTTGAAGAGTGTTGGAGAGAGTAGGCATCCTTGACGCACACCGATTGTTGTTCTGAACCAATTCCCGATGGCTCTGTTGTGGAGGACTGCACTGGTAGCCTTGTCATACAGGCTTTTGATGACTTCAATAATTTTAGGGCTGATGTTGTACACTTTCATTGTTGCCCATAGAGCTGCATGCCAGACTCGGTCAAACGCCTTCTTGAAGTCTATGAACACATGATATAGATGTTGTTGGTGCTGTAGGTATTTTTCACAGATTATTCTGAGGTTGAAAATCTGCTCAGTGGTACTTCGCCCTGCCCTGAATCCTGCTTGTTCTTCAGCTATGATTTGTTCAGCTTGGGGTTTCAACCTGTTGAGTATTATTTTCAGGAGGACCTTGCTGGGATGGCTGATGAGGCTGATGGTCCGGTAATTTTCACACTCCTGAAGGTTACCTTTTTTGGGAAGAGTGATGGCAAGCGACTGGGTCCATGGTATAGGCCACTCCCCACTCTGCCAGATCTTGTTACAGATAATGGTGAGGGCATCAATCATCGCTTCTCCTCCTGCTTGTAGCAGTTCCGCGGGTATGTTGTCCACTCCCGCTGACTTCCCTTTCTTTAGCGCTTGCACTGCTGCCTCAACTTCTTCCCGGAGAATTGGGAGGATTTCTTCTTCTTCTCTGTTCTCGGGACATGCTAGAACTGATGGGTCTCCATTTGGTGTATGGTTGTAAAGGTCAGAGCAGTACTCTGTCCATCTGTCCAAGACTTCTTGTTCTTCTGTAAGGCATATGCCAGACTTGCTTTGGATAGTGGAGACTTTGGGCTGTTTGACACTTGTCAGCCGCTTCACAGTCTGGTAGGCCTTCTTGCTGTTGTTCTTGTTCAGACTGTTCTCTATTTCCTGGCATTGATCTTCTATCCAGTTCTCCTTTGCTGTGAGCATGCCTTTTCGGATGTCATTGTTGATTTTTCGGTAGACATCAGCTCCCTGTGAGGTGTTCTTTTTCTTTTTCATCTCTCTTCGTTTATCACACAGATCCAAAAGTTCAGGTGTGATCCACAGCTTCTTCTTTGGTCGGTGCTTGCCAAGGATCTCAGTGGCGGCATCTGTCACAGCTGAGTTGAAGGTGGTGGTCATGGTGTTGACATCTACTTCACCAGCCCCCAAAATGAGCAGTGGTGCAAATTTCCCTCCAATTGTGGCCTGAAATAGTTCTGTCACCTCCGGGTCTTGCAGTTTGTCCAGGTCGAACTTCAGTCTAGTGCACTTTGCTGTATTTACTCTCTTCAAGTGGAGCCGGAAAGACATCATCACGAGATCGTGGTCACTTCCGATGTCTGCTCCTGGAAAAGTACGTGTCCTGCCAATGTTGATGCTTGATCTGAAGCGTTTCTTGACCATGATGTAGTCTATTTGGTTGTGATGCTCCCCGCCAGGACTGTGCCATGTCCATCGTCTGGAGTTTTTGTGGAGACCAAGCGTGTTTGCCAGTACCAGATTGTTGTATCTGGCAAACTCCAAGAGTCTCAGACCCCTGTCATTTGTCTCGTTGTTGCAGTGGGGTCCACATGTGTCTCCCCAGTTGTGGTGCGCATCTTGGCCAACCTTGGCATTCCAGTCGCCTTGCACTATGACTATGTCCTTCTTCGGCACTTGGTCAAGGACCGCCTGTAGATTTTCATAAAAATCCTCCACTTCGCTGTCGTCATAGTCTGATGTTGGGGCGTAGGCCTGGATGATGGTGATGTTGAAAGGGGCTGCTCTCAGGCGGATGGTAATGAGTCTGCTGGAGACTGGGCGGCAACCCATGACAGTGGCTAGAATGTTCTTGTGGACCAAGAATCCAACGCCGTGTTCGTGCCTGTCATCCCTACCGCTGAAATAGAGCTTGTGGCCTTTGTCGGTCGTTGTTTCACCTAGGCCTTTCCAGCGCAGTTCGCTGATACCTAGAACATTCCATCGATAGTGGTCCAACTCGTGGGCCAGTTCTTCTAATTTTCCTTCCGCAGTTAGGGTCCTGACATTCCAGGTTCCTATGACGATGTTGTTTCTCGTGCGGATCTTGCTAAATTGTCCATCAGTAGCATACTTAACACCTCCGTCCTGGTGGCCAACGGAAGGCGCGGTCCTTGTGCCGTGTGACGACCCGGGCGACGACCGATCCGGTATGGAATTAGTGGGTTGTGTCATCATGTAGTGTGTCTTGGGCAAAAAAGACCTGGCGGTGCCCAATCCTCTCCAGGCTGTTGGCCACAGCCGAAATCCACGAATACAGTGTGGCTCGCCTTGGCCCTGAGCACATGGTCGTTGAACCTGTAGTAACGTGAGGTTCCTCCGCCCTGGCCGGTGACTTCTGTGTAGAAGACTTTCGCCCAGTGATGCCGTGCTAACATCACCCCTGTTAGTCGCCTCTTACGACACGCCGGGAAACGTTGGGTCTATTCTATTTAATGCCCGAACCCACAGAGCATAAAATTCCGAAATGCCTCCTGCAAAATCGACGCCTACACGGCAGTTCAAAGGAAAGAGTGGACGAAAAAGATGTTCTCAATTGATGCAAGCCAGGGAGAAAAAGCGTAGTAAGCTGAATGAGCCGGAAAATGAAGAGGTTTGTGTTATGACACCTATGTCAACATCGCTCCTAGCAGAAAAGGAAAGTAGCCCTGACAGTGACACACAAACTACTAGTGCACACATTTCTTCATCAGCATCTAAGCTTCGACGATTTTCTAAAGACAGTGAGCCTGGTTGTACTGACAACAGTGACCATAGACCGCAGAGAAATTGGTTATTTGCCGAGTGTGGTCAGCTCGACAAGCTTTTGGCTGATGTACAATGCCCAAACTTTGAATGTACTGGCACCCTTAGCATCACGTCTAGTCCTTCAATGGGTATGGCTGTTGAACTGAAACTAACATGTAGTATGTGCAAGTACTACAAGACAGAGTGTTCTTCTCCTAAGATCAACAACAAAAACCATATAAGTAATGTACCCTTTGAAGTAAACAGACAGTGTGTATTGTATACACATGAGATAGGGTCTGGTTATAGAGCCATCCAAAAGCTTGGCACAACATTTGGACTTCCAATAATGAGTCATGTCACTTTCAATAGACTGGATGAGCACATTAGCCAGACAATTGTTAATGTATCTCAAGATTGTCTCCACAAAACTGTTGAAAAGGTAAAGGAGGCTTACAATCTCCAGTCTGCTAATGCTGACCAACAACGTCCATTGTATGGGGATGAAGTACAGACTGAATGGGGGACAGATGATGGCATAATCTCTATTGATGTGTCCTTTGATGGCACATGGCACAAAAGAGGATTCACAAGCCATTATGGTGTGGGCATAATCATCGATGTTCTTACAGGATATGTGATTGATTATGAGGTGATGTCAACATACTGCCACACATGTAGTGTCAACGGACATAAACTTGCCAGAATGAGTGACCAAGAACAAATAGAATGGTATGAAGACCATCAGCACCAGTGCCAGAAAAACCACCATGGGTCAGCCAAGTCAATGGAAGCAGATGCGGCAGTAAAGATGTGGAAACGGTAAGTGTAACTTTTTCTATATTGGATAAATTTCTTGAATGTAGCTGCATACAGAAAAAATAATCTTGCTTGCAGGTGGTATTTAAAATATGCATGTAATACAATAATAATTATAGTTTTATTTTGTATGAAATATAACATGATGCCGCCAGTTTATCAAATTCAAATAATGTTTACAGGTCTGTTGGGCGGTACAACCTGAGGTATCGGACAATGCTAAGCGACGGAGATTCCTCTGCATTTGCTGCTGTTCAAAAGGCTACACCATATGGACCGCAAAGACCGATCATCAAGCTGGAGTGCATCAATCATGTACAGAAGAGAATGGGTACTGCACTTCGCAAGAAGGCCAAAGAAGCAAAGCTCGGGGGAAGAGGTCAGGGCAAGCTAACGCAAGGAAAGTGCCAGAAACTGCAAGATTACTACAGGTAATTATTAGTATTTTATTGTATATTTAAATTACTTTTCTCTCTCCAGGTAATAATTTTTTATATAAATTTTTTGTTTCACTTATACTATATGTGGATTATACTCTTTTTTTTTACAGAGGGGCCTTATTGAACAACCTGGGCAACGTAAAGGACATGCAGACAGCAATCTGGGCAACACTGTACCACTGTGCCTCAACTGATGCAAAACCACATCACACACATTGTCCAGCTGGAACAGAGTCATGGTGTTTTTTCAGGAAAGCGCAAGCACAGGGGAAGCGCCCTCCGCTGCACGCCAACCACAATGCCACTGCCATAAATGAACAAGTCTTCAAAGAATTGATACCCATTTACAGAAGGATGGCCAGCCCTGAGTTAATGGGCAAGATCATGCATGGAAAGACACAAAACTCCAACGAGTCACTGAACAATGTGATCTGGACTCTTTGCCCCAAAGAAGTGTTCTGTGGCAAACAGCGAGTGACAGCGGCGGTGGCTGAAGCTGTGGACAGGTTCAACAGGGGAGGGTTCCAGTTTGCTGAGGTTCTGAAGAGGTTGGATCTGAGTCTGAATGCTGCAACAGCCACATCTCTGACAAAGAGAGATAGACTAAGAATAAAGAAGGCTGAGAAGTCGGCGGAAGCAGCTTCAAGACTGCGGCGTCGCGAACGCTATGTTGAGCGCAGGCAGGAACTTGCACATCAGGAAGACATTGAGGGTGCCACTTATGCTCCAGGGCTTCTGGCTGATGCTGTTTAATGCAGAAATGTTGATTTAAGTTGTAGTAGTCACCATTACTTGTTTGAGATTGAAAGACAGTGCGAAAAACATTTTTGACGACTTCGCAGGGTTTCAGTTGCCGTTTTCTCAGATTTGACGTTTTCGGGCACGTGATCACGGCTAAAATGTTCCATCTCAAGAACCATGTATGCTAGAGACTTGCTTATTGTTTTATTTTGTTTAGAAAACATATCTCTAGATAGTTACAGAGAGTATTTCATGAAAACTGCAATAGCTGGTTTTTTTCATGCTGAGAAGCTTAGGTACCCCCCTACATTTTCTACTGTACACAAAAATAGGCCTAGAAGTAAACCCACGAGAGTGTTACCCTACATTTTGCTCTGTAATAACTTGCCAATTATGTTTATTAGTAAAATAAAACTTACTGGAAGTCTTCATTTTGCATAGTTTTTCTTCAAAACTCATTATGCTAATCCTCAATTTTATTATACATTTAATCAAAACCCATGATAATTACTAACAACGAGGTGTCATTAACTTAAAAAAAATTGTTTCCCTTTATTTTTGTCACAAAATTACCATAAAAACAGCCATCTGCATTGATATGATGGCAAATTAATTTTCATGTTTAGTCTGGCCTTTAAAACACAAAAAATAATAAACTGTAAAGGTTTATTTTGTCACAAATGTCCAAGCACCCCCCCAGCACGTTTTGGCAAAGCCTCAGATACACAGCCAAGGAATCTGGCCTCTACAAAACATAGCCACGCTTCTTGATTGTTAGGATGACCAACGAAAATTCGAAAATATCAAGAGACTGAGAGATGGAAGTTTCCTAGTGGACTGTCCCACTGAAAGAACTTCACAACTACAAGCTAGAGATGGCTCCAAGCTGGATCTAGGTAGCTGGGTGTTCGATATAAATGTGAGTTGCCACCACCTCAACTCATTCAAAGAGTTGTACGGTCATCTCAGTTTGATGGACTGACAGAGGCAGAAATAAAAGATGTCTTGGCAAAACAGGGTGTTACCCAGGCACATAGGGTCATGAGAAAAGACAGAAACCAAATTCCCACAAATACTGTTTTTTGCAAGGCCTTATGATCTGGTGACGTGGCCATACCATCAAAGTTTCAGTTTCTTCACCACTGTGAGCAGGTCATCGTGTTGTCCAATGGCTTGTGTGATGGTCTGTCGGACTTCGTCGTTGGTGATGTGTTGGGTATAGGAAATGCCCAGAAGTCTTCTGTAGCACCTCATCTCCATGCTTTGTATTCTTCGTTGTAGATCTGCTGTGAGGGTCCATGCTTCGCAAGCATATAGGAAGATGGAGATGACAAGAAAGCGCAGCAGTCTTACTTTGGAATGTAGACTGATGGTCCTGTCTTTCCAAATGGGCTTCAACCTTGTCAGGGCAGCAGTTGTTTGTGCAATCCTGGAGAGGACTTCCTGTCAGGACCTATTGTCTGATACAATGGCTCCTAAATATTTGAAGCTATGCACTGTGTTGAGGAATTGGCCTTGGATGTCCGTGTTGATGCCATTGGTGTTGTTGGTCATCATCTTAGTCTTCTCTGCACTTATTTCCATTCCATAAGCTCTGAAGGTGGTGTCAAGCCTCTGTACCAGCTGTTCAAGTTCTTGTTCCTCTCCAGCCAATCCATTGATGTCATCCGCAAAATGAAGATTGGAGATTGCTCTACCCCCTATGCTGACTGTGCCTTCGTGATCTGCAAGAGCATCTGACATGATGCGCTCTAGGAAGATGTTGAAGAGTGTTGGAGAGAGTAGGCATCCTTGACGCACACCGATTGTTGTTCTGAACCAGTTCCCGATGACGCTGTTGTAGAGGACTGCACTGGTAGCCTTGTCATACAGGCTTTTGATGACTTCAATAATTTTAGGGCTGATGTTGTACACTTTCATTGTTGCCCGTAGAGCTGCATGCCAGACTCGGTCAAACGCCTTCTTGAAGTCTATGAACACATGATATAGATGTTGTTGGTGCTGTAGGTATTTCTCACAGATTATTCTGAGGTTGAAAATCTGTTCAGTGGTACTTCGCCCTGCCCTGAATCCTGCTTGTTCTTCAGCTATGATTTGTTCAGCTTGGGGTTTCAACCCGTAGAGTATTATTTTCAGGAGAACCTTGCTGGGATGGCTGATGAGGCTGATGGTGCGGTAATTTTCATACTCCCGAAGATTGTCTTTTTTTGGGAAGAGTGATGACAAGCGACTGGGTCCATGGTGTAGGCCACTCCCCACTCTGCCAGATCTTGTTACAGATAATGGTGAGGGCATCAATCATCGCTTCTCCTCCTGCTTGTAGCAATTCCGCGGGTATGTTGTCCACTCCCGCTGACTTCCCTTTCTTCAGCCATTGCACTGCTGCCTCAACTTCTTCCCGGAGAATTGGGAGGATTTCTTCTTTTTCTCTGTTCTCGGGACATGCTAGAACTGATGGATCTCCATTTGGTGTATGGTTGTAAAGGTCAGAGCAGTACTCTGTCCATCTGTCCAAGACTTCTTGTTCTTCTGTAAGGCATATGCCAGACTTGCTTTGGACCGTGGAGACTTTGGGCTGTTTAACACTTGTCAGCCGCTTCACAGTCTGGTAGGCCTTCTTGCTGTTGTTCTTGTTCAGACTGTTTTCTATTTCCTGGCATTGATCTTCTATCCAGTTCTCCTTTGCTGTGCGCATGCCTTTTCGGATGTCATTGTTGATTTTTTGGTAGACATAAGCTCCCTGTGAGGTGTTCTTTATCTTTTTTATTGTAAAAAAAAAAAGGGGGAGAGAGAGATAAGGAAAAAAAAGATTTTATCCTGAAATTCAATAATTCTGCTTCCGGCCCTGATGATATTCATTATCAGTTAATTTGGCACCTGCCTAAAGATTCTCTCAAAATTCTCTTGGCTGTGTTTAAATTATCATATCTGGTCTTCTGGTTCCTTTCCCCCTTCTTGGCGGGAAGCAGTTATTGTTCCAATCCCTAAACCTGGTAAATATCACTCTGATCCAAACAACTACAGGCCAATTGCTTTACAAGCTGTTTGTGCAAAACTGGAAAGAATGATCTATGAGCGTTTGATGTGGCAGTTTGAATCCATCGATGCTCTTGATATCTCTCAAAGTGGTTTCTGCAAAAACAGGAGCACTTCAGATCGTCTCGTTTGTTTTGAGTTGTTTATCAGAGACGCGTTGGTTAATGGTGAACACGTTGTTTCTGTGGTGTTTGATCTAAACAAGGCGTATGATATGACTTGGGAGTTCGGGATTCTAAAAGCTCTAAAATTACTTGGCTTCTGTGGGAACTTACCCATTTTTATAGAACATTTTTTAACCGATAGAAAGTTTAAGATCTGACTTGGCTTCACTTTTTCAGATCCCTTTGAGCAGGAGATGGGTGTCCCTCAGGGTAGCATTCTTTCTCCTCTTTTGCTTAACATTAAGATCAACAACATAGTTAAAAACGTCATATCTGGCATTGGCAAGTGCTTGTTATTGATGATGTTTCCATCTCGGCTAAGGATAAAATCTTTTTAATAGTGCCTCATGTTAAATGTACATCAAATTACAAGCTATTTAGATTTTTTTAAAGGTTTTCTGCAGTTATACTTTGTCTCCGTGTAACATATGACACTTTAACATTTCTGCACATCAGATGTCATTATTTTTTATCTTACTTCTCAAACTATCTTTTCGCCTACTTTTTCACACACTGTGATCCTCGCCCAACATATAGACACTGAGACACATAAAACCTAGCTGTTTAGTGTTTAGTTAACTTGTATTTTTGGGTCCAATGTCCCATTTTGACTAGCAACTTTTGAGAAGGCCTCAAATAGCTAGCTCTTAAAAGTATGTGCATCACTTTTGAGTAAAGCTTTTATGAGTCGTTGATGTGCTTTTTGTATTCACGAGCTGGATCCTATGACGTTTAATTCACTGTCTTTACTACAAAAATTGTGCATTGTTGTGCAATTATTATTCAGTTAGTTTCAATATTTCATTTATGGCCTATTCAAAGATTCAGGGGATATTAGACATAAAAAGTTATTATTCCTCAAGCCTACAATTTTGAATATAAAATGTCATTTTCTCCAAATAATGACAATATTGTTGGGTAAAACTGAATGTAAGTATATGAAATGGTTGCATATTTTTGTTTGCAGGATGCCTTGGCAGGGTGACCACAGCAACATGATTGACAGGTTTGATGTTCGTGCACATCTGGACATCATTCCCGAGGCACTAGGTCGCTCTTCAGCTTCAGGGTAAGTAAACCTTGTTTGTTCTTCAGTATTCTTCCCTTGCATTTTAATTTTGCCTGTTTATCTCCAACCTCCATGAGGGTTTGTGCATTATTTTATTTTCACTTATGTGGTTTGTTGCAGGCAAAGTAGGGATGAAGATGATGAAGAAAGCCTGTGTAATTATGAGCGCTACAGAACACTGGTGGAAAACGATGCTTCTGGATGTGAGTGTTATCTCTTTTTTTGAATTTTAAAAAAAGTGTAATCCAAAATTTTCAACTGTAAGTCAAATTTCTCAACTTCCCCACCTTATATAAATGAGGGTAATTAATCATCTTGTGTTCTTCTTGTAGTGAACTGGACAAAATCCAGTAGTCTGCCAGAGTGTTCGCTATTCTTCCAAAATATGAAACTGAAATGTTCTGCATATGATAAAGGGTCCATGTGTTCAGTGATACTTAATGAAAGTACCATCAGCTATGAAAGAGGGAAGATATTAGTGAACCCCCCTCCTTAACCCCCCCCCCCCCCCCCCCTTCCCTCCCCCCACCCTTCCCCCGAAAAATCCTCTTGGGGATGCCGGGGGTTTCAGTATAAATAGTATCCCCACTTTCTGGAAATTGAGTGCTTTAAATTCCCACTGTCGCTGTTTTTCTCATTTGTTCTTTCTCATTTCTACTCTGTTCTATCAATTTACTATACTATCTTCTTTGCTAGACCAGTCACCTACCTTTTTTCTTGAAAACTCTTTTGGGACAAAACTCCTCATTTGTGTGTGAGGTCTGTTGGATCAGCTTGGGAATATTGGACGCTTTCTGCCAAATGGTCACTGGGGCTTCCTATGATGTTATTATTTGGCAATTTAGGCATTTTATATGTATGTGTTTTGTTGATATTTTATAATGATGTTTGTATTCTATTTTGTTTTTTGTAAACGGGGGTTCAAAAAATTAGAGTATAGCCTCAGCGTCCCCTGCATGGGATGTCTTTATTGTGAAATGATCTGCTGGTGGAGTGCCTTCAGTGTTACCACTAGGGTTGTTTTGGCAGATCTTTTATGCGGATCAGGGGTGAGTCCTCTTTCAGCGAAGTTGTGGTCTTGATTTTGTGGTCCTGATTCGGCTCTTTGCAGTCCGCTGGACCCTGTAAGCAATGAATAACTAACTAACCAACCCCGCCAAAAAGGGTACTTATGAACTGCAGATTTTAGGCCACCCACGGAAATTTCCAGATGAGTGTTTTCACTTTTCAGCACCACTGGATAAAGTTTTAGTTTAACGAAAGTTAAATGGATGGTTTAAAAATTCCCTCAAAATTCTCTTGGCTGTGTTTAATTATATCTGGTCTTCTGGTTCCTTTCCCTAATCTTGGCGGGAAGCAGTTGATGTTCCAATCCCTATACCTGGTAAGGATCACTCTGATCCAAACAACTACAGGCCCATTGCTCTTACAAGCTGTTTGTGCAAAACTATGGATAGAATGATATATGAGCTGTGCAAAACTATGGATAGAATGATCTATGAGTATTTGATGTGGCAGTTAGAATCCATCAACGCTCATAATATCTCTCAATGTGGTTTCCGCAGAAACAGAGCACTTCAAATCATCTCGTTCGTTTCGAGTCGTTCATCAGAGACGCGTTGGTTAACGGTGAACACATTGTTTCTGTGTTGTTTGATCTAGAGAAGGCAAATGACATGACTTGGAAGTTCTGGATTCTAAAAGCTCTAGAACTTTTGGGCTTCAGTGGGGACTTACCCATTTTTATAGAAAATTTTTTAACAGAGACAAAGTTTCAGATCCCTATGAGCAGGAGATGAGTGTCCCTCAGGGTAGCATTCTATCTCCTCTTTTGTTTAACATTAAGATCAACAACATAGTTAAAACGTCAAATCTAGCAGAGATAAATCCTTGTTTGTTGATGATTTCTCCATCTTGGCTAAGAGTAAAACCTTGGCATTGGTGGAGTGTCAACTTCAGCTTTGCATAGATAAAATTCAATGGTGTGTAGAAGAAAACGACGTCAAATTTTCGCTTTGTAAAACTGAATGCATTCATTTTCATCTCAAACAGAACCAGGTTTTGAACCTTTCTCTCCATGTTTATGGCCAGCCCATCAAAGTTTTTGTGACATCAAATTTACATTTCTGCCACATATTTAATACCCAAGGGAAAGCTGCCAGAAAGGTCTTAATGTTTTTAAAGTTATCAGCCACACAGACGGGGGAGCAGACAAGCAAACTCTGCTCCTCCTCTATCGTTCTCTGGTTTGTTCTAAATTGGATTATGGTAGCATTGTATATGGTTCCGCTAGGAAAGCCTACAGTATTTGAAAGCCTTGGATCCAATCCCTCATCAAGGTCTTTGGATCTGCCTGGGGGAGTTTTGCACTTCCCTGAAGGAAAGTGTCTACGCTGTGGCTGGTGAACATCCCTTGGAGATCCATAGGCTTAAGCTCGCAATGATCTATTTTCTCACACTTAAAGCAAACCTTGAAAATTCTGCTTATGATTGTGTTTTAAACCCGTTGTTTACATTTAAATACTCCAACAAACTGACAGACGTTCCTCCTTTTGTTATCAGAATATGTCCTCACTTTGACACTGCAGGCATAGATATTGACTCTGTTAACGATGACCAATTGCTAACTGTGCTCCCACCTTGGAACCTCACCAACCCCATTATTAACTTCAATCTCACATCCCTCAAAAATACTGAAGCTGTTTATAAGCAACTTTATCTAGAACAATGTTCATTGTATAAAGAATATGATAAACTTTTTACGGATGGGTCGAAGAAAGGAGACACAGTTGCTGCTGCGCCGGTCTCTGGGAGACACCTCAACCAGCCTTTGCAACAGCGTACACCTGATTTTTGTTCTGTTTATACAGCTGAGCTCAAAGGAATTGATTTAGCTCTAAAACAGGTTTATTAGCCCAAAAGATCCTCATTTCTAATATCTGATTCACTGTCAGTACTTTAGGCTCTTTCCATGAGAAAGCTATCGCACCCTTTTCTGGCAGAGATCCATGACCTCCACACACAACCTGTTTCTGAGGATCAAAAGATAGTTTTTATGTGGGTATCTAGTCACATGGGCATCTGCGGCAATATTGCAGTGGACAAAGCAGCTAAAGAAGCTCTGGATTTAGATTCCCCGTCAGAGATAATCCAATTTGTTACATACTCTGACCTGCGTTGTATGACTGGCTCTTATTGTAAATGTCTGTGGTAGATAGATTGGTTTAATCAAATCAATAACAAATTATTTCAAATTCTTCCAGTTTTGTCTGTTACTTTGCCTAACTTTGCGTCCATTCGCAAAGAAAAAACTGTTTTGGTTCACCTTTGTATTGGGCATACTTATGTCACCCATAGTTTCATTTTAAAAGGAAAAGAACCACCGTTGGGTTTTGCATGTGATAAGTCCTTTTTCCATCCGCCATTGTATGTCTAAATGTGCTGATCTGGTGGAGGAAAAAGAAAGATATTTTGGTTCTATACCTTTTAATGAGATTTTAAAAGTTTGCAATAGTAAACTGGAGTACGCTTGTTAAACGATCATCTGTGGTGCCCCTACAACCTCCGTGTTATGAGATAGGATAGGATAGTATAGGAATAGTAAACACCTGTTTCAATTTTTACATGATGTTGATTTGTTTTACCGCATATAGGTCATGTCGTCTTGTTTATATTCTTGGTTAAATTTTAGTAGTAAGGCTGGTTTTATTGACATCTTTTCTCATATTTAAATGTTAGTAGTTTAGTCTGATTTTGCTTAGTTTTGTGTAGTCCTGATTCGGCTCTTGGCAGTCCGCTGGACCCTATAAACATTTAATATCTATATCTATTGAAGAGAGGCAATGTGAGTTTTCCAACAATGATTTGTTTTATTTTATTAATTTATTTCTTTTTATTAGTTTATGTATAATATTTATTTATTTTGGCCTCCATCTTTGTTGTATTTTTTCAGTGACAGAGGAGCAGTGCCTGAATGAAATTTTCATTGATGAACATTTTGGCCCTCCAGAGAAAAAGCCAGAGGAAGAGAAGAAAAAGTAAGTTTTAAAAAGTCATAGAAATTGAACCTTTTTGCTTATTAGTTTGCATTTGTGCTTTAACAGGTTAAAACTATACAAAACCACTAAACGAGTGATCCACAGTTGCATGCATTTGCATTATCAAATCAACTGGACATGGTTTTTATTTTTGTTTTTAAAACAGGAATGCAGAAAAGAAAGCAGCCATTGGCTACACATATGAAGACAGTACCCCAGCTGTGGACAAGGATGATGATGAAGACAACGACAGTGATGAAGAAAGCAGTGATACTGATGTGGAAACGGCTGACTTGGGTAAACAATTAGAATTCATACCTTCTTCTTCTATTATTTTTCATCGCCTAATATTCCTCCTCCAACTTCATCATTGTCATAATTATTATTATATATTTTTAACAAAAATTGTCTTCTTCATCATCTTTTTTTGTCTTTGTCTTCTTCTTCTTCAAGGTGTTGTGTTTTTGTTGGTGTTAATTATTGTTGTTGTTCATCAGTTTCTGCCATCTGTATTGATCTCAGACCAATAACGGGCAATGTTAAATACTCCATTGATCTTTTGATGTAGATTTTTCTGGAAGAAAGAACTTGAAAATTGTCCTTGGTAACTTGCTACAATAATGTTTGCTCTCAGAACTATTATGCTCATTAGAAACTACATATTGAGAATGCTTTAAGTGGCATAGATGTTGTAGCCCAGTCATCCACACTAATTACCAAAGGCACACATACACTCACTGAAGTATTGTTATCATTTTAGATGTAACGCTGGATGTGGATTTACTGACACCGGACCAAGAGGTGGAATTGAATGCGTTTGCCAATCAGTACGGCATGAAGGGCAAGGACTTTGTCAAGTATGTTCTCCGTCGTCATCTTTTGTTTTCCTCTTACGCTTCTCCTGTTTTTGCTCATAATCCTAGCCTATTCTAGGTTGGAATTTTCAGTCATTTATTTGATGGTATTCACTACACTTCTACAAACGCCTATGTTTTTGCAGTACCCTTGAGTTTTTTGTGTGTGTTAAATTAGAACGTAGTAGTTATTGATGACATTGCTTGGGGGGTTAGAATTGACCGAAAATAGAATGGATAAGACCCCGGGAATGAGCAGTAGATGCGATGCTTGCCACTCAGTGTTGGAAAAAGAAGTTGGTGTTATAGCTAAAGTAGCAGGTTCTGTGTGCTGAAAGGGGGAAACAAAGGCAGCAAACTAATTTGAAAAGAAGTGCCTGGTGGAGGTGTTTAGCAAAGCATTGTCTGATTTTCTTCATCTGTATCCTTATACCTTTGCTGCAGTAGGGGAGAACGGTGGGATTGGGGTTTAACGATAAAATGTTGAATGATGAAATAGTTGTTGACCTCTTTCCTGTGCAGATTGCTAAGAAAGGACAAGGATGAAATAGAAGCGCTGAAGTACGCCAAGCAGATGGAGGAGGAGAAAGCTCAGTTCTCTGTAAGTCACTGGCTGTTGGTTTTTATTGTGACAAAACTTGCTTTGGGTAAGGAACAAATTGTATAAAGCACTTTTTTGGAAGAACGGGGATAGACTCTTCCTTCCCTTTAGCAGTGTTCTTGGCATTTCAAAAATGGCACATGTGTAGGATGAATTGAACTGTTCTTAGAGTTTATGTGAGGCCTGTATCTACTGTAACAGATGATGGTGGAAATAAAAGGAGAGGCAACGTTACAACTCCAAACAATGGTGTAGTGGGCTGGACTCCTCCATTTATTATGTCTTCCTCAATAAAACATTGGACGGTGACTGATTGATTCATTTATTGATTGATTGAAAATGATTGATCATGATAATGATTTTGATGATTGAAATGCATTCAGGGTCGGAAGTCAAGAAGGGAGAGGAGAGCGTTCAAAGAAAAACAGCTTCAAGGCCGTCGTCTCAGCCCTCCCAGGTGAGATAGCCAAGCCTACCACAGGACCTTTATTTGAAATAGCTGAAGGGAGGCTTGCCTTAGCTGCAGTCATGATTATAGGCTTGGAGTGATCATAACTTTGTTTATTCTGATTTAGCCTATGTCCTGTTAGTTAACTATGATATTGATTTTCTGTTATTTTCGTTGAGCACATCCTGTTAGGTTGCAACTAGGGGAGAGGTGGCTAGGAAGAGTTTGCTTGGAAAATGAATTGTGTTCAAACTATCTGGCAGTGTGTGTGGTAGGAAGAAGAGTGTAGGAGTATTATGATGCAAGTTATGATTTGGCACAGGGAGCGCAATTGGCTCAGTGGTGTAAGCAGTGTACTCAAATGTCAGGCCATAACATTGCAGCTTGTACAGGCAGGGTTTCAATCCCGTTGACTTCCTGGAGTAAAATAATAATAATAACTTGTTTAAAAAAAAATAAAAAACCAAAAATTTACATGTAACACTGCACCCCTACTCCTTTGAGAGTATAAACCAAGGTCTAATCTGTGCGCACACTATATGTGCTCTTGTTCCTAAATGTTTTATATTACCGTATTATTTTGGTAATAATAGTTAGGAATACGATATTACATTGCATGATCAGCTCAAAAGGCCTGAGTTCTAGGTTCTTAGTGGCTAGACTTATAGTATTTGGGATTTATTATTGATCAAATTCCATGGACCCTGTGATAATTCTCTTTGGCGTCACCTGCTTGAATGTAAATTGAAAATGTTGATGTCCGTTGCACAGTGTCATATTTTTCAGCTTCAGAGCTGGCTGCAGGTTTGTCTTACTGCTTCATTTCCTCTCTTGTGTGTTCTGCTTTGTTCTCGCTGCCATTTTTCAGAGAGAACAATTTTGTGGATGTTGCTAGGTTAGAAGGTGAAATTGAGTTGGAGTATGTCTTTTGGTGTGCGCTTGCATGTATGTGTGTGGATGTGTGATGTGTGAGTTCTGCCTGGCTCAGTGTAAACAATGGGTTGTATGTGTACCAAAATATGAATCATGCAGAATTTGTGTCTAGTATTTTGAAATTGTGGGTGGACGGTGGTAACATTTTTCATGTATGTTCTTGTTAAAAAAAAACAACTTGGGCCTATCTCATTGAAAGTTTGGCACGGCTGTTGGTTAACGCAGCTGTTTGTGTTAATGTTGATGTCCTTGGTTTTTGTTGCAGTTATGCAGCACGGAGCAGTCCAAAGTATGAGCCATACAAGAGGTAATTTGTTCTGTGATCTGGGGCGGTCTGCACTAAATCATGAAATATCACTCGTTTCGTTTCATGGAATTTTTCGACAAAAGCAGAAGTGTATTTTTGTTTTCAATTCAGGACCAGCTGATAGCTTAACTTTACAATGAACATAACTAGAGTACTTGTTTCCAACTACGTACAGATGTTTGGTGTGAAAGTGGTTGTACAAATATGTAGAATCTTTTGTGTTGAACTGCATCAACATTTCCTGTGCTTATTTTGGCAGTGCATTCATTTTGCTTTGTGTGATTTCAGGATGGGGTCATCATCGAGGTCACGGTCAAGGTCACCGGAGGAGGTTGGCGAGGTCAAGTTCATCACCAGTTTTGGTGCAGAAAGCGATGAGGAGGGTGGCTCAAGGGTGGTTCAAGGCCCGGCCCTCCCCCCTGTGCTGGGTGGTGCCAAACCCAATCTCAGCGCGCTCACTGACAGTTCTCACTCTGACAAATCTGGCCATCAGCCATGGTCGGTGTTTACACTTTTTCCCTCCATTGTCTCGGTTGCCTCGTTGCTCAGCTCAGGCTCACTCACTTCTGCTCAAGTGTTCACCCTGCTCAAATTACTCACTGGTTTTAGGCTTTATGCCAAGCTTCTGCTCCCCACTTCTTCTTTCCCTTTTGAAGTTTTGCTACAATAACATGGAAGAGGAAGACTTGATGCAAGTTGAACACCACAGTTATGTACTTCAGATGCTATTGGGCTACACTAAAAATGGCCTCTCAGAAGAACAAAGCATCGGAGAGAAAAAAAAAGAGGGAAGAAACTGAAAGAATTATGCCAAGACAGTTTTGCGTGAACAAGAAGTGGAAGCTGTGATATTTGGTACACTTCAGATCTCCACAGTGCAACTTTGATTACTAATGGGGGTATAGTTGTTTAGAATGATCCTGTGGGAAAGACTGGATATGTAGATCAGATCTGTTTTGGGGAGGTATTAGTTTCTTTTCTCAGTACTTCTTGCCTTGTCTTCAGTTCTGGGAAAGCCTTAGTTTACGACTGCAGGCTTGTGTTTTTGTGTGTGCATTTGTCTGTGCTGGTTTATCCCCAGTTTGACTTCAGAGCCAGATCTGAAACCTGTACTTTTCTCTGTTGCAGGAAAAGCAAGAATCGACCTTCACGCCTTCGAGGCAAGAGTTCACGCTCCAGGTCACGGTCAAGGTCACCTAGGACAGGGTCATCCATTGGCAGAAGACGAAGTGACAGCAGGAGCAGCAGCAGGAGAGACCGCAGGTCAAGGTCCAGGTCAAGTTGGTCTAGATCTAGAAGGTCAAGTTCATGGTCCAGAAGGTCAAGATCACGGTCTGGAAGGTCAAGGTCATGGTCCAGAAAGTCAAGGGATTCCCGGGATCGTGACCAGCGCAGAGCAGGTCCCATCCCCCGAGAAAGAACTTTGTCCTCTTATGGGCGCTCCCGCTTCAATAGATCTAGGTCAAGGTCACGAGGGCTTAAGCGATCAAGATCTAGGAGCAAGTCCAGGAGCAGATCCAAGTCAAGGTCAAGAAGCTCACATTCAGGGTCATCTTCAAGATCTATGTCACGATCCAGCAGATCAAGCAGGTAAGTATAGGACTAATGTGTTACTGGTGGTTGCTTTCTTCTATTTATGTTATCATTTATTTTATAATATTAATAATGATGGTATTTATATTGCTCTTTTTCCTAGTAACGTCAGTCCAAAGCACAGTTCTCACAAATTCATACTTTTGTTAACATCAAAATACATACGAAAAGGAGTGAAACAAATGAAAATACTAGTAAATTATACAAAGACATAATACAAACATGAAAAAGAATATTTAAAGTAAAATATAGAAGACGAGGGAGGGAGGGAGAGGAGGAGAGCAAGTAAAGAGAGGCGGCGGTGGTCTGAATCAAAAAAGAAGGAATGATGATGATGGTAGACGAGGTCAGAAATTTTTAAGGAAGAGACGAGTTTGTAAGTTGGACTTGAAAGTAGTTATATTCAGAGAGCTGAAAAGAGAGAGAGGAAGAGAGTTCCAAGTTGAAGGACCAAGCACCGAGAAGCCTGTAGAAGAGAGTTTGTAGAGGGGTATTTTTAGCATGAGAAGATTCCTAGACGGCTTGTAGAAGTCAAATGTTCTGTGTGAGGCAAGAAAGGGCTGACCCATGGACGCACTTGTAATAGACAGTACAGATTTTTTAGGTAATCTTCTGAGATAAAGGAAGCCAGTGGAGAGAATGTAGAAGGAGTTTGATAAGATCTCTTTAACACTTCTATCAGTGATGATTAACTGAAACAACTGTGCCTCAATAAGATTTGGTTTGGTAAATTCGCAAAATCAATAAGCCACTGCTGATAGTAACCATCCAGTACTTGTCTGATACTTTCATCACTTGAAACATTCGATACACCACTAATATCGTCAACCTCGTGTTCTTACCCATCAGATGCTCCCCTCCTAGCTGTGGCTTTGCGTAAATCAAAGCCATGAAATGACTCATCATCAGAGTCTGAATTAATGAAATATTCATAAGAGAGGGCTTCATCGTCAAACTTTCATCATTTTGAGACTGAACAGATTTGAAAATCAAAGCTTGGCCAAAAAATCACAGCACCCTTTCTACCAAAAGTACAGCATTAGAAATAGCTCGGGAGGTAACTCTACCTCGTTCCCGATATTCAGAGTCATTTTTGGCAGTAAAAATAGCAACAGTGCATGTGTGCTGTGGCTCTAAACAAGAGCACCCAGCACTGGCGAAGTGTGGCGGCTACAGTAAACGAACAAAGCTTTGCAGTGGATACGACAAGGTGCTAAAGGTTAAACGTCATCTTGGTGCATCTCTCCTTGCTATTTCACTCTTTCTGTCTGTCCTTTGTCTATCTGACACAAGATAGTCCCGCTCTCAATTTTGCAACTCCTTCCCCCTTTTTACATACAAAAAAAGCATTTACCTTTTGTGTTGTCACTTGGACGATAAAGTTCTGTTAACGGTGGTTGGCAGGTCAATGTCAACAAGCCCCAAGCCTCTGCCTGTAGTGGTCAAGCGCTACCGTCGCGACAGCTTGTCGTCCAAATCCAGCATCTCCTCTGATGACGAGGAGAAGAAAGGGAATATGTCTTCCGCCAAGGACACTTCTTCCACCTCCGCTTCCAAGACTTCCAGGCCTTTCTCTTCCTCGTCTTCCAGAAATAAGTGAGTCCTTGGGCAGTACATTTGATGCCACGCCCAGCTTTTTCTGTGTGATTTTAGATGCCATCTTTAGATGGGAAAGGGAAAGCTGATGACCGACCATCCTTGAAAAATTATGAGAGGACGGGAAAATATAGTAGAGCGTTAGATGGGAATCAGGGAGAGAGAATAAATGCATGTTTGTGTGGGAATTCAGTTACTATGGTGAGTGAAATGAAAAGGGCTATAGTAGTTATGATTATGACACTATTGATGCTAATAATGGTGGTGGTGGTAAATAAGGCTGTCGGGTGGGAGGGAGGGGTAGGGAGGAGGGGGTGTTTGGATGGTGATGTTTGTAAAGGTGTTGGCAATGGGACTTTGTAGTTTTGAAGGTGGTAGTCGTGGTTGTCGCAGCGGTTAAGGCACACATTATCGATGTTTCATGGTAAGCTACTTTGGGAAGGGTTAGTGCTTGGAAGGAAACCACCAAAGGCATAACACAAAAAGCTGGACACAAGCGCATGACACACCCCTGTCCACTCAGCTGTGAATGGGTACCTGGATCTGTTTAGAACCGGGGAAGAAAAATCAGCGAGGGAGAGGAGATGAGCACGGCCCTTATTGAGCTGGCCTAGAGAAAAGGGAGCTCCCGAACGCTTCCTTCTAGAAAAAACCGAAAGGTTACGGAGACGCCTTTACCAGTCCAGATGACTATAATAATGATGATAATGTTGATTACGTGAGGATGATGCTTGTGACATTATTTTCAGGTCTGGAGCAGGGAGCAGTTTACTGGGTAAAGCAGGCGGAGAAACTCAAGTCAGTAAGAGCCTATTCTTTCTGCAATAGCCATCTCCATGATCATGTTTTGTTAGGCTTGCTTTTGTGTGCGTGTAGTCCTGTGTGCAACTTTCAAAATGTAATCCAGAAGTCGAAAAATCAAATGTGTCTGAGAGAGAGAGAGAGAGCGAGCGAGCGAGCGTATCTGTGGCTAGATATATTATGACAGAGTAGCACCACAATACTTTACTTGTGCTGTTTAACCCAGGGATTAACACATTTTTATTGTTTTGCTTGTGTTTCCTTCCTAGTGTTCTGAGGGTTTATGGGTCAGTCTAACATGTTAAGGGTCTTTGTGCAGTTGTATGTGTCAGCACCACCTTGATAGTTTTATTTCATTCTTCCCCCCCCCCCCCCCCCCCCCAAAAAGAGAATTATGTATTTATTTATTTAAAATAAAAAAGCTTTATTGTCCCTTTTTATCGGGAAAACAAAAAATCAAATGGCCAAACAAATGTCTAAAAATAGTGCAATCTTCTATGCTTGAAATTATGGTAGAAATTTCTGCATTATTTTTTGAAAGTGAGCGTAAAATACAGTCTAGTGTATAGTGAATTCTAGAGGCTTATGTCCTTTATGCATTCACTTGTAGTATTCTCCTATTTTTGGTTGTATATTTTTGTGTGCAAGGTGTTCCCATATTTTGTGGGTCATATTTCTGAGGTTGAAGTCTGCTTTGACATTAGGGCTGGGTCGATGAGACATCAATGATGATCCTCGCCTGGATTTCTTTTCTTGTTAATTGGCACTTAAGTGATGCGGTTGCTTTTGTAATAAGTACTACATGCCTTTGTAGAACCTTGCTTGTTCTAGTAGATGTGAATAGTTTTGTGAAAGTGTTTTTAGAGATGGTAGAATACAGATGTTTGAATTGTTCACTATTCAATTCTCTTTATTCATTGTTTCTTCCTATCCTATCCTATCCCGTAACTCGGAGGTCGTAGGGGCACCACAGATGATCGTTAACCAGCATACTTCATCTTTCTCTGTCCTCTGCAACCCTGATGGCTTCACTCAGTGTCAAACCAGTCCATTCTCGAGTGTTGTCCTCCCACCTCTTTTTTGGTCTCCCTCTTCTTCTACCTCCTTGCACTGTGCCTTGCAGGATGGTCTGTGCAAGGCCTGATGATGTGGTGACGTGGCCATACCATCGAAGTTTTCGTTTCGTCACCACTTTGAGCAGGTCATCGTGTTGTCCAATGGCTTTTGTGATGGTCTGTTGGACTTCGTCGTTGGTGATGTGCTTGGTATAGGAAATGCCCAAAAGTCTTCTGTAGCACCTCATCTCCATGCCTTTTATTTTTCGTTGTAGATCTGCTGTGAGGGTCCATGTTTCACAAGCGTATAGGAAGATGGAGATGACAAAGGAGCGCAGGAGTCTTACCTTGGAATGTAGACTGATGGTCCTGTCTTTCCAAATGGGCTTCAACCTTGCCAGGGCAGCAGTTGTTTGTGCAATCCTGGAGAGGACTTCCTGTTGGAACCCATTGTCTGATACAATGGCTCCTAAATATTTGAAGCTATGCACTGTGTTGAGGGATTGGCCTTGGACTTTGATGTCCGTGTTGATGCCATCGGTGGTGTTGGTCATCATTTTGGTCTTCTCTGCACTTATTACCATTCCATAGGCTCTGGAGGTGGTGTCAAGCCTTTGTACCAGCTGTTCAAATTCTTGTTCCTCTCCAGCCAACCCATCAATGTGATCCGCAAAACGAAGGTGGGAGATTGCTTCACCCCCTATGCTGACTGTGCCTTCGTGATCTGCAAGGGCATCTGATATGCTGTTAGATCTTTTACTGACAAATTCCCGGGAGGTCTGCAAAGTGTTCGTCTTGAACATTGATGCATTTAGTGTTTGCTAACAACTGTTATTATTTTGTATGAGATTTAGGTCATTGGATCATCCTACCAACAGCATCTTCATTGAGAATTATCATCTCATGGAAATATTATATAGTGTAGATGTTTTTGTCTTGGACTTGTTTCAAGTTTAAAAAAAAAAAAAAAAAAAGATGTTAATGGTCCAGTTTTTTGTACGTAAGTTGTGTGAAATCTAAGATAGATTGTTTCCTTACAGGGCAAGCTAACACCACAGGAACGACTGCGACGCAAAATGCAGGCCCAGATCAACAGGCAGTGTAAGAACACATTACCTTTGTACTGTATCTTGTCCGACAGTAGAGGTAGGCACATGTTGGCTCTGTACCCCTCCTAATATATCACTCGGAATTTCTTATTCACTTTGGTGTTTAGATTAAGATGTAAATTTGCGATCCCTCAGAATTTTGCTTATTAGCTGGTCTTTTGACCAGCCTATTCTGATAGCATAGTGATCGTACTTGTAATTTTTTTTTTTTTTACCAGTCCTAACAGTGATGTGCTGCTTCTGCACTTGGGTGATGACGAACATGAGTTAGTATAATAGTTGTGGAAACGTAGGCACTATTATACTATCAGCCCTTTGCCCTACAAGGCTATTAGCCTACAATGCTTTAGTTTGCCCTAGTTAAATACTGGTGACAAGGATGAATGGTCATGCTGATGATTTTGAATGATTTGATGATTATAAGTATGAGATCGACAATGGTGAACTTTTAATCTGAATTAAACAAATACAAATCTGTAGAGAAGATATTGTTTTGAAATACCAGCAGCAGTGACAGAGTTTCACTTCACACGAGAGTTCAGTTTTGGGTGTTTATTTATCTTGATTTTTGTCAGCCATACTTAATACCAAACAAGATGCAGTTTACCTTGAAATTAGGTTATGATTTGTTATTATGAAATCTTTAGTGGCAAGAAATGTGTGATTTCAGACAAAGCCGACAAAAAGGCTGAGATCAGCAAGTTCACCAAGCTGGAGCAAGAAAGGATGGTAAAGAGCGGAATACATTTATTTATTTATTTATTTATTTTAGCATCTGTTCACATCTGTGATATTAAACAACATTAAATTATAAAATTAAAACAAATGTATTAAAATTGAACAAAAATTAATATAACAGTATAATTATCTAACAAATATTTATAGTTATTGCATATTTTAATTTATGATATATTGTGAAGAAGAAAGAAAGATGGCAGCCAAACTTGCTTGTTCCAGTCTTCACAGAAAATGTATTTACATTAATAATATTTGAAAAATAATCACAAACTAATCTATATATATATATATATATATATATATATATATATATATATATATATATATATATATATATATATATATATATATATATATATATATGTATTTATATGTATGATATATATTTAATTATAAATAAAAATATTTCAACTTTGTTATTTGAACCCAAACTACTCTGCTGAAATATTCGTTAAAAACTAGATTTCAACTCGATGGATCGTTTTAAATAATCAATAATTTTTACAAATTTTATTTCAGTGATGATTGATAGCTTTCAATGATAACGTCTTGGAGAGGGCATCATCGTTATAATTTAGGCCTATGTTTTTAACTTGATGTAATAAAAGTAATTTTCTAGAAAGTCTCGATTTGATGTCATACTTAGTATACAATCATGCTTTTTAGCATTTTCAAATATAAATGTATACATGAATATTTTTATTTTATGTTTGTACATTAACTCTTAGTCTCATATGGCAAAACAGCACTTTGATCTTCTCCTTCATGTAAGGATTTGACAAAAACAAGCCAAAAATAGGTGCATGTGTTTAAAATGCTATATCTACTGAACGGTTGGTCAGAGCTTCATGGGACTTAGTCAGTGTGTAGATAATTGGTAGTTATGCAAGTATGGAGTAAGCTTTAGTTCTGTCAGTGTCATCTGGCTGTGTTACCTGCTATTTTACCTGTGATTATAGGTAATTCAACAAGTATAGATTCTTTGGATGATGAAAGGTCCTATCTGAAGTCAGAAAGAGCGCTAGTGTGCACACTAGACACTGACAAATCACTCTGATTGTCATTCCCTAACTGATCAGCCCTATCATCTACTAATTGCTGCCACAACTGCCCATATGCAGACTGATTATCAAAATCAGATTCTGCCATTTTTAGGGTATCCCCACTCCCGAAAACGCGACCAAAAACTAAACAAAAACTTCGATTAACATGTGTTGTAAACACAAATGCAGTTGACAGGAAGGAAGTACGCTGCTTTTAGAATCAGCTAGTGCTCATGCCCGAATGGAACGGGTTTCCGTTAAGCAGGAGAGAGGTGCTAAAAGTAGACGGTAACTAGGCGCGCTTTACCGCTCTTCATGAGCCGTGACGAGCTGAGCTTTACCGCGCTTCATGAGACTAAGAGTTAATGTGACAAGATTTATTATGTCATTATTTTAGTTGGGTCATCCTACATCAATTTCGTAATCGTCTGGATGCAGGCATGCCTACCCGTACGGAATTTTAGTATTTTTTCCGGAAATTTGAAAAACTTGGCAAGCGCTACGGAAAATACGGATATTTGTTTCACGGTCCGGAAAAAATAAAAACAACATTGGGAAATAAAATCGAACTCGTTAGCCTGTGGTAATGCACCGCGTGATGTTTTTCAGAAGATAGCCGAACCCTGTTTAACTCTTAGCGTCCTATAAGGTTTTCTGTACATTTGCGCCTATATCCTGTAAGGATTTCAAGTTTATTGCAATAAATTGGGTTATGAATTTGAAAAAATTGCAAAAAATTTATTTATTCTCACATTAACTTCATATTTTAGGATATGTTTACAAAATGGTTATTCTATGTACCCAATGAACCATTTTGACTTTAGTACTATTTTTACCTGTTGGAATCTTGTAATTAATTCATAATTACAGGTATTTTATGGACTATGTTAATAAAACAACAACAAGACAGTATGGATTGCATGTGAATGTGTGCACAGACAGTCAACACAGACAAGAAAACTCACTCTGGTTGTCTACACCAAGTCCTTGTGCTCTTTCAGCAATAAGCTCATCAATAAGGTTACCAAACTCACTATTACTGTCGGAGCTATTCCCTGCCATCATGGCCGAAAATTTCGCAAACTCAAACCTCAAACAAAATCGTTTTAAAAGTACACAAAACCACGTCAAATGTGCAAAAACGATAGCGGAAAACACACGGGAACCTTTCCGGAAGTTGACTAAACCTTCTCTCACGCACTGGCGAGTTCCTATTTCCTGTGATTTCATGACTAAAAGGTGCACTAACGAGGCGCGCATTACCGCGCTTCAGGATTACGGGCGAGGCGCGCATTACCGCGCTATATGACGCTAAGAGTTAATGCCGAAAGGCGCAACCGCAGTAGAGACAGGTGGCATCGAAGTTTCCGGTAGAGGCACCGAAGTTTGCCGAGACAGTTTTAGCGCAGTCGCAGTGACGATCGGTGCTCGTGAGATAGAATTCAAAACATGGCGTCCAAACGAATGGCTAAGCAAAGTGATTGTGAATCTGAATCTTCAAAAAAATCGCGCAAAGGGCAGACATATATATTGCTTCGTATTCGGAAAAGTGTCCTTTCGTTATTCACAGCAGCACTGGCTCAAAGGTACGATGTATGCCAACCAGTTTGGCATCTCCGCCGGTGGTATGAACAACATCAAGCGGCACATAGAAGCACAGGCTCTGAAATCTTTTCTTTCGTCGTGGGTCTCCTACATACGTACATAGTATAATTGAGGCCTACGAAAGACGAGACCTCACAGCCTGTGGTGGAAGGCCCACAGCATATCAAGAATTACAATGCTTAGAAGAAGAAAAAGAAGATTGTGGCAGCAAATCAATATATGATTCTTCGCATAATATCAAAAAGGATGAAGAGTAAAAGTAAATACGGAAATCGTAATAGTAATACTGAAATTTGAAAACGCCAATACGGAAACTTCAAATTGAGGGTAGGCATGCCTGTGGATGTTTACAATAAACAGTTCCTGTGCGTTTTACTTTGTGTTCTGGACTGAAGCACATTCTGTGTTTGGCGTTGTGAGCTCTACCCTGTCAATACTGTATTTTCTGCGTTGTGTGGTGGTTGAAAGGACCGTGAGGAAGAGCTTCGGAACAGAACGATGGAGATGCGGCGTCGGGAGCGCGAGAAGCGACACAAGGAGCAGGAGGAGTTGGAACGACAGCGCAGGCTGCGTCGAGAGCGTGACAGCAGTGATAGCGACAGTGACGGTGAACGAGGACGCAAGTCACGCAGGTCCAAAAGCCGTAGTCGATCACCTAAAGACTCGGTCCGACGGAAAAAGTAAGTGGTAGTGCTTAGATTATATTTTAAAGTTGTCTGAGGTGTGGGACGATTCTCCTGAGGCAGCATGTGGGCAGCTTGAGTTAGGTCCTGTATCAACCAGCATTTGAGCTGAGAAATCACTATATAGGAAAAATGAAGTATGGACTTTGAATTGCTGTGGTGGTGACAGATGCGTGCGTTATAAATCGGTGTATTATTGCTCGTAGTTAAAAGAGTAACGTGCTTCCATTTTGGATGGCATGATGGCACAGTGGTTACTGCTTCAAAGTGTCCGACCTGCTTAGTACTGGGATTGGATTGGGGAACACAGGTGTGGAGAGAGAGCCAACTTCACACAACTGTCAACTTTGTACGTGCAGCTGTGCATGGGTACCTACCTACCTAGCTCTAAAATAAGGAACGCAAAGAATCAAAATAAAATCAGCTCCCTCACAAAGCTGGCCCTGAGAAATAGGGACACATATCGTTCTTATTTTCATTTTTGACTCGCAGGAATAGCAGTGCGAGTCTATGTACTTACCTCTGGGGGAAAAAAAAAACAACTAGATTTTTGCAAATCTGTGCAAGATGAGTCCTAAATAGTACAAAAATTACATTTTAAATAAAAATTGTTGTGTCTGTCCATCCCTCTGTCCACTGGCTGGATGCGCAAAACTTGCAAGTGGATTAATATCTCAGAACCTATTTAAACTATCACAACCAAACGTGGTGAGATGGTGAACATCCATGAGACCTCATAAATGATCAGTGAATGAATGACTTCACTTCAAGCTCAAGGTCATATGGTCAACAAATAATAGTCAAAATTTAATTAATATTTTACTTATAATTCTTCGATGCATTATAGATATCAATGAGACACACATCCTAAGCTATAAGCACATTTGGTCAACCTCACTCCAAAGTCAAGGTCACTGGAGCTGTTTGAAGTGGGTTTGTATATGGACCACCCCCCACCTCCTCCCCAAATATAAAAAAAAGTATGTTTACAGTATCCCGATCGACCCTAATTTTTTTGCCAGATCCTACACTTTTTTTGGTATCGATTTGAAAGAAAAGAGAAAAAAGCCAAAAAAAAAATCACACCCCTCCCCAAAAAAAGGTTTAGAAAAAAAAGGAAACGAAAAATAGAAAGCCGACCTACCGACCCTATTTTGATTTCCCTATGTTACCATAAACAGACAATTTTTTTGTTGTACTAGGTTTTTTGAAGTGACCTTGATGCTGAACTATGAGAGCTAGAAATTTTAAACTTGTTGTATTTAGAGATGATAGATTGATCTTTCATATATGTTCCGGTTTTGCATTGATCTTGAAGGTCAAGGTCATTTTAGGCCTTGCAAAAACATGGAAAAAATAGGCCATCATACTAACCCATAGTATGCAACAACATTGGGTTACTTATTTGATCATACATACTGTAAGCATGAGAGGTCATGTGAGGTCAAGGTCACTGAAGGTCAGGGTCATCTGAAGGTCAATTTCTATTTTGGCATAATACAACTTTTGCTGTAGTTATTTGATATTGCAAGAGTGTTGGAGCCCCTGAGGTCAAGATCATCTCAAGGTCAAGATCATAAAAAGATCAGTCAGTATTTGCATTTTCGTTTTTTTTTTCTTTTCTGTGGAATCATTTTCAAGTTAAATATTGAAAGTTTTATAAGGAGCATGTGAGTCATGTGGGCTTTACCCTTCTAGTTGCTTTTTTTTTTCACTGAGTGCAAATAATTTTATGTTGTCTGGCTTGGTTTTTGATGATTGTGGTAACCGTGTGTTTCATTCTGTTCTTATTTTTGCCATATTTTCATTCTCTCTGTTGTTTTATTGCAGGTCAATGTCAAAGTCAAGTTCTCGGTCTCGGTCAAGATCATCATCATCTGAAAGAGGAGGCCTTGTGAACTACTGAGATTGAACAATTGACAATGACAAACCAAATTTCTCTTCATGTTATGAAATATTGATGTTTTTGTTTCGGAGCAAACTGTGACATTACCTTGCTTGGAAGTAAAATATCTATGCTCTGAAAGAAATGTATTCTTTATTTATTTATATATTTTTTAAAGGTTACAACTCTCTTTGTTTGTTAAATTGCTATTGCTGTACATGCGAGTCACAAATCCAATGATAAATCTTTTAATGTAAATGTTTCATTACAACAACGTAACGGTAAACATGTCAAGAAATCAGTTTTGAATAGTTTGCAAATGCCAGCAAGACAAGGTCACATTGTGACAATGATGCATCAAAAATAAAACCAGGTATTTGGAAAAAAGGAGAAAAAGTATCTTCTGTCTGTAAATTATACCTTATTTGTGGTTCTGAGAGACAAAGCAAAAAATGTTACACTTTGTCCCGCACTATTATTGTAACTCTTATCCATGAAACTGGAAATACACACGAAGAAAGAAGAAGTGCAAGACGATACCACACAGGACAGGACAGGAGATTCTGTACAGCTGCACCCTGTTGATAAAGCTCAAACCCTTCTTCAGGATTCATGTCTGCAAGGCATGGGTCCACATTTTAAAACAAAAAATTAAACTATAAATGTTGAATCCAAATTGCAGATTTGTCTTGCAAAATAAAAGCACCACACAAAAGGTACACTTCTCTTGGTCTGAGTTTAATATCAGTGAAAGCCAATTGCCTTGCATATATATTCATCTAAACCACATAACATCTACAAAAACACACAATCTGTTCAAAAGAAATCCACTTGACCATCACCTTGGGCAGTCCTACACAATGTCCTGATAAAATATTTCCAACAACCCACAGCTGCTTAGTCAATCAATGCAAAGGTGATGTGAATATTCCCCCCCCCCCTCCCCCCAAACAGAACCTGGCTTCAAATCAACAATCATCAAATCAATCAATAAATAAACACGTAAGTAAACAAACCTATTAAATCTAAGTACACAGGGGTGTCATAGCTAGATAGCTTGCAAATTGTGACGAAATTTGGCAGTTGAAAAGCTGAGGGAAAGAAAGCAAACTACCCGTCCCTCCCCCTCTTTCTTCCTTCCCACCTCCCTCCCATGCCCCACCCCATCTCCCTCCCCCCGAAATAAAGAAATGAAATAGCAGTAAAACTACAGCACAGAAAATGGACACGTTTTATCGAATTTGACGTAACGTCTTGTCTCACTTTATCTTAGTCATGTCATCAACTTGTCTCCCTTAATAAACACCTCTCAATCTTTAATAAAAGTTGTCCAAAACACCAATACAACTGTAATTAGATTAAGACTTCCAGCATTGTTGCAAAACTAATATGTGGTCCTCTTCCTTTTTTTAATCTGGAGAACTAACATAAATACACATATCCCTGCATTTATTTATAATTTCAATGTAAGAGACGCAAAACAAAGTCTGGTACAATTGTGATGTACACTATAAACGTTGAACACCATTATTTAGAGTGTTCACTTCGGGGATATCACACTCGTTTAGAGAGGTGGCTTCCAGAAATGTACCAGCTCCTCTTCACTCAGAGGCTGCAGCTGAACATCATTGTCACAACTGGATGTCACTGTGGCAGCAGCAGCTCTGTGAGCACCACTATTTATGGCGGCAGTAGCAGCCATTGCATGTTTACGTAGACAAGGCCATTGCATGTTTAGGTAGACAAGGCTTGGTGGGGAGGAAGGCCGCTTGGTAGAGTAGTCAGGGCTGCGTGTCAATGTGCAATGAGGAGCTCTGCGGTATCCATTATGCACATGCCTAATTGGTATACAAGGCTGGGGAACTGGTCTTGATGCTGTTGTAGAATTGAAACAGTGCAAGTCAACCACTTCACATTCAAAGAATGTGAACAAGGCCCTCTTGGTCCACTGAAATGCAAGACAATTTCGTCCTTTGAAAGGAAATTTTTGACTGGAAAGTCGTACTCGTCATCTGTCACATTACACTCTTTCGGAGGTAGGTAAGGCCTCTTGGTGGGGCAAGGCTTGCAGTCAAGGGGATTCTCACTAGCTGAGCAAATGTCGATATGACTGTGCAAGCAGGAGCTCTGCGATAAACATGTCTATAAGCCGCATCTACAAAGCTTGGTACCAAGCACTTGCGAACTGGTCTTGTAGCTGCTTTACACTACCTCACACCTACCTCTTTCTTTCTCTCTTCTCCGCACATAAACACACACTCAATCTCACGCAAACACATGCATAAACGTATATGAGCACGAACATGTACACCATTCACATACATACTTAAACCCGCATAAGCACATTAACACACCCACCCCTATGAGAAGCCAGGAACTAGCCAATGCGGCTAGAACTAGAAGCATTTCTTTAGTGCAGATGCCCTCAAGCATACAAAGGTTAAAACAAAAAAAATCCACCACACTGAGTATGGATATTGGCTGCCAGCAAGTTCTCTGGTATTCCGCACAATGAAAAGATTACTTAGCCTATGTTTGGACCACAACAGTTTCATCTGTTACACACTTGTACTTGTGTTCAGAATTATATGCAAGCGTTACAAATTTTAAAAAAAGTATGCCTGTGCGTGTGATTGAACTTTGAAGCATAATTGAAGTGGTGAAGGTTTCCAACATTGCTTTTGATGTTTTTTTTTATGCTAAAATGTTATAGTTTGTTTGTATGTGGGCTGAAAACAAGAAAAAGATTAATGAAGAACAAGGTGAATAATGCATACACATTTTATTCTTTTGACAATTACATATAGAAAACTTATATTACTGGCTAATTCAATTCAATTCAATTCAATTCAATATTTTATTTTAAAGTCTCTTCACGTTGTGATTTTAGACCACTTCATTCTCACATTATTATTATTATTACGGATTTGTATAGTGCACATATTTTGCATGCCGTACTTGGCGACTCAAGGCGCTGGTCGATACAGGATCTAACTCAAGCCGCCCAAGGTGCCAACTTGCAGCCTTTGGGTGCATCGTAATAACGCTCCAGATAACTGAGCACAATCCTGGGCAGCCAGGGATGGGGGAGAAGGACTTAGGTGCATGCTGGGTGTGTTCTTGTCATCGGCACTCACCCATCTAGGACATGAGCGTCAGGATCTTTAAAGTCCGTTATGATGGAATGTATGGGACACAGACTAGACCTCGGTTTAGACTCTCATCCGAAGGAGTAGGAAACGGGAGTAAAGTGTCTTTCACAAGGACACAACACAATGCCCCGACCTGGGCTCGAACCCGGGACTTTCAGATCCGCAAGCCAAAGCTCTGCCATTTGGCCACCGTGTCTCCCTACATAACATGTATACCTTGCAATGCGGAGGAACATGCTGAGAACACACAAGATTGCTGGCTGTAGTGCCATGACACACCACGCAGGTCTCTGCCATGGAACTAACACAGTATGCCAGCTGACAATTTAGCCCTATGCGCCTCCTAAAGCAGAAGTTGAAGGCCCAGCCATGGAAAATGTAGTTGTCCTACCTATTTCAAAGTTTCAAGCATCTGCACAAGAATTCCTTGTTCTCATTCTTATGTGCTGTGGTGTTTCATAAAAATGATAACGATGCAATCCATTGTGAGAGCATGATCAAAGTAAAGAGTTTTGTATGCGTATCGTGACTTCGGCAGCTGCTTTAATTTCAATTCTTGCCTTGGTGGTGGATGTTATACACACAAACAGTTTGAGATTTTATTTTCAATTATGCATTCGATTTAGCATAAACTTCCACTTACACCCCACATGTATGTGTGGGCACACTATTAATAAGTAATCTATTTAATAAAAAAATAAAATAAGGGAAAGATTACTCTGTAATTAGCACTCTAGTGCGAGCACTAACTCTATTAAACTTGATATTTCCTCCTTCATTTCACAGATTTTAAAGGTCCTAACGCTCAAGTCTTAGGTGTGGCAGATATAAACACACCCAACAAAAAAAAAATCTTATTACATATTGCTTTGGGTGGCACTGTTCTGCTGCTGCTAAACTTTGCTGAGAAGGAACCACAAGGAAGTTAAAATTTCATCTAAATTTAAAAACAATGAAGGAAATTCGTTGTTTTGTTGGTTAAAAAAAAATTTCTTCTTTTAGAGTATGGAAGGTAGAGTAGACTGATTGTTAATTGGTAACAATTCCTGTCTTACCCTATTCCGTAACTCGAAGGTCGTTGGGGTACCACAGATGATCGTTTAACCAGCGTACTCCATCTTTCTCTGTTTTCAGCAACCCTCATGGCTTCGTTCAGTGTCAAACCAGTCCATTCTCGAATGTTGTCCTCCAACCTCTTTTTCTGTCTCCCTATTCTTCTGCCTCCTTGCGCCATGCCTTGCAAGATGGGTTTCGCAAGGCCTGATCGGCTGATGCTCTGGTGATGTGGTCTTGCCATCGGAGTTTCCGTTTCTTCACCACTGTGAGCATGTCATCATGTTTGTCCAATGGCTTATGTCAATGAAAATATAAGTTTAGCGACTGGACTGCCTGGACTGCGTCTTGGTTAAGTGGTAAGAACCTTGAACAAACACGGTGTTACATGTACACGAACTGAGTAACGACATGGGAAGACCGCTGTTTTGAGTCAGGAAAGGTAACTTCGTAATTCTTATGGTCGTATTGTTGAAGGTGAGTAGTCTTTTCTTGGTACAAACTTTTTCCAGACCTTTTATTGGCCCATCGCAAATCCCTTGGGCAGCTATAATGAAAAGAACGTTTCCTTACAGTATGTACTTTGAAGATTGGTAAGAGTAACAGATATAATTTTCGTCGTGCTGCATGCAATGTGCGCTAGAAAACGAAAGTTGAGTGTAAGGCACTTGCCGGAAACCAAATGTACGTCATCCAACAGCGTCACGTGACCCTGCCAAAAAAAATCATCTCCAAACGTGCCTGCTTGAATGGTCGGAATAGCATAACGTTTTGACGTTGCAGAAAACACACGAAGTTCAAACCTGTCAGATAGTTGTGGTGCTAAACAGGTGAGCAATTGGAAAAGCTTTCAGTTTCTTCATCAGTGTTGATCGTGGTGCATGTTTCCTAGAACGGAACAGACAGCAAAGGAGGGCACAGCATGCTGTCTGTAGTTTTGAGTTGTGTGGCCTAAACACAAAAAATTACACACTAAACTTAGCTTGAATGTGTCGCTGGCCCGTTTTACTGCAGGGCAGGGCGTCGATCTCTCCATTACCTCATCTCTATTAGGCAAGACACAATAGTGTGAGTGTCATGTTGTTCTATTCAACCGCCGTGTTGTTTAGCTTGCAAGCCTTGTATTGTGTGTGACTTGCAATGACTCCACGTACCGTCTCTTTAGTATGTGAAGTATGTGACCCAACCCTGAACTGAAGGATCAGATTCTACTGGACTGTAAGTTGTCGTTGGTTTGTATATGTTTTTCCTCGTGTGCGCTACTACCATTTTCAATGGCGATGGGACCTGTGCCTATATTTGCAGTGCACATTAACTCTTTGAGTTCACCAAAGTTAGATTCCAAGTTCTTAGTCTTTTATTCTGAACTTTTAAAGCTATGAATTGAGAGAGAGAGAGAGAGAGAGAGAGAGAGAGAGAGAGAGAGAGAGAGAGAGAGAGAGAGAGAGAGAGAGAGAGAGAGAGAGAGAAACACAGGAATACCCAAATACTAGTAAACGAGTTTATTCTAAAACCTCTGAAGCTGTTAAGCGCTAATGACTGGGCTGACTGTTTCTGAACTTGTGCTATAATTTAGCTTGGTTTCACTTTCAGTCATAGACATTATTTGATAGCATTTGTTAACTGTAGTGTATGTCAAGTTTCTTTAATTTCTCAGCTAAAAGCGACACTTTCAAATTTTAATTCCAAAATCGTTACTGTGGTGATTCCATAATTTCAGTTTCATGACTAAAAGTAACACATTTTTCTTCCAAAATCGTTACTGTGTTACTGTCGTTCTATAACTTCTATTTTAAAACTTTTTAAAAAAAAATCAGGATAACATTGTTTTGGTTTTGTTTCTGTTCATCAAATGTCTGCCGCTTGCCTGGTTTTGTTTTTTTGTTTTTGTTGTAATGGTCTACAAGTTACAACCTTACTCTTGTTTATTATCAAATTTATTATACACCATCATGGTCTTGCAACCCTATGCATTTTAATGTGCTGTCTGTATAGGCTGTAATTCTTATTGTGAATTCATCAACAATTTTGCCAGGATGGGTAGTGTGCTTGACCCATATATGTGACATACACAAACGTGCCATTCATTGTTATCAGACATTGCAGTGTTTGTATTGCACTGATTTACAGCAGTCCTCGTATTGCTGATTAACTTCACAGATCTCTGTTCTTTTTACTGTGTTTTGGGAGTCTGTCTCATATATTAACTTTACACTTCAGATTCAGGCTCAGGTGTATTTATTTTTCTGTTATTACATTGTTTACTGTGTTTATGTGGCAGTGGTAATTCAGCCCTGTCTTTGAGGTTGAATAATTTCATGAATATAATTATAAGGTAAGACTACTTGTTGACAGCTGAGTGATGTGAAAACTCCTTAGTGTTTGAGAATAGATCTATTTTAGAATTTATTATGAATATTGCCAGTTTGTAGTTACTCAAGTCTCAACTTACTGTGTGTTAATTTGTGGATAATTAGTGCATCCACCCCTCCCAGTCTTCCCCTTCTATTCACTATTCAGTCTCCACGGCTGAAGTATTGAAACTTGTAACACGTTTTTTTACTAATATAAGTAATAAAGAGAACTTGTTTCTATTCAAATTGACTAATGTATCAAGTTATCACACTTAATAATAATAATAATAATAATAATACAAGATGCTATATAGGCGCCTTTTTCCAAATCAATCAGGCTCAAAGCGCGGCGATCTATACCAACATACACGCTCACCTGTCTCATCGACCCTCACACACACCAAATACACAGATCCATCATTCAAACAGGTGGTGTAAAGGCAGGGAGATCGCTATTAGAAGACGGAAAGAAAATCGAATTTTTATTTTTGAAATTTTTTATATTGACTGCGTCCTGTACCATTATTGAAGGGAGGGAGGAAACTGGAGTGCCCGGAGAAAACCCTCGGTGACCTCAATAGTCTCGTACCTAAGTCACATATGTTCACCCCTTGCGGGAATCGAACCCGCGACCTTCGGCATAGGAAACCGGCGACTTATCCACTGCGCCACAAGGCCACACTTAAAATATTCACGCTGAAACAAAAATAGGAATTCCTTGAAATAGAAACCCTTTAACCTGGCATGCACAGTTTGTGCGCTAACAATGGCTCATTTATAAATTTATGACAATGACTTGGTTTTTGTATTCCTTCATAAAGGAAGAAATTATTTCATATGAATAAAGTTACTACATACCTTGGATCAGGTGAAGAACAAATTTAAATTAATACATGTATGAAGTTTCATGCGAACTTAACAGACATAACTCATACATGTATTATACACATAATGATATAAATGGAATGCATACACGCGGCATGTACACACACACACTCACACTCCTCCCACACCCTACATCACACTCCCATTCCCCATACCTCATTCCCTACAGCACACACAGACACAGAGAGCCTAGTGGTGAGGCTGAAGTTGACCTTTGACAAAGGATGCAATTTGCATAATGGTACCTGTGGTCTTTACAGAGAGGTTGGCAGGTCTCAGGAGGGTTTGGGGAAAGATGGAGGGGGGACCAGTATTGACAGTAGCAAGGGCTCTTCAGCCAGAGCCTACTGAGTATCACTATCAGAGATTATTTAGGCAAAGCCATCTCAGTAGTGAGTCGGGGAAAAAAAATTGTTATAACAATTTTTAAAACCAAATTCTGTAGTACCACCTTCCAGTGTAATAGCTTAATATTAAATGTGCAGTGGCATACATGTAAATTTTTGTAATGCATTGCATCCACTGTCACAAGAATGGGTGTCCCATATATCATATATTATATATATGCAAAAGTTTACAATAGAATAAATTCAACCCCAGAAAACAGATTGTGCTGTAAAGCCACAGTGCAGTAATTAAGGCATTATTGATTTTTATCTTTCTCATTTTCTAGCTGATTTTCAAGTATTTTCAAAATAGAGAGGGAGCCTCGTGTGTTACATTATCATTTTGCATTATTGTCCCAAACTTCTATTATGAATTATTCTATATGTTCATAAAGGATCACGCCGATTCGTATTACTGTAACAATTGAAGGAAGCAAGTCATGTGATGTTTAATATGTTATTATTAGTTGTCTCCCTGATTGTTTTCCAGTGCATTATGAATCGTTGAATTTGATGGGATAATGACTTTTAGTTTTATTCGAAAACATCTTACTTTCCACTCAGTTTCATTTGTAACACTACCCCTTCCTCAGGCAATGGTAGTGCAATACATCTTTTAGTTCATCGTGGTTAGGTCCCTCAGTACAGGTGCCTCGCCTCCACTGGTCCCTTGATACTCCTGAGTGTTTGCTAACTCCCTCTTGGCCTTCTTGTTAGCGAGGGTCTTTAAAAACGACAGTATTGTGAGAGAGATTAAACAGGCATGGGGAGTTGACATTGGTCACTGAGGGTCTGAAAATCCCGATAGACACTGATCATGTCTCTAGATTAAACAACTAGGTGTTTCAATGGTGATGGGATAAGAGTAGGAACATTCTGCTGGGCAGTGGATCTGGGAGAGATCAAACTGGACTTGAGAGTTGGCATTGGTCAAAGAGGGGAGCAAGTGCCAGTTGAATGTCTTGTGGACCTGGGCCATACTCATAGATAGATTAGAAGTATAACTGAACGCAAGTGGTGTTTTTTCAAGGGTATGGTTTATTCTGCTGAACTATGGCTCATATGATTAAGAGATATTGTTCAGGAGCTGGAAGTTGACACTGGTCATCGTCAGTTTTTTTTTTTTAATGATTGTACAGGCACTTGAAGTTGACACTGCTCATCGGCGTATTTTTTTAAAATGATTGTACAGGCCGAGGCGCTGGAAGTTGACACTGGTCATCAGTATTTTTTACAATGATTGTACAGGCGCTGGAAGTTGACACTGGTCATCAGGAATCTGAAAAAGCATTCTGAACATTGGTCATAAAACAGATAGAATTGGACTCTGAAGTGTTCTGAGTGATGATGGACAATGTCACAAAGGTATCAGAACTGTACTGGATAGTACTGATAGAATGATTCTAAAACAGGAGCTAGAGATTGACACTGGTCTCAAAGTACTGCTGGGCAGAGGCCGGCCATAAGCATAGCTGGACACTGGTCATATTTTAGATGAAGTAGTGGCTAATGCCGTAATGGAGAATTGTTCAATAAACAGTTGTCTTGCCTTCACATTCAGCGCTACATCTTCTGCCAAGTTGTATTAGAGAGTGTTGTTTGAACGTGCTATGAGCTCCGTTACCCTTTACAGCGTTAGTCAAGTTCTTTATCTGTTACCTTTTTTAATAACAATGTTTTCAACATAAAACTGGGTATTTTGTTTTCTTGATTCTCTATCAGTGCGGTCATTTGTATTTGACTTAGTTAATTGATGAAAAGAAGCTTAGTGCTTGGTGGTGTGGAGACTAGAGAAAGCAAGATCAAGACTTTAATGATATAATTTTAGTACTTAATTTATTAAAGTTTAAACTATAAGTTTGAGGTTGCATAAAGTCAGAAGACAAATCTGTGGTACATAATTTAATACTTAACAGGGGATACACAAAATGTATTCATTTACATTATAATTTTATATGTTGGGCAAATGGGAATTGACATTGTCATCATGAAGACCTGTATAATCAATGATTTGTACTGTGAAGTCAAGAGGACTAGATAATTTATAATAATTACAGTATGTAAAAATTCATTTACTAGTTGATGTGTTGGACTGAGTAGGAAATTAAGCTCAGGGCCATTGGTTTGAAATCAGACATGATAGATGATGTCAGGTCAGCAAAGCCTCCTTGAATTTGGCTGACTCCATCCCTCAAACACCTTTCCGCTTCATTTAATTTGTGGACTACTAAATTGATGAAGCTTGCCAGCCTCTATCCTCACTTTCTAGTAGTAATGGTAGTAGTAGTTTCATGTGTAGGGAATGGTTTTCTGAGATGCTGATGCTGATTGATTCGTTTATTTTCTGAGTTCTGAATTTGATTTTGAGGGATATTATTTGGTTATCTGATAAGTGATAACAAATATAATATGCCGTTATGGCTTACCCGCTTGATTTTTTGCGGAAGTAGTATAATCACTAATGTATTGTGGTCTTGTGTTATTTTTTATCAATTTTGTTTTGCTGACTTGTTTTGTAATTTGAATGCAGATGAATAATGTATTATTTATTTTAATTGTTACCATTAGATGTACTATAAACTGTATTTAACTGCCATGCTGCTTGTTCAGTTGTTTCCTTATTGGTGGTCTTTTTTTGGCATGATATTTTTACTTAATGTTGTCTCCAAAACAATGCATTAAAAAAATAGAAGAAATTATGGTCTTACTCTATCGGTACTTCTTTGATGACCATGCCACACATTCTGAATGAAAAATTATCTTAGAGTAACTTTCTGATTTTCACGTCGAGTTGGTCATGCCCTTTATATGTGAAAGGGTTAATGTATTTAGTACAATTATTGCTTTATTAAGCTGTCTGATTAAATTTTTTAAAACAATCCATAGAACGCAGCCCTGCCTACCCACCCAACCTATTTCCCCCATTCTTCCCCCATCCTCCACCCCCCTCGCCTTACCCCTTCACTCCCCTCCCTCCCACCTCGATTTCCGCATCGTTATACAATTTTGTGATTTGAATTTTCGCTACTTCAAGTTGTGGGCACCTTCTCCTGAACATCCGCGCCAGTTCCATGATCCTCCTTATGTCTATCCATCTCACTCTCACTCTATTTTAGTTCTTTTTGTGCCAGGTTGTTTGAAGCCTCTTGCTGTGAAGTCGTTTGAAGTGTGTGTTGGCGAGTGTTACCGGTCTATTACTGGCAGGAAGTAGGAGCACTAGGCTGTCTTTTCCCCTACATTTACCTCAGAGGTAAACATACCATGCGGCAGTAGGCTTTTCCCTTTCGCAGGCCTCTCGCATTTGATCTTCCAGGTAGCTCCATTCACATATAGCTAGGCAGAAGAAGATTAAGAACTTCTACTATAGTATAATTATGTAGTGTGTTTCTAGGTATGAAACATTTTGTTTTATTTAGAGCTTCATAAGTTCAGAGAGTTTCTGAAGGCGCTGGCCACCAGCAACCAGCAGGCACAAAATTAGTGGAAAAGTCTGGGTGGAACCCACTATTGGTCCAAAAGACACATACATATTTACACCTGTACACACATCCACTCACACACTACTGGAGGTTATTGAACTGGCCAGCTGTACGCCTCTACAGCGATTACCCCACACCAAACAACGTTAGCTAATTGACCGTGATCACAAGGACCGTGTGGTCACGATGATTAGTCTAGACTGCTGCTGGCCCCAGATTCGCCAGATCGTTTGAACCGCCAAAAAGATAATGTGTCCTGCATATAGGCTAACCCAGGTCATTCTGTTTCCATAGTTTTTTGTTTGTTTGTTTGTTTGTTTTAATCTTAAGCTATTGATGCGCGAAAGAGGATGGATTTGCCATGCCACGGGAGTCTTCGATACTCCCATTGTTGCACGTATGAGAGCAGTGTCCGTACAAACTATGGCGACAAATTAATCACCAATAGTGTTGGCAGCGTGAATATTTCAGTGGCCGTTAGTACGTGTCAGTTCTCAGGCCTGTCAATACTACCTTGACGGGTCAGTAAAACAGTAATTGAGTAATTCTGTTTGTCCGTCTCTGCCTCTCTCTCTCTCTCCCCCTCCTCCTCTCCCCATATCTGGCTGTCTCTTAATAAATATTTCATAAATGCATTGTCTCGGAAATTCGCTCTCGCGTGCGTGCGTATGTGTACATGTATGTGTTGTATGTGTTCCCCCCACCCCTCACTCTGTCTCACTCTTACTGTCTCTCTCTCTCTCTCTCTCTCTCTCTCTCTCTCTCTCTCTCTCTCTCTCTCTCTCTCTCCAAACTCTTTTTTTTTTCATTTTTCTTTGTGTCTCCGTCTCAGCTCGCACCCTGTCGCTTCTGTTTCTCTCTCTCTCTCGCTCTCTCTCTCTCTCTCTCTCTCTCTCTCTCTCTCTCTCTCTCTCTCTCTCTCTCTCTCTCAGCTCGCACCCTGTCGCTTCTCTGTTTCTCTCTCTCTCTCTCTCTCTCTCTCTCTCTCTCTCTCTCTCTCTCTCTCTCTCTCTCTCTCTCTCTCTCCCTCTCTCTCTCCAAACTTGTTTTTTTTCCCTTTCTCTTTTTGTCTCCGTCTCAACTCGCAATCTATCTCTCCCTCTCTGTCTCTCTCTACCTTCCTCTTTCTCTCTCTCTACCTTCCTCTCTCTCTCTCTCTCTCTCTCTCTCTCTCTCTCTCTCTCTCTCTCTCTCTCTCTCTCTTTCTCTCCCTCTCTCTCTCTCTCTCTCTCTCTCTCTCTCTCTCTTTCTCTATTGCTGGTTTTTATCGTTTGTTAAGCATACAGTTGTTCGCAAGTTATGTATAATATTCATAGTTCATGTAAACATTACTAATATTGCTAAAACCTCCGTTTTACGACCTTTTAAATTGCCAATATAACGAAGTCTTAAATTGGAGGGGTCTTAAAAAGGAGGTAGGACATTTTCGAAAAAGACATTTAGAAAATTAATTAAGTAAAATAAATACATGTACAAAAAAGTACACATACGTGCTGAGTGCATGCATGTTTGGAGTTATAACTATTTATAAGATAACCCCATTAATATTGTTGTAATGCATCGTCTGCTGTTAAAAGTTGTAAGCGAAACTGTTTTCTTCAAGCGCACAAATATAGTATTGTTTTGGAATCAGAATTTTTCAGATGCTAGGTCGTAAAATTTAATTATTTGAAGGTCGCAAGTCGCATTTTAGAGGTAGTTGTTTAAGAGAGGTCGTTTATATAGTACAGACCATCGGTGATTTTTTTTTTTTTTTTTTGCGGTCGCATGTTGGAGGAAGTCGTTTAAGAGAGGGTCTCAAAACGGAGGTTTTACTGTACTATAAATGATTGTGGTGGTAGTAGCATTTACGTTGAAATTGAATCATTCAATTTTGTGTGAGGTAAGTGCGCTATATAAATCGATTAATATTTTTAAGTAGTAGTTTATTATTATTATTATTATTATTATTATTATTATTATTATTATTATTATTAAGTAGTAGTAGTGACATCCGAATTACACGAACTGATTTAAGTTAACGGTTGTAGTGACGGTGATTGTAGCAGCTTTAACATCCGATCAACAATGTTATTGTTGTGATTACAGTGCATCGTAAATGACTAAACAATGAATGCAACAGTGCCATTAATATTATCATAGTCGATAGCCAACTACCGCGGGACAACCAAAGTAATTATTATAATACTGGCATTATATTTTTTGTGTTTGCATGTGCAATTATTGCCGTGTTGCCAAGTAGCCTACTATTTATATAAATATATTCCTTTTCTGTCTCTTCCATCTGTGGCATTCTCAAGTGGGTAAAAACAGTGTAACAGTGTAGTTGATCTTTTTACCTTCTAGATCACATTGCAGAACACCTGGCGTTGTTATTACTAAAGAATACGGCATTCGAGACGGTCTTACACGCATTTTTTTTTTTTTAAATCGTAGCACTCCCCTCCCTTACCCCCCTTCCTATACCCACAGTTCCTTATTTATTTTCTTCTTCTTCTTCCTTTATTCTCCCCTCCCTCCCTCCAATCTCTTTCTCACTCTCTCTCTCGCTCACTCTTTCACTCCGTTTCCTCCTCATTCTCTTTCCTATTTCGCTTTTGCCTTTGCTTACTTCCTCTTTCTCTTCCTTCCTCCTACATCTATTCTCTCTTTCTCTCGCCCCCATCCTCTCTCTCTCCCCCTTCCTCTTTCTTCCCCCACCCCACCCCCCCAACAATCTTCTGGCATCGATTACCTCACATGCAGAAGCAGAAAGCTAATCCTATGGTGACGTCAGCAGAGTAGTAGCAGTGTCACTGAACTAGTATCATAAGTATTCGGATACCTCGTACCTCGGCAGTAAATCTGACAGTAGCTGTGACAATTATCTTATGTACTGTCTAAAAGTCAGCGTCATTTTAAAAATATACATTACCACAGCAGTTGCGGTTGGACACAATGGGAAACATCGAAATATGAAGCTTGCACGATGTATGGTTTCATGCGAAGCTCAAAAGACAAATCTCTTTACACAAAATTTGATAGTTTCCTCCCCATCCCCTTCCCCTCCTCCTACCTCCCCTTTCCGCCACCCCCACCCACCCAACGAACACGAAGTTTTGCCTGTGGCCGTGGGAAAGTTCAACATCCCCTCCATGTAATATGTATATGGTCGGTCTGATTACAGAGTTAAATATAACCATTCCACGTAAAGTGTTTTGTGCTGAAAGCATTCAAAACTAATCGTTGTAATATATGTTGTTGTTTTTTTAAAAGAATTCTACAGCCTCTCCATTTACAGTCGGTTATGACGAAAGTGTTAAAAATAAACCACTCCGTGCGTGTATGATTGTTGTGATGTCAGAGATAGCTCCATTTTCAGTGAGCTGTTTATAGGCTGTATTTAAAAAAAAAAAACTGCATGTGTGAGCTGCTCTCTGACACTCTTGCATGTATGTGTGGTCTGCTCTGTTGTAGTTCAAAACTGAAAGAGAGGTGAGGTTGGGGCGAAGAGGAGTGAAGGGAAAAAAAGAATATTTTTATGAAGCAAGTTGCACTGTTAAAAGTTCCAATTAAAGTGTGACGTGGGATTCTATTGTTGCTGGGCTCTGCACAATGGACTGCTATAACCCTCTCGTCTTATTCTATGGGGACCGCTAGTGAACCACCATGTGAATTACCTTAATACATTTATTTGTTTAGCTCGGTCTGTGTGTAGGCTGGGGTACAGAGATAGATAGAAAAATGGTAAAAGATCACTGTCACACTAGCTTTCACACGGCTATGAATCATATGTAGTCCAGCCACTTGATAACAGTAAAAATCACACATTTATTTCCTCTACTCTATACACGATCTTCGATGTACGAAACTAACTTAAAAGTTCAAATGTCAATGCGAATGGTTCGCTCGCTGATAGTCTAGGCGGCTACTTTTTCATCATAGGGCACTGGTTACTTTCTGCCTTAATGGTCATATCTTGAAGAGTGGACTACTGTGGTCCTGTTTATACAGAGTTTGGTGCACTGAGTACTTTGTACTTAACTCAGTGTTCGAAGAGCTGTGTTGCGGTTGATTCCTTGACACGCTGTGTTGTCTTGGAGTTTTCTCCCGGTGGTTAGACAGGTCTGTGGGTTCGGGCAAATAGAATAGACCCAACGTTTCCCGGCGTGTCGTAAGAGGCGACTAACAGGGGTGATGTTAGCACGGCATCACTGGGCGAAAGTCTTCTACACAGAAGTCACCGGCCAGGGCGGAGGAACCTCACGTTACTACAGGTTCAACGACCACGTGCTCAGGGCCAAGGCGAGCCACACTGTATTCGTGGATTTCGGCTGTGGCCAACAGCCTGGAGAGGATTGGGCCCTGCCAGGTCTTTTTTTTGCCCAAGACACAACACATGATGAGGCTATCCACTAATTCCATGCCGGATCGGTCGTCGCCCGGCTACACAAGGACCGCGCCTTCCGTTGGCCACCAGGACGGAGGTGAAAAGTATGCTACTGATGGACAAATTAGCAAGATCCGCACGAGAAACAACATCGTCATAGGAACCTGGAATGTCAGGACCCTAACTGCGGAAGGAAAATTAGAAGAACTGGCCCACGAGCTGGACCACTATCGATGGAACGTTCTAGGTATCAGCGAACTGCGCTGGAAAGGCCTAGGTGAAACAACGACTGACAAAGGCCACAAGCTCTATTTCAGCGGTAGAGATGACAGGCACGAACACGGCGTTGGATTCTTGGTCCACAAGAACATTCTAGCCACTGTCATGGGTTGCCGCCCAGTCTCCAGTAGACTCATTACCATCCGTCTGAGAGCAACCCCTTTCAACATTACCATCATCCAGGCCTATGCCCCAACATCAGACTATGAAGACAGCGAAGTGGAGGATTTTTATGAAAATATACAGGCGGTCCTTGACCAAGTGCCGAAGAAGGACATAGTCATAGTGCAAGGCGACTGGAATGCCAAGGTTGGCCAAGATGCGCACCACAACTGGGGAGACACATGCGGACCCCACTGCAACAACGAGACAAATGACAGGGGTCTGAGGCTATTGGAGTTTGCCAGATACAACAATCTGGTACTGGCAAACACGCTTGGTCTCCACAAAAAATCCAGACGATGGACATGGCACAGTCCCGGCGGGGAACATCACAACCAGATCGACTACATCATGGTCAAGAAACGCTTCAGATCAAGCATCAACATTGGCAGGACACGCACTTTTCCAGGAGCAGACATTGGAAGTGACCACGATCTCGTGATGATGTCTTTCCGGCTCCATTTGAAGAGAGTAAATACAGCAAAGTGCACTAGGCTGAAGTTCGACCTGGACAAACTGCAAGACCCGGAGGTGGCAAAAATATTTCAGGCCACAATTGGAGGGAAATTTGCACCACTGCTTATTTTGGGGGCAGGCGAAGTAGATGTCAACACCATGACCAATACCTTCAACTCAGCTGTAACAGATGCCGCCACTGAGATCCTTGGCAAGCACCGACCAAAGAAGAAGCCGTGGATCACACCTGAACTTTTGGATCTGTGTGATAAACGAAGAGAGTTAAAAAAGAAAAAGAACACCTCACAGGGAGCTGATGTCTACCGAAAAATCAACAATGACATCCGAAAAGGCATGCGCACAGCAAAGGAGAACTGGATAGAAGATCAATGCCAGGAAATAGAGAACAATCTGAACAAGAACAACAGCAAGAAGGCCTACCAGACGGTGAAGCGGCTGACAAGTGTTAAACAGCCCAAAGTCTCCACTATCCAAAGCAAGTCTGGCATTTGCCTTACAGAAGAACAAGAAGTCTTGGACAGATGGACAGAGTACTGCTCTGACCTTTACAACCATACACCAAATGGAGACCCATCAGTTCTAGCATGTCCCGAGAGCAGAGAAGAAGAAGAAATCCTCCCAATTCTCCGGGAAGAAGTTGAGGCAGCAGTGCAATCGCTGAAGAAAGGGAAGTCAGCGGGAGTGGACAACATACCAGCGGAACTGCTACAAGCAGGAGGAGAAGCGATGACTGATGCTCTCACCATTATCTGTAACAAGATCTGGCAGAGTGGGGAATGGCCTACACCATGGACCCAGTCGCTTGTCATCACTCTTCCCAAAAAAGGTAACCCTCAGGAGTGTGAAAATTACCGCACCATCAGCCTCATCAGCCATCCCAGCAAGGTCCTCCTGAAAATAATACTCAACAGGTTGAAACCACAAGCTGAACAAATCATAGCTGAAGAACAAGCAGGATTCATGGCAGGGCGAAGTACCACTGAACAGATTTTCAACCTCAGAATAATCTGTGAGAAATACCTACAGCACCAACAACATCTATATCATGTGTTCATAGACTTCAAGAAGGCATTTGACCGAGTCTGGCATGCAGCTCTATGGGCAACCATGAAAGTTTACAACATCAGCCCTAAAATTATAGAAGTCATCAAAAGCCTGTATGACAAGGCTACCAGTGCAGTCCTCCATAACAGCGTCATCGGGAACTGGTTCAGAACAACAATCGGTGTGCGTCAAGGATGCCTACTCTCTCCAACACTCTTCAACATCTTCCTAGAGCGCATCATGTCAGATGCTCTTGCAGATCACGAAGGCACAGTCAGCATAGGGGGCAGAGCAATCTCCAATCTTCGTTTTGCGGATGATATTGATGGATTGGCTGGAGAGGAACAAGAACTTGAACAGCTTGTACAGAGGCTTGACACCACCTCCAGAGCTTATGGAATGGAAATAAGTGCAGAGAAGACCAAAATGATGACCAACAACACCAATGGCATCAACACGGACATCAAAGTACAAGGCCAATCCCTCAACACAGTGCACAGCTTCAAATATTTAGGAGCCATTGTGTCAGACAATGGGTCTCGACAGGAAGTCCTCTCCAGGATCGCACAAACAACTGCTGCCCTGACAAGGTTGAAGCCCATTTGGAAAGACAGAACCATCAGTCTACATTCCAAAGTAAGACTGCTGCGCTCTCTGGTCATCTCCATCTTCCTATATGCTTGCGAAGCATGGACCCTCACAGCAGATCTCCAACGAAGAATACAAAGCATGGAGATGAGGTGCTACAGAAGACTTCTGTGCATTTCCTATACCCAACACATCACCAACATTGAAGTCCGACAGACCATCACACAAGCCATTGGACAACACGATGACCTGCTCACAGTGGTGAAGAAACGGAAACTCCGATGGTATGGCCACGTCACCAGATCATCAGGCCTTGCAAAGACCATTCTGCAAGGCACAGTGCAAGGAGGTAGAAGAAGGGGGAGACCGAAAAAGAGGTGGGAGGACAACATTCGAGAATGGACTGGTTTGACACTGAGCGAAGCCATGAGGGCTGCTGAGGACAGAGAAAGATGGAGTATGCTGGTTAAGCGATCATCTGTGGTGCCCCTACGACCTTCGGGTTATGGGACAGGATAGGATAGGATAGGTTAGACAGGTGGGCTATCTTCGCGCAATGCTGGAGATGCCTCGGCAGCCAACATTCAGCGACGATGTGTTTTTGTTGTTTGCTGAGTTGGGCTCACGATATAACCAGTACCACATAGCGAAGTTGAGACTCGCCGAGCATTTGTCACAAGGTCGAGGGCCAACGTAGTGTGGCTGTATACTTGCAAAACCTCTTGCCTGACTTCCCGGTAAGGACATGTAACCCGGCATGTGCCTCGTTTTTTTTCCCCCACAACAGTTACGAATGTTTGATTATCAACGTAGTTGTTGTTTGTAGATTATAGTCACACGACACTTTCGCATATAGGTGACTACTGGACCGATTTATACTGACACCAGCGGGCCAGTTGTTGGTAAAGGGGAAAATAATATGATCACACGTTGACCAATCCGGGATTCGAACCAGCGATCTTTCGGTTACTAGCAAGACGCTCTTACCAACTGAGCTACCCGGCCCCTGCAAATTATCAACGTAACAAAACTTACTCCAGATATAGGCCACCATGTCGTATCGTCGCTGAGCCTTTCGTCAATGTCGTAGCTGAAAGGTAGTAAATTGAAGAACTAGAGACTCAGTCAACGCCCGCCCTTTAGGCTCCCGTTAAAGAGAGCGGCAGTTGACCGATAATGGTTATTTGGTTATCAACAGACGGCCAACTTATCTAGTGTCCGAGCACCAACTTGGTTAAAAGAGGCCTCACCCTTTGTCCGTATAAAAAATTTGCCGAAATAATCCTAAAGGTAACACTGAAAGCTCTCCATCCGCCGGTCAATTTACAATAAAGGCATCCCATGCGGGGGAAGCTGAGGCTTTATTCTAATTTATCGAACCCCCTTTTACAATTAAAAAAATCACAACAGAATATAAACATCATGATAACATTATTAACAAAACACATACATATAAAACATCATTATAAAATATTAACAAAACACATACATATAAAATGCCTACATTGCTAAATAATAATACCATAGAAAGCCCTAGTGACAATTTGGCAGAAAGCGTCCAATATCCCAAAGCCGACCCAGCAGACACCATACACAAATGAGGAGTTTTGGGAGTTTTAAAGGGGAAAAGGTAGGTGACTGGCAGGGCCGGATCTGGGGGGGGGGGGGTTCCTGGGTTCCGGAACCCCCCCCCCCCCCCCCTGGCCATTCGATGTACCTCACTCAGTCAGAAAAAAAAAATATATGGAGTTTTTTTAAAGCTCTTAATTTAGTTGACACTGGTGATAAGTAAAACGTTCCTCATTCTACTCAAGTTCCTCGAGCGGACACGTTTTTGTCACCCCTAACCCCTTAAAAAATTTTTGGAACCCCCCCCTCCAAGAGTAAGTGATCCGGCCCTGACTGGTAATATAAAGATAATAAATTGATAGAACAGATTAGGAACGAGAAAGAACAACTGAAAATGACATAAACAGTGGTAATTTATTTCCCTTTTACAAGTAGTCCAGCTTTATTGTGAGTTTGTGAGCAGGTTTGAACAATAGCAGTCGCCCCAATTCGAAAGGAACTGTTACGACGGATTTGATCTGAGCTTAGTCCCAAACTTGTTGTCTCAGACTATGCAACGCACTTTTACAGGCGGGATTTTCTGCGTTGTGTCTAACCTTGAAATACGCAGCTGTCGCCAAATTCCTGTTATATTTAATATCAATGAATTCCTTCGGAATACATGCATATCGGTAAGGTCAGCAACTTTAATTTCTCATCATTCCTAGTGTAACGTTACAGTACGAAATATGATGAGGCCTACTAGCGGATAGGAACGCTAGCATATGCAGTGTGATTGCTGACGGTTCAGTTTCTCTTCGTTCTGAATGGTGTCGTCTGCGCTATAGCAGCATGCAGCTGTTATGTCGCCGGGTCAGTGTGCTGCTGTAGTCCATGGCATTGCTAGCTAGCGTGGTCGATAACGGAATGATGGCTCGCCCTGCTTGTTGCCTATAAAGTACTTATGAGATAGAATTTTTGAATCTACCCCTCTTCCCCCCCCCCTTCCCTCTTAAAAAAGTTGATCCCCCTCCCCGTCCTCCATACCCCCAACCACTGTTTAAAATAATTTTTAGAGCCTAGCCAGCTTTTTCTTCGACGACTGTTACAATTGTTGTCAACATAATTGTTATTTTATGCAGCTCTGATTCTATTCCCGTTTAAAATGAGTTAGTTTGATTTGATTTGGATCTTCTGACAAAAATACGACTAAAATCCATGTTACATGAGTACATCTCTTCAAAGTTTTATAATGTTTCTTCTTTTGGTCGTGTAAGTGATTTGTCTGTGCAGTGTTTGGGTATGTATGCGCTTGGGTGGCGGTGTGATGCAGGCGGACACACATAAACAAGATCAGAGAGATCATAACACAGCATGACTACTTTCCACGACGGTGGAGATCAAACAGTTAACACGCAGGAGAATAACAAAGCCTCACGTCCCACCCCGCAATTCCCAAAATCAATTTTCAACAATGTTCGCAGCAGCCGCTGCCGAAACCCCAGATCGAACGACACTGTGGTATGGTTGGTAGTCGTACAAGATGACAGTCTGTAGTTAAATCTTGCATATCTTTATGACCACATAATAGTTTTGCAATTCGATTCGATTTAATAAATTTAACGTCCCCGGACACTAATGCGTATAGGGGACATGATTATTGAAGTCAATATGATATAAGAGTTCAATGGGGTTATTGATATTTTAGGTCGTTGTGTTATATTCTATGGACGACCATGTGCATGTGTCCACCAATGACCGAGCAGTCTTTTCTGACCAACTGCATCGGATTGTACCCACATTTGTTTCAGGTATTATAATAGGCTATAGCTATAAGTGGTTGTTAGTTTGTTGTTGTTGTTGTTGTTGTTGTTTTGTCTTTTAGTTCTGCATCATGTATCTGATCAATGTCCGACACAGCGGTAGTGCATACCATGGCTACGGTGGAATGAATGTTCAACGTGCATGCCTGTATTGTGGATACTTAATGTCTTGATCGACGGCACGAGAAACACTCGTCAGTGTAGCTTCATTGTTGCCTTGTACAAGTCTAGACGAAACTTTACTCCAGAGAGGAGATGGGGGAGTGGAACAGAGAGAGAGGGAGAAAGAGAGATAGTGTGGAGGGGGGGGGAAGGAGATAGAGAGAGAGAGAAAGAAAGATTCTCTACCCCACTCCGATCCCCTAGTCACACACCTAAAGTCATGTAGTGTACGGCACAGCAAAGCTGGAATGTAGTTTTAGAGTTCCTAAAGCTTTCCGTCTTCAAAGTCAAGGCAAATTCAATGTTAACCTGTTGTTGATGAGCTTCCCTTGACAAATAGTTTTACACTACTTTACACATTCACGTTTATATTGTCAGTTCAGAAGGGTGTTTTGGGAGACTTAGAAGCAGTAGAGATCGATATTTTAAAGCTAATGATGGCAGGGCTTTGTGCATCCTGTTCATTGGAGGGGAGGTGTGTGTGTGTGTGTGGGGGGGGGGGGGGGTAGAGGGAGGGCAAAAGGGAGAAAGAAGTGTATTTGGGAATGGAACGCACTCTCAGACAGGTCAGAAAGAGAGAGTGGGATTTGTGGGAGGGTTTTGATGGGATTTGTGGGATTTGGCGGTTAGGGCGGGATCCATCTTGATGGATTGTCATAGCGGTATGGGTGCACTGAAAACGAGTGTAGGGTGATTTTCCTTGGCCAAGTGGATTCTTGTTGGTCTGGCGTTTCATCAGTACAATTCTTTATATACTTTATAGCCTTTATGCACTTGTGCTTAAGCCTATGACATGACGACTGAAAAGTTGTTTTTTCTTTATTCTTTTCATCCAAAAGGGGCTAGATAACTTTTAAGATACAGCGGTTAAAGTTGGGTGTGGGGGTAGGGTGGTTGGGGTTTGTTTTACTTGTAATGACAATCGATGACGACGACGACGATGATGATGATGATGATGCCCTTAGTGGTCGTGGCCTTTGTGATATTGAACTCCGCGAATCAATCGACTGAATGTATTCAAAGCGTAATATGAATACCTATCCTATCCTTTCCCGTAATTCGAAAGTCGTTGGGGCAACAAAGATGGTCCTTTAATAAGCGTACTCTATCTTTCTCTGTCTTCAGCAACCCTCATGGCTTCACTCATTGTCAAGCCAGTCCATTCTCGAATGTTGTTTTCTCACCTCTATTTCTGTCTCCCCCTTCTTCTGCCTCCTTGCACGGTGCCTTGCAGGATGCTCTTTGCAAGGCCTGATGCTCTGGTGACGTGGCCATACCATCGGAGTTTCAGTTTCTTCACCACTGAGAGCATGTCATGGCTTGTGTGATGGTCTCCCCCGTCGGGGTGCCGGGGGTTTCAGTATAAATAGTACTGTATCCCCACTTTCTGGAAATTTAGTGCTTTAAATTCCCACTGTCGCTGTTTTTCTCATTTGTTCTTTCTCATTCCTGCTCTGTTCTATCAATCTGCTATTCTATCTTCTTCTTCGCTAGACCAGTCACCTATACCTTTTTTTTCTTGAAAACTCTTCCGGGACAAGACTCCTTATTTGTGTGTGAGGTCTGTTGGATCAGCTTGGGAATATTGGACGCTTTCTGCATGGTGGTCACTAGGGCTTCCTATGATGTTATTATTTAGCAATGTAGGCATTTTATATGTATGTGTTTTGTTGATAATTTATAATGATGTTTGTATTCTATTTTGTTTTTGTAAACGGGGGTTCGATAAATTAGAGTATAGCCTCAGTGTCCCTTGCGTGGGATGTCTTTATTGTAAAGTGACTGGCTGGTGGAGAGCCTTCAGTTTTACCACTAGGGTTGTTTCAGCAGATCTTTTATGCGGATCGGGGGTTGTCCGGTCCTGATTTGGCTCGGAAGAGTCCGCTGGACCTAAAGCAATAATCATGTAATGTAATGTAATGTGTGATGGTCTGTTGTTGGTCTTCGTCATTGGTGATGGGTATAGGAGATGCCCAGAATTCCTAATATGAACACATGTCGTGACAAATGATAATCTATTTCACCTTTACTAGACCCCCAACCCCCAATTCGAAGCTTGTTACGGCACTGCAGCACGACGCATTAAAACCCCAGCCATTAGTTTGGGGAGGTCGAGATAAAGTCTTACCTATGAGCCAGAGTCTTTCTTGGGCATCTTATAAAAGATGGAGGAAATTTAGTTTGTTCCACCGTTTCGTGCATTGACCAGCGAAATATTATTAAACTTTCTTGGATATCTGCAAATCTGTTCGAGATGAGTTCGGAATAGTTCCGAAAGCAACGTCGAGAGAGGAGGAAGAGAGAGAGAGAGAGAGAGAGAGAGAGAGAGAGAGAGAGAGAGAGAGAGAGAGACTAGGATGGTGTGAGGGTGCGGATGGGATCCGGGGGTTAGGCAGGTCTGGGTCTTTTCATCCATTTGTCCATCCGTTTTTGTTTTTGTTCTGGCCCTGTGGAGCATGCAGATTGCGTGACGAATGTGGGTGGCTGGCGAGAGGCAGCCCCCAATAAATTGCCTGACACCTTGCCGCTTATTGAATTGGGAGCAATCTAGGGCCACAGCCCCACATCCTAATCCCATTCCCTCTGGAGCTAGAGGACTGGACTAGCAGCTCAGTGTTCTAGGGCCCGGTGTTACAATCGGTTTGATGATGGTGTTTTCTTTATCAGTATGTGATTCAGCCCCAATGCTGAATTCCTGATAAGGTGTAACTCAGATTCGTTTATCCACGCAGCTTGCTCACTCAGCATACAAGACACGGAGTCGACGTTAAAGTTTTCCACTTTTATTCAGCACACATCAACAACTGCATACAATTCTCAACTCAACTCAACTCAACAACTTTACAAAACACACGGAGCATCGAATATATAATTTTTTTTCTCCTTCGAGATGACGACAGGTCGTTCTAGAAAATGACGCATTACAACCAATCAGAATTAAAGATCGTCATCACTGACTTATGTCATACATAATTATTTCCCTTCCCAGAATGTTCGCAAATATCTACGTCCATCAAGAAACTTCGATCGATAGTAAACAAGCGGATCCAGAGAATTCTACAACAATATCGACTAACGAAAATTATCAACGTTATACAAAGCCTCTCCTAACAACAATGCAAACTCAAATCAAAGGTAAATAAACTCCATTATTGAATACTTTGCAAAACGAAACGATTAGATCTATCGCGCGCGTTTCAGACATACTACCATTCGTGTTTCAACGTAACACCCGGTGTGACATCGTCAAAGTCACTAGTATCTTATTTGGGCTGGGAGCGACTGGGAGCAGTCTGATTGGTCGGCGCATTACAAAATTCGACGCATGCGCACAATGCTATCGTAGTCTTAGTAAGGATTAGGGTTAGCGTTAAGGCTAGGGGTTAGGGTTAGCGTTACGACGCCTAAGAATATCGTGAAAAAGCCGGTCCGACTAGACCTGGCGCATACGCAAAAGCGCCCGGCTAAAGTAAGACACCCGGAACTTTGACGATGTTACACCGTACTTTCACTGCCTCTAGTGTTGTCCTGTTTGGATAAGCTGTGGTCTCATGCTCTGCGTGGCCTAGAAGATTTGAGATTGCGGGATTATTTCTATGTTACTTGGTACTATTGGAAACGGAAGCACCGAGGACAAATACTAGTGAAGACGAACTTTAGTAACTTCACTTGCGCAGAAAATCAGTTGCTGGTCAAGCTAAGGTATATCTAGATCTGTGTTATTATGCACAAAACTCCCAACTTTAGTAGAGAAGAGCAGAGAGACTTGCGCTGTCCACCTTCCTCTTGTTATGTGGCAGTTTGGTGTAAATTGTAATACTACGACAATGGCCTTAAATGGGCGGGAGGCCTGAAAACCAAGCCCCTAACTACTAAACCAAACAAATTGGGGAGAGGGGAGTGGTGTGTGTATAAGTGCGCGTGTGTGTGTGTATGTGTGCAAAAATTGAGTGTACTGTTATCATTAAAAGCCAGGTTTAGTATGTTAATTGTTTGTTTGTTGTAATTAGGGAAAGGTTCGTTCAGTGTTATTTTTATAGTGTTCCTCCAGCCCTTGGGGTGTTTTGTAGAAGCAAATGGTTCGGTTGGGTGTGCGAGTGCGTGCGCGCCTATGTGTGTGCGTGTCCTTCTCCTTGTTTTTGGATATACGTTGTCCTAAGGGAGCCTCCCCATAATCTAAAAATCGATTTATTTTCTGGCTGATTTTGTTTGCGTGCTTCCCCCTCCTCCTTCACTCTCTCCCCTCCCCGCACCTCCCCCCCCCCTTCGTCATGTTCAGCTGTCCATTTTATTTTGCTGATATGATTTTTTTTTTTACAAAACTAATTTTCATTTCACCTCTCTGCCATTGGGTGATACAAGGTTGAATAAAATGGGGAAGCAAATCAATTTGTCGGCAAAAAGAGGTAAAACACCTGATAAATCGTTCAATTTAGCATAGTTCCTCGGGCGGAAAACGTAATGTGTGCGTTTGAGTGCACGCGGGTTTGGGTCTGTGTGCGTGCGTGTATGGTCATGGATTAACAGTAATTGCCTTTCTTTAAAAATGTAGTTTGCTGTCGCACGATCGTCTTCTGTAGATATATTAGTTCAGGAAATATTTACGTATTACGCCTTGTAGCCTACTTCTTCATATAGTTAACTGTTTTGAGAGAGAGAGAGGGGGGGGGAGAGATATGGGGAATGGGGGAGCAAGGAAGAAAAGAAGGGAAGAACATGGGATGATCTGTTTGTGAAATCGATCTAATGGCATTTTTTGTGTGTGTGTGATTGTCACCGTAGCGAGTGGTTTTCCTTGATTCCCTGCCCTGTTGTTGATTTTCTGCAGATTGGTGTAAGAATCGGGAATGAAACTTTCTTTCGCGTCCCATTGCATATTGTAACCTGTATTATTCAGTTACAACGATCATTTTTGAAGATTTGAAATAAAGAAGACTAACTAAAATCACACATAAATAGCTTTGTACGATGTCATTCTTTTATTTAGAATGCTAACGATAAGCATTTGAGTCTTCTAACCAGATCGTATGTTGCTGCTAGTGGAGACCTTGGTGAAGATGTTGAGTGTCGAGCGTCTAAACTGTATCATGTGTATGTCATCCAAGTAAAGACAACTTTCCTATCATTGTCAGTGTTGACGCAACTCGCCGGGAATATGAAAATCCGGATAAACGCTGTTTTTTTGTTGTTTTTTTTTATTTTTAAATTTTACCGGGTACAGTATCTGCTTTGTCTACTTTAGAGTTAGTTTACAGTCTTTCTCTTGAACTTGCGCTTTATTTAAGTTACAGTCTAAATTAAATAATGGTGAACCAGGATGTTTGTGTGTGTGTGAGTGTGCGCGCGTGTGTGTGTGTGTCTGTGTTGTAATATCTGCATAGTCTACTTCTTTGTCCTATTTTATGTTCCGTTCCAGCTAAAAAGCTAGTATTGATCATGGTTATTTTTATCGATGATATCAAATAGAGAATGCGGGGCAAGAGGTTCGTGCTGTTTTTGTGACTTATGCTCTCTGTTCTGGTGTGTGTATATATTTATAAGTGCTTTAAAAAAAATTTCAAATAAAAGAATATATAAGCAGAAAGAAATGAAATAGCGTATATTGATCAGCAGAAGAAAATAAGCTGCTTTAAGGCCCGTGATTAAATGTAAGATGATAGTAATGGCGGTGAATATAGGGATCTTATAAACTCACTTCTGAATTCATGCAGTGTTTTTAACAATTTAACACGTGTAAATTACATTATCACAATGTTTTAGAATGCCGTGACCACTGCTAAAAAAAAAGAAAGAAGAGTGACAATGAACTGAATCAAAATGAAGGGATGGTTTGCCACAAAACCGAGTCATTGTTGGCATTCTCCAGCTTCCCATGATGATGTTTTCAAGTAACACTTCATGTGTATGTGTATCAGTTTATAGTCCCCTCTCTTCCCGATAAGGATTTTCAGAGAGGAGACTCATGATGTGACACTTCATTTTTTTTTTTTAATTAGTTTATAGTCCCCTCTCTTCCCGATAAGGATTTTCAGAGAGGAGACTCTGATGACACTTCATTTACTCACCCAGCCTTAATAAAGGAATGGGGGGACTGTGCGCGTTACGAGCCAATCATTTAAGGCGTTTTTTTTTTTTTTGGTGTGTGTGTGAGTGTAATATGTTTAACATTCAGTGACTTAACATTAATTCAGTGACTTGTATTCACTCACTTACTTTCAGATGTCACGCGAGAACTCTCTCTCTCTCTTCCCCGCTCTCTCTCCACATCTCTCTCTCGCTCTTTCTGCCTCTCTGTCTGTCTGTCTGAAACCAATCTTCACCAGTGGTCCGTGGCTGGCATCAGGGTGCAGCAGCCTGGGGGGAGAGGGACTGGGGGGGGGTAGGCAGGGGAGGGAGTAGCACCAGAGGAGGGAAGGACAAGGACAATTACAAAGGAGAGGGAAGGGGAGGGAGAGACACTAACAGATAGGGGTGTGGCCAAAGCCCAAAGAAGCTGTCAATCTGTACATGGAATTGCGAGGGGTGGCTTAATAAACAAAATAATCCAGATATTGTACAGGCACTAAATCATTTTGATATATTTTCATTAAATGAAACTTTTGTTGACAGTGAAAAACTGTCTTATGTGCATTTTGATAGCTATGATATATTTGTTTCTAAAGCTGTGAAATTAAGCGATGCAGGGAGAAGGTCAGGGGGGGTTCTGGTATTTGTGAGGAAAGCTATTTCTGAATTTGTGTTAGAAATTCAAGTACAGTATGAGCACATGATTGTTTTACTGTTACAAAAAGAGTTGTTTGGTCTATTAAAAGATGTTTGTCTTGTGTGTATGTATGTGCATCCCTATGACAGTGATTACTGGAAAATGACTAAGAATGGTTATGGAATTGAAATATTGGAACAATGTGTAGTTGATTTACATGAAAGGTTGAATGATTTTTCACTGATTATTTCTGGAGACCTGAATGCTAGAACAGGGTTAGAAAATGCTTTGCCATTTGATTTTGATGATCTGTGGATGGATGCAAATGTTGATAAGAATGATGAGGATGATGATGATGAGGATGGTGAGCATGAGAAGGAAAAATGGAAGAGAAACTCTGATGACAGTGATATAAATACATTTGGAAGGAATCTGTTGGAGCTATGTTCTGTAATTGACTGTGTCATTTTGAATGGATTATGCAAGTTCAATTGTGATGATGCTTTAACTTTTGTGAGTGCCAATGGTGGGAGTGTAGTAGATTATTTTATTGTATCTAAAGATTTATGTACACAAGATTTCCTGTCCACACTGAAGGTGGAGTCGTTTATTGACTCGCCACATTTTCCTATTGTTATGACGGTGCTTACCCATCAGAAGGTACATACGGTAGCTGAAAGCAAAGGGCATTGGATTACAAAAACAATCTGGGATAATACTAAAACAGAAGAATTTTTGTCCTTGTTTAATTCAGAAGCAATTCAAGCAACATGTAATAGGGCACATTTGATGTTAGATAACAACGTTGAGGAAGCGATCCAGCTGTTCACGGGCGCACTGCGAGCGGCGAGCGAATGTATGTCCAAGCGAGTGAGAGTGGGTGGCGCCCCGCGACAGGCACATTGGTTCGACAGTCAATGTGATGGTGCCAAACGCCACGCGAGACAACTATTAGTTAATTTCAGGTTCACGAAGCGAGCGCAAGACAGAGAATTATATGTTGCAGCGCGTAAAAATTATAAGACATTGATTTGTAAAAAGAAGTTAGAGTTTGGAAGAAACAGAGCAGAATACTTAGCATCTTTGGGAGGGAGTGGACAATTGTTCTGGGGAGAGGTACGGAAAATTTCTGGAAAAAATAAAAGTGGAATTAATAAAGATATTACGGGTACTGAGTGGTTTGAGCATTTTAAGAATCTTTTTAACGGAAATGATGTAGTAAACAAAGATGAAACGTTTCTAGAACGAACAGACGGTACACCCTCAAATGATAGCGACACTTGTTTTGATTTAAACAAACCAATATTAGATGAAGAAGTTAGAGATGCAATAAAGAGACTGAAAGTAGGCAAGGCGTGTGGAGTGGATAAAGTTTTGGCTGAAATGATTAAGCTGTCAGGGGAGACAAGTGTTTTGTTTTTGACGAAGTTGTTCAATTCTCTGTTTGATAGCGGGACTTACCCAGCTGACTGGTGCAAAGCCATTATAGTGCCTATTTTTAAGAAAGGGGATTCCTCTGTTGCTGATAATTATAGGGGAGTATCATTATTAAGTTTAGTTAGCAAATGTTACACATCAGTATTAAATAAAAGATTAGTCGGGTGGGTCGAGAAACATAATAAAATAACGGAATCTCAGGCGGGTTTTAGAAAAGGGTATTCCACCACTGACCATATTTTCACATTAAGTGCTATAGTAGAGAAATGTTTTAGTAAAAGAGGGGGTAAACTGTATGTCTGCTTCGTGGACCTGAAAAAAGCCTTTGATTCTGTACAACACCAACCACTGTTTGATATTCTTTTGCATTATAAAAATATTAATGGGAAATTTATGAGAGCGATTGTTTCTATTTATAAAACTGTGTTGTCCTGCGTCAGAATCCAAGATAAATTTACTGAATTTTTTGATTGTCCAGTAGGCTTGCGTCAAGGATGCATACTAAGCCCCGAAATTTTTTCCTTGTTTATCAACGAAGTTGCAACAGCCGTAGATAGTAATGGACTGCATGGTATTCAGCTACTGCCTAATTTGATAGACTTATTTTTGCTATTGTTCGCCGATGATATTGTGCTACTATCTATCACCCCTCGCGGGTTACAAAACCAAATAAATATTTTAAATGACGCATGTAAACGTTTATACTTGAATGTTAACACTGACAAAACTAAAATAATTGTTTTTCGTAAAGGGGGATATTTGGGAAAATTTGAAAACTGGCATCTCGATGGAAAGCAGATAGAAGTCGTAAACAAGTATAATTATCTGGGTTTTGTATTTTCTACAAAGATGAGTATTAAGAAAGGTGTTAATGCACTCGCTCTTAAAGGCAGGAAGGCTGGCTTCGAATGTGTTAGAATGATTTCAAAATTAAAAGAGATTTCCAAAAAATGTTACTTTAAGATTTTTGATGCACAAGTACAACCTATTTTGTTGTATGCTTCGGAGATGTGGGGTGTCCACAGACTAGAGAATATCGAGAGAGTCCATACTTTTGTATGTAAAAGATTTTTGAACGTGCCCATGGGAGTACCCAACAAATTTATTTATGGTGAAACTGGACGCTATCCTTTGTTTGTGAATAGTGCGGTACGCTGTGTACGCTATTGGCTGAAGCTCTTAAAGCTAAGTGAACATAGGTTACCAAAGCAAGCATACAAAATGTTAATAAACCTGGATGAAAAGGGCAAAAAGTGCTGGGTAACTAAAGTAAAAAACAATTTACTCTCCTTGGGATTTGGATATGCTTGGGTTCAGCAGAGTGTGGGATGCGAAAATACTTTTGTCAGCCTATTTAAGCAAAGAATGATGGACGTTTATATGCAAGAATGGGATAGTTCTGTGCTGAGGAATGACAAGTATCAGCATTTTAGAGCGTTTAAAAATGTTTTTCATGCAGAAGCTTACCTTGATTATATGCAAATAAAATGTTTTAGGGACTGTTTAGTTAAGTTTAGATTTGGCGTTCTACCTCTGAAAGCCTCATTTTTTAGGTTAACATTTAATGAAATGGATGGAAATGTATTATGTTCTTGTTGTAATGCTATAGAAAACGAGGATCATTTTATAATTGAGTGTTCACTGTATAGCGAACTGAGAGAAAAATATTTAACATTCCCACTGCGGACGCTTTCTGCCTTGCGGAATGGATCTAAATTTTATATGTGGAGGCTAAGCATCTTTATTTTTCATGCATTAAAGATAAGAACACAGTTTTATGAACAGTTGCTTTCCACTTCCAGCTAATGTGATGGATAAAGACACTTGTATAGGCACATTGTAAAATTTGCATTGTAAAGATGAAAACCACGTGATCAACCATGTTTTCTATGGGCTGGTGGCCCGAAGAATGTTGTATTTGCCATGTGAATGTTATTTATTTGGGAAGTAAACGGACGATGTCCAAAATGAAATGTCTGTCTGTCTGTCTCTCTCTCTTTCTCTCTCTCTCTCTTTATCTCTCTCTCCAGAGAGAGAGAGAGAGAGAGAGAGAGAGAGAGAAAGATGGAGAGAGAGAGAGAGGTTGAGTCGGTCGGAATCAGAATGTGTGGGCAAAGGAAAATGTGGATCCCCCGTCGAGTGCACAGTGACGAGGCTGATAGTAGTTCGCAGTTTTATTTCCGTGAGTAGAAATTTGAATTGAATGGAGAAGTGAGGACACAAAGCAGCGCACTTCATGCTTGGAGAACGCGCGTAGCGACCTAGAGGCAGTGAAAAATATGTTTATTTTTAATATGATACCTCCCATTTTTGGCTGCTTTCCTTGTTCAATTCGGCGCATTCAGAATATTTACATAAAATACACAGCTACTGACTGTAACTTTTGTACACAAACCCAGAGTAAATCCGACAGTCTAGTATTCTAGTTCAATCTTATGCAAGCCACAAGCAAACATCTTTCGGCTATCATTTGTATTGTATTTCCATTTAGGTCTTGGTCTTTAGAATACAGTAATGTGGGATAACGCTCGATTGTTTGTTGCAGATGTAAACAAAGTGATATCTGTATCGTTATTTTTTTCATACTTGTTCGTGCCTGCGTAATTTTTATTTTTTTTAAATTTGCTGTTATTCCAATAATTCATTACAGCGTGCTTATTTCAATGATATATTTCAAATACAGGTATGTTGAGAATAATTCTAGCTTTCAATTTATCCGCCTTTTATTTGTTATCATGATGAAGCCTAGAAATTGTGTCTATAAAGTTGCGTTCCGGGCCTGTGGTTTGTGTCGGCGTCGTCACTAGGGACCTGACCCTGTCGGGCGCAAAGGAATGCAGGGCATGTCAAGAGGGAGAGCAAGCTCTCACACGCTTAGTGTGTACAGGGGACAGGAGAGGTGGGGAAGAGAGCGCTTGTGGTGTGTGACTTGGTGTAAAACGAGATGCTCCGAGAGAGAGAGAGAGAGAGAGAGAGAGAGAGAGAGAGAGAGAGACAGAGACAGAGACAGAGACAGAGAGAGAGAGAGGCTGTTATGAGAGAATGGAAGACGGGAGAAGGTGAGGTAGAAAGGTAATGTGTCCTTATCCTCGTAACTTTTATAATTGAAACTAATTTAAATTTGCAATTAAGTTGATTCCCATCACTGATTTTAGCGTGATCATGAAAGGTGTTTATCATACAGTTGAGGTTATGATTATATAATGTAGAATTGTAGTTATTCTTAATGTTGAATTCTTAACATGATGTAGTCTCCCATACCTCAGGGTAGGAGACTTAAATCTACGACAGAGAGAGAGAAAGAGAGAGAGAGAGAGAGAGAGAGAGAGAGAGAGAGAGAGAGAGAGAGAGAGAGAGAGAGAGAGAGAGAGAGAGAGAGAGAGTTGACACAATTTCAAGAGTGGTGAGGGAGACGTACCGAGGGAAGAGAAAGGGAGTGGGATAGGATATAAAAAAGAGGTATTTTCATGTCAAGGACAAAAGCGACAGCAAGCAGTTGGATTTCCTTAAGGCCTGCAGATTTCATAATACCTCGTCACTTCCTATATGGTGTCTGTTTTGATGAATGATTCACGGAAAAGAAAGGGCCTTGGTTTACTTCAAACCGAATATGACGTACACACAGAACTCTTCCTCCGCCATCATTATAGGTAAAGGACTAGGTCTCTGTCTTTGCGTGTTCTCTGGGTGTCTCCGCGCACACAAATACACCAACACACAGACATACTCATATATATACGTACGTATAATTATACGGTCCCACCGCCGTAGCTCAAGTGGTAGAGCGCTCGCCTGTCACACCGATGACCCAGGTTCAAATCCCGTGGTGAGCGATATAACAAGTGGCCATTTTCACAGTCCATTTTAGCAGTATGATTGCTTTGGTGGTTCAGTGTTGACTCAGGTTCCTACCCCTCTTTTCCTGGGATGGTTATCCCCGTCTGCCATATCGCCAATGATGGGTGCAGACCTTAAACCTCAATGTTTATTCATAAGTTTACTCGTTCCCATGTACTCACTCAAACACCACGTTTTAATTGCCATTTGTACATGGATAATTTAAAATAATATTATCTGGTTAAATCCAGCGTGAGCAGTTAATAGCGCTAATTTGGATTTCTGGACTATTTTGGTTGAATTTTACGGCTGTTAGGCTAGAACACTAATGCACATTTGTTTTTCCTGCTTCCTGCTTGAAAATAATGCGTGTGCTTATCGCTTTCTCCTGAAGGTGTTTCACGCGAAACGTTTTGCAGTAAAAAAGGAGATTAAGGACAGAGTGACTGTGAATTATTGGCTGACATCAGACGTAAATCTTTGACTTCTTTTTCAGCTTACGAATACAAATATTTCATCTGAAGGAACTTCAAACAAGGATTTCAAAGTTTTCAGAGGTTGAAACATTTTTGAAGATTTATTACAAGACTTAGAATAGTATTATATTTAGTAGTTTTAAACTAAAGCTGGCATTACAGCGAAAAAAATGTTTCAAGACTACACAGTAATAATAATAAATCACAGATTGGTTAAAATTGTCATGCACGTTATTGTTAATTTCTTTTGTTTTAATTTATGTTGAATCCCGTTGCTTCATGTTTGTTTTTAAATTAGTGATATGTATAATTGTGTAGTCTTGAAACATTATTTTCGCTACAATGTATTTTGTAAAAATAATAAATGTAATACTGTTCTAAATCTTGTAAACATTACCCCCTTTTTGTGGGGGTGGGGTGGGTTGGGGTGGGGGTGTATGTGATGGGTGAGTGGGATGGGAGTTAGGGGGTGTGGGGCGTTTGTCTAAAATAACACATGCGAATACCCGGGACGGAAAAGGCCAAAGGATGATCGTATTTCTAGTTCTGACTGTAGTCTTTGTTTAGTTGATCAAAACATGGCATTATAAATTGTACTGTTTGACCTCTGTTGAATGTTGTAGTCGATTTATTGAGTACAAACTAGTTAAGTGTTGCTTTGTTAATTTGATTAATGACTGCTTCCTTCCTTGTTTACTCAAGAGGCGCAACAATAACGCAAGGTGTTATTTAAAACTATACATGTCCGAGACACAATTCCTGTTTCTGAATAAAACAATGAGACTTGCGTAGATTGTGATATGTAGGTACCGGGTCCGTTTGAAACTCAGCATCAATTAAAATAATATTTCCCGTGAACGACTTTTGAAATTGGATGTATAGGGATCCCTTTCCCTGCCCACCCCGCCGCCCCTCGCATCTCCTTTTCCCCTCCCCCGGATCCCCACCCTCACTCTTCCAACACCCATCTATGTCGCTGTCACTTTTACTTCCTGTCTCTCTCTTTCTCTCTCTTCTTCTTCTTCTTCTTCTTCTTCTTCTTCTTCTTCTTCTTCTTCTTCTTCTTCTTCTTCTTCTTCTTCTTCTTCTTCTTCTTCTTCTTCTTCTTCTTCGTCTTGTCTCTTGCACAGTAACTGTTGAACAATTGCTAAGACATGAAAGGAGGAATGGGAAGGAGAGAGAGGAGTAGAGAGAGGAGTAGAGATCTGGACAAGCTATTTTTCACAAGCAGCGCTAAATGTACTTTTAATTATGAATGAATAATTATCATTTAACCACTTCGCTAAATTACACTATTTTTCTGTGTTACAGGAACAGAAAATGCACCACATTCACAAAGAGCTGACCTAGCGAAAGAGTGACCAAAAAAGAAGAAAGAAGAAATTTAAAAAAAAACTGCAAAAAGAAAAAATATCAGAAAGAAGAGAGAGGTATGAAAGAAGAGTGAAGAAAACAGAAGTTAGAGGAAAAAGGAAAGGTTTGACGGGAATGCAGGATGGAGAGAGTATAAAGAAGCCGTGTTAGCTCACCCTCTGTACTGTCGAGTCTACTTGCCTTGTACCCAACATTCGCCGCCGTACTCTTTACTACCGCTAAGAGTAGCGATCTTCAGCACTTTCACTGCATGGGAAAGAGAAAGAGAGCAAGCAGTGCGGTGCAAGTGTCTCTAATTGACTGGATTCTTTCATCAGTGTTCGTTTACCCTCGCCCGACAGCCTCTCATTTGCAGAGGTTTTCTCAACCTGCCGGTGAATTTGGTGTGCCCTTGTGGATACTTGAGCTGTTCAAGTAGAGACTACAGCGAACTACGCTGGGAAAATACAACAGTTGACACGTGCATTTGGATTTCCTGGGAATAGTCCACTCTTCAAACAAACAGCGCTGATTTTGAATGTAATACAAACAGGTGATAGTGTAAAACTACTTTAATTCCTTGTCCTAGATGACAAGGAACGCAAAACTCTTATTTACTTCATTTGCGAAATTTCCTCACTTTGATTTGTTTGCCGTAATTATTGTGAAGTTTTGGGATATCAATTCGTCATTTGGGAGTAAATGATTGCATTTCGGAATACATTGGGCGCCGCGTCACATGATAACGAACTCTTCATCCTCCATGAGATATAAAGAAGGTATCCTGTGGAAATCATTGCTTCGATTACAGGTATGAGCTCAGTATTTGACTGTGTGCGGGAGGGTGCGTGCGAGTGTGTGCGTGGGTGTGTGTGTTGTTTTGTCAATTGTGGTTACTCGTATCAGGTACTTTATTCTTTGAGCTTATTTTGTCTACATACCATTCATTCATTGCAAGTTATTACCATCGCCGTAGCTCAAATGGTAGAGGGTTCGCCTGGCACACCGATGACCCAGGTTTCGAATCCCGTGATGGGCCAAAAAAATTGGCCATTTTTCGCTGTCCATTTTAACAGTATGATTGCTCTTGTGGTTCAGTGTTCATTTAGGTCCCTACCCCTTGTTCCCTGGGATGGTTATCTCCGTCTGCCATATCGCCAATGGTGGGTGTAGACCTTAAACTTCAATGTTCATTCATTCTCCCTATAAATTGCATCTGTTTTTACACTTATCTCTTTCTTTCCTTCTGTATGACTTGACTGCCTCAGTTCTGAAACTGGTTCATTGTCTGGTCGCAGTGTGTAGTATTTATATTTTGTTGTTTGGTGTGTATGTATACTGAAGATGCAGTACTATTTTTTTGTGCATCAATGCTACACGCAATCATCCCCCCCATCTCCCCTCTCTCTCTCTCTCTCTCTCTCTCTCTCACACACACACTCTCTATCTCCATCTCTAGTTAAATTATTCAATCGTTTGTACAGTTCTGGTGTTTTTACTGAAAGTTGGAGTAAATCTGTGATTGTTCCTTTGTTTAAAAAAGGTGAGGTAAATAACCCTGAAATTTACCGTGGTATTTCTCTTTTCAGTGTTGTTAGTAAAGTTTTTACATCACTATTAAACAAACGGCTTTATAATTGCCAAATTGGGCAGAGAACGAACATACAATTTGTAAAGGTCAAGCTGGCTTCCGTCAAAACTGTGCGACAACTGACCATATTTTAACACTGATTTCTGTCAGTAATAAACATCTGTATGGTTCAGTGAAAAGAAAGCTTTACGTTGCATTTATTATCCTAAGGAGTTTGATTCTGTGGACAGGGATAGCTTATGTATGGTCAGTACTTCAAAATATAAAAACATCAACAAAAATGCTACGCATGTTGCAGGGTATTTATTTTTATGTTCTGTCATGTGTTAGATGGGGTTCTGAAGTGTTTGATTTTTTTTTCAGTTGTGCCTCAGGGGTTGAAGCAAGGTTGTATGTTATCACCTTTAATTTTTTCCCCTGTTAATTACTGAAGTTGCTGTTAAAGTAACTAGATGTGGTAAACATGGTTTTCAATTTTTGCCAGGACTTCAAGAAATATTTTGGTTACTTTTTGCGGATACTTTGATTCTCCGTGGAAATGAGTTAAAAATGTTTGGTTTTTTTGCCTTATTGGCGCTAAGCACCTGTTTGTTTATTTACGTCATTGTTTCTATGATTATTGTTGTTTTGTGTTTGACCTCCTGGCGAACAGGCTGGAGGCCTCGTCAGTAAAGCTGTGTTGAGTTGAGTCTCTCTCTGTCTCTCTCCCTACCTCCCTCTCTCCCCTCTCCTTCTCTCTCTTTTTCCTCTCATCCTCTCTCCCTCTCCTCCTCATCCTCTCTCTTTCTCTCTCCTTTCTCTCTTTCACCCTCTCTCGCTCCCTCCTCGTCTCTCTTCTCTCTCTCTCTCTCTCTCGCTTTTATTTATTTTATTTTTTTTTGGTCGCTCTTTTTATATTTCTTGTATTCCTATCCTAAAGTGTGCGTTACCCCATTACTATAGTGGCAATCCGGTGCACACGAAGACATGGGAGTGTTTTTGTTTTTTTATTTCGCCTCAAAAAACAATGTAACAGTCTTCTGTCAGTAATAAACATCTGTATGGTTCAGTGAAAAGAAAGCTTTACGTTGCATTTATTATCCTAAGGAGTTTGATTCTGTGGACAGGGATAGCTTATGTATGGTCAGTACTTCAAAATATAAAAACATCAACAAAAATGCTACGCATGTTGCAGGGTATTTATTTTTATGTTCTGTCATGTGTTAGATGGGGTTCTGAAGTGTTTGATTTTTTTTTCAGTTGTGCCTCAGGGGTTTAACAGAATCAAACTCCTTAGGATAATAAATGCAACGTAAAGCTTTCTTTTCACTGAACCATACAGATGTTTATTACTGACAGAAATTTCCACGGGACTTCGAGAGACCGAGCAATGGTGTGTAGAGAGAGAGACAGACAGAGAGAGACAGACAGACAGACATACAGAAGAGGGAGGAATTTAAGAAAAGCTTTCGTTGCACCACCACCACCCTATCCCACCCACTCCGTACCCCACATACAACATACACCTGTCTTACCTCCTCGTATTATATATAGAGCCCCTCCATGTCAGGAGTACACGTGAAGCCACCACAGGCCAGGTGTTAGTCATGCTCCTTTCTGGCTTTTTCTTTTTTTTCTCTCGCTCTTCACCTGTTTTCACCTGACATTCCTCATAGACCCACAGTCCCCAAGCTACCCGAACTCTGAAACACACACACAGAGACGCACACACACACATGTACACAAGGGACACAGTGACACAGATCTATAGACCACACACATGCACACTACTCATGCACGCGTACACGCTGGCAAACACACGTACACGTACACACTCACACTCTCTCTTTCTCTCTCTCTCTCTCTCTCTCTCTCTCTCTCTCTCTCAGAAATATCAATAAGACATAAGACATTTTATTTCGCTTCAACTTTTACATCGAAGAAATCTTGGTGCGCATGGGGGTACTCAGTTGTGTAGGCCTATATAATGTAATTCGCTTATGTTTATACAGAAGAAAAGCACACAATTAAAAGCAAGCAATCCTGCATGACAAACACAATCATACATACACATACCTGCATACAACAACCTTTCGACGCTAGGGTGGTTAAATCAATTATAGATTAACACAATGTCTCATCACGGAATGACTAGAATTAACAAATTTGTGTGTAGTAAAATAGTAGGCCTATGTTGCTCGTGTTTGCACACGTTATCGCGCGCGATGGGAAGAGAGAGAGAGAGAAAGAAAGAAAGAGAGAGAAGGGGAGAGGGGGGGGGAGATTTTCTTTGACCTATGGACGCAAGGATTTTATACTATTATTCATGCCTTCTAGCTACATATGTATTGGCTACTTTTTCATTTCGATTAGGATCTGCTCATCTTATCTTATGTTTCGTACACGTCCGCCTCTGATCTCCCTACGCAGACCAACAAATTTATTTAGTATTTGTAACTAATTGTCGGAGTCGACAGATGGACATTAACGCAAGGAGAAGAAGATGCCTTGTAGGCCTTTTTGTCTACTGCGCCCAAGCAAGTAAAAAGGACAAACTGACATTGAAAATATATTTTTTAAACAAACAAATCTCTTTCTCTCTCCCCTCCCCTTTACATCTTCCTAATTCCTTCTGTTCATCTGTCTCTCTCAAGAACGCTTTGCAGTAACTTGGTAGCATGACCTTGCACAGCCGTGAACCCTTTTCGCCTGAAGAGAGTTTGTTGACCCTTACTTCCGAGGATGCGGAAAACTCATTCATATTCCTTTTGACTTGTACGCCACATCTGCTAAACCCATCATTCGTGGTCTTCCCCCTCTTGAGCTAACACTTGGGTACTCTCCATGGATCCAAAGAACGATGAAGTCTTTTGGTAGAGTGGTACTTGTTGAAGACTTAACAAGTAGCTATCGAGATGGGGAAGATTGCGCCAATGCCGTGACATAAATCAATGCGAGGTTTTTTTTTATACTTTTAAAATTTGTATTCGATCTGTCTCCCAGTAGGCGTGCGTGCTTTAGGTTTGCATGTGTATGCCAATAGTATGAGCCAGAATTATGAGGGAGACGCTTAGCCATGCAATTTCGTACACGACCGAAGGCTTGATTTTCTCGACTAACAGTTTACGCTTATAAAATAATCCTTCACTCCATCTCTGCACCTCCATTTTTGGCTCACATGCATATCAATATGAGTCTATGTACTAACTCACTCCCAAAAATTTTTTCCAGATTTTTGCAAATCTGTGCGAGACGAGTCCTAAATAGACCAAAAAATCCTTCTTTTGTGTGTATGTGTTCGTGTGTGTCCGTTTGTCCGTCTGTCTGTCCGCCGTCCGCCCGTGCAGAACTTGCAAGTGGATTCATATCTCAGAACATATTTGAACTATCACAACCAAACTAGGTGAGATGGTGTATATCCAGGATAGGATTTTGCAAGGACTAAAATTACATTGACCTTCAAGATCAACGCGAAAACTGAACATATATGAAAGATCAATCTGTCAAAATAAAACACCATCTCTCGTAGTTTAGGGTCAAGGTCACTTCAAAGTACCCAAACTAAAGGACTTTGAACAGCTCCCGTGACCTTGGCGTGCATGAGGTTGACCAAATTTGCATAGGATGTGTGTCTCATTGATATCTATCATGCATCAGAGAATCATGTCAATATTAATAACTCTTTTTTTTTAGATAAAAGGTTGTGGAAAATGGTCTTTTTAAAAATAAAAATTGTTGACCCTGTGACCTTGTCCTTCAAGTAAAGTCATTCATTCACTGATCATTTATGAGGTTTCCTGGATATACACCATCTTACCTAGTTTGGTTGTGATAGTTGAAATATGTTCTGAGATATTAATCCTCTTGCAAGTTTTGCACGGGTAAACGAACAGACGGAAGGACGGCCTTGCAAAAACATACGAAAAAATAGGACATCGTACAGTAGAATGACTCTATTTAACCCATAGTATGCAACAACATAGCGTTATTCGATCAGGCATAAGAGGTCACGTGAAGGTCAAGGTAATCCCAAGTCAAGGTCACTGAAGGTCAAAGACATCTCAAGATCAAGTTTTTTTTAAAAGCATAATACAACCTTTACTGTAGTTTATTTGATATTACATACGTGTATTTGAAGTCGGAGGTCAAGGTCATCTCAAGGTCGAGTATAGAAAGATCAAAGTCGGTAATTACTTTGCATTTTAATGCCACTGTTTCATTTTTTTTACCCTGGGCAGTCATTTTCATGTTAAATATTGCAAGATCCACAAGGAGCATGCGAATCATATGGACTTTGCCCTTGTAGTTAAAGAGTAGGGTACTAGGTATCTATGTTGTAGTCTAAGATGACCAGCTGTGATAATAAATAACCGCAACGGTGATACACAGCTGAATGGCAAAATTCGACAAAGAATGATACTAAGTGGTACTGTCACTAACCAAAGCCAATCAATAGAAGGGGGAGAGAGAGAGAGAAAAAAAAAAGGTCTCCATAAGAAGCTTAAAACAACATTCCACAAAAGATGGCACCAAGTAATACTGAACAGGTGAGCTATCATTTCAAGAATAAAACAAAAAAGACATGAGAATGGAAGACGCTATTGCAGTATTTGATTCTGGGCTAAGAGAGTTAACAATAAAATAAAACTCAATAGGGTTACTTTCTATTGAACAGTGGGCTAATTGCACCTCTGTATTGAGTTTTCAGTGAATGCTTTAGCTAGAGACGATTTCATCGTTTAGCTACAAGAACAAGGTTTAGATATTTAGCTGTGGGCTGTTTGTGTGTGTGGTAATTCAAGCCTGGCACCGGCCAATCTCATTCCAGTCCACCACACTGCAGAAAATGAGAACCAAAAGGCGAACTGGTGTGTAAGGATATGAACTCGATAATAAGCACCCTAAATGACCCGAGGGAGTGGGGATTTGGTGCCTTTGAGATAGATCCCGGTGGTTGGAGTGATCGCCAGTTTATGCAAATTTTCCTTTCAACTTTAAGTTAAGATTTACGGCTTTTAGGTTAGTTCCGTTTAATTAAAGACAATGACTCTTGAACTCATCTCCGCTGTTTAATGCGTAAGGCTCAGTCAGAGTGACATTGCTGCGTTAGTTAACTAAGCAGGAGAGTCTAGATAGTAAAGAAAAACTCCACCCCCACCCCGTCCGGCTCCATCCCTCCTCTCGCCCCCCCTCTCTTCCCTCCCCGCCCATCTCTCATCATATTAAAAGAAAACGAATGTGAACGGCTACAAGAGCAGCTTATTTACTTCAGCCGCCACTGTGTACCACTCTCATGCACGTTACGGGTGAAAGGGCAGAGGAAGGCATCTGTAGCACGTCTTTGCCTTGTCGCCTGCCACATGACGTTTGTCTGTGTGCTTCAGGCTCTCTGTAATGCCAACTACAAAGGTACATACCCTAGCAGCACTCGTGGACCTTGGTATTAGACTGACTGAGCAAGCACGTGCCATATTATACGTTACATGATTATCTAGTTCTGTTGGTTTTGTACTGTGTGTGTTGTGACTTGTCATGGTTATCGCCGTGGTTCCCCTCCTTCTCCCCCTCGCCGTTGTTGTAGTCTTGCACTACATGTACTGATACGGTCTCGATAAATGTTTCGGTTGAAGTGATAACTATGCTTGGGTTTCTTAAAAAAAAAAAAACAAAAAAAAAACAACACCACATTCAGTGGACTTACATCAGCACTCCTGAAATGTGTGATTGACAAATTCTGTATAATTTTTTCATTCTCCATCGTCATTCTCAAGTCGGTTAAGAACTCTCAAATGATTGACTACGTTGTTACACACAGTCATGTGTGTGTAAAGAGTTCCACATGCGTGGTGCGTTTGTAGTTAGGAAGAAGGGCTCTTGATTATCACTGATTGACTTCAATCAGACCTGGAGTGGCTGGCTGTCCTTGCTTTTGATTATGCACTGATTGGCTACAGTCAGATGTTTGAGAGGTTGTCCTTACTTCTGTCAATTTTGCTAGCGCAGCAATACATTCAAGTAGAAAAAAATCCACCAGAATCACACTGCCTATCGGTCTGTCTGGAGAATAGCAGTATATTGCTATTCAGTTTAGCCGTGCACCAGTACTACTACCCGTTACTGTTAGTACTGCTACATCATTATGGTTAGGGCTGGATCAGTTGTCCGTGGCGTAAAATCCATGCACCAGCTTGCAGCATGTTTTGGCCGGCGTGGATTTGACTCTAACTTCAGCAGTTCACTAGTGCTTGCTAAGACATGGTGGACAACGGCACGAGCATCTCTTTGAGCTAGTAAGTGAGGGGGGGGGGGGGGGGTTCTAGAAAGCTCTTTGTAAGTCTTAATGCATTTTATAATACTGGTATCACTATCAGATTCAAGTAGTAGTTAATGTCTTTGATAGCAATGCCCAATGTGCGTAAAGTAATATGTATGTCTACCACTTTACAAGCGAAGATGATCGCGCTATACAAGACATCATCAACATCATCATCATCATTATCATCATCATCATCATCATCATCATCATCATCATCATCATCATCATCATCATCATTATCATCATCAAATTATGGACTGCTTTGAGACAGGTTAGGGTTATAGTCTATTTTAATATATTGAATATTTAGTTTTGAATGACATGTCAGTCTTCAATCAAGTCTGCATTGGAATACAAACTACTTGTCACGTGGGGTTTATGGGCTCTGCACAATGGAATTATGGACCCTCACGTTTATTCGGTGGGAACTGCTAGTAAGTCACCCTATGAATTACTTTAATAAATTTATTTGTTTAGCTCGTTCTGTGTTAAGGTTGGGGTACAGAGATAGATAGAAAAATGGTAAAAGATTACTGTCACACTAGCTTTCACACGGCTATGAATCATATGTAGTCCAGCCACTTGATAACAGTTAAAATCACACATTTATTTCTTCTACTCTATACAAGATTCTCTAAGTACTAATCTAACTTAAAATGTCTCAGTCACTGCTAATCGTTCGATCGCTGATAGTTTAGGCAGCTGTTATATCTTCCTCGGGCACTTGCTATTATATTTCATGTAGATTTGGACTACTGTGGTCCGTTTTACAGTTTCTGAAGAGTTGGACTACTGTGGTCCTGTTTCGATCAGTTTAAGTGCACCTTCGGAGAATACACTTAACTGCTAGATGGTGCGTGCGAAGTCCTTCTGTGAGGTAGCTTCTGGTCCACCTGTGTCGTTGTGTAGTTGGGTTCCCTTGCCACGCTGTGGGGTCTGACAGGGTGTTTTTCCGGGTAGCTCTGTCCGACTTGTGCGGTAGAGGCTCCTCAACCAACTCGTCGTTTCTGTGGAGTGGGACGCACAGGATAGCTCGCCTGCTCGTCTGTAATATAAGAGACGAAATTCTGCACAACCCTGAATAATCGGTTTGTGCAGAGCGTCTCACTGAAAGCCAAAGTAGCCCTCAGTGATAGCTCCACATCTCTATACATAAGCGACGAACATTCTGCTACTTCCGGGGTCCACTGGAATCTCACTCTAAATTCCTATACATACATAAATATCAATCGTGTCTAACTATACACATACAGAATTAATAATATTATCAGTGGTACAGCCACTGGTCTGCAAACATACATATAAGTTAAACAACAGTGGTTCCGTACGGGATACAACATGGCGGCGCAACCGGTCGTGTTTCGCCACGTGTTCGGCTTTTCCACATGGTCACGCAAATTCGGATTAACAATTCACATTTATGCATAGCAAATTCCACAAACATAATTTCAACAATAATATAAATATATCACGATGAAACAGAAGGGTGTTCATTTACCTGTTTGACAAGTTCAGGCCCGTGATGGCTTGATAGAATTCTAAGAGTCTAAAGTCCTGCTTCCTGGTCTATGAGTGAAGAGATTTCTCTGCTAGCTATTTAGATGTTGACTCTTCCTCGTCTCACACACGACTGATTAAAACTGTGTTAGGATTTGACACAGTCAGAACTGCTCCAACCGCTTAGCCTGCTGCTGATTGGTTAAAACGGTCAGATTCAAAGCTCAAGTGCTGACTCACTACGCAGTGTGTGGCTGGCTCGCTGTGTACCTTAATTGCTGCTGTGTAATACACTCCTCTCTCTAATGTTACAATGACTACACAAGGCTGAATAGTAATAGGCAGAGTTAAAACTAGCCAGTTCATGACACTACTTATGTACTGGAGTATAATGCCATGTATGAATGTGTACGTTATTATAATGCCAGGTGTTTAGAGGGGAACGGTATTTGACCTATGGACCCTAGCGGCACATTAACCTGGGTCAGTTTCGCATGTAAGTCCGTTTTCCACTGATGACAATCATCAATCAAATCGGCTTGGAGAAGAAAGGGAAGGAAAACTGCTTTATTTGAATGTTATGTTTGGTGTGTTTTAGCGTAGCAGGCAGGAAAAATCTGTTTTGGCTTCTCCATGCCATCTTTGGGTCTGCACTACTGAACATTATGTCGGGGCGACCTGTTCGGTTGCTAAATTTCCATAAATCCATATATTGGGATCGCAAATTTGTAAATGAAAACAACAAAATAGAGTTGCATTTTTTTCTTCTATAATGTGTGTACCGTTTTCAAGCTAAGCAGTCTTAAAAATTGCATGCAGCATATAACATAACAACACCACAATGAAACTTGTTGTAAACAATACATGTTATAGTACATAGATATCTTCTTCTTCTTTTTCTTCTTCTTCTTCTTCTTCTTCTTCTTCTTCTTCTTCTTCTTCTTCTTCTTCTTCTTCTTCTTCTTCTTCTTCTTCTTCCCCTTCTTCTTCCAAATTAAAATTACTCTTCATTAACAAGAAATAATGCACAGTTTTAAGCAGTTGAGAATCTGCATTCTTGTGACTTTTAAAACATCACAATGTCGACAACGACGACGACGATGATGTTGTTATTGTTGTTGTTGTAAATGATGATGATGATGGTGATGATGACATCTACCACGATAGTTACTGCTGCTGAAGCCTGATGCTAGAGATAAAAAGCAGCTGGTGAGCGCAAGAGAGAAATAAATAATTTACACTTCGGTAGTCAGCAAATGAAGTCCGGTTAAAGGTCACTTAACGGTCAGGTAAACGGAGATTTTCGCTAACTGTCCAAACTCTCTTTGAAGTCACTACGGTTCTTTGTAGACTGTTTATATTTTCTCTAGAGTACACTATAGTGTCGTAATGTGGTGTTCTGGTGTGATATAGTGTTATAAGGTGTTGAATTTTGTGTTGTATTGTTGTGGTATTGTGTTATCGTTGTGTCATCACCATCATCATCATCATCATCATCATCATCATCATCATCATCATCATCATCATCATCATCATCATCATCATCATCATCATCGGTATCGGATGCTGTGTATGCGTAAGACGTGATTCGGCGTGACCATTGAAGCTTGACAGCACGTGCAGCCAATTACCGCCACCACTAACCGCCACTCATGCAGAACATCTTAAATTCACCCATACAGTCCTCTTCTATATTTTCTCTGTCGATTATGTGCCGACACTGACGGATCAGAACAGCTATTGTCGGACTCAGTCGCTAGACGTTCAGAGAGTGAATCAGTCAAGGAGTCATGGTAAATTATTACAATCAAGAGCATTATCAGACTCGTCCACAGTGACGTCTTCTATGCATGGTTCGGCACCGAAACTCATTGTAACAGTCATACAGACAATTATTTTAGATTAGCGTCTTCCTGGGTTGTACTTTTCTAATAGTTGTTGTTCTGATGCACACCCTGATGGTGCAGAAAATGACTGACAGATTTTTTTGTGGTAGACCCTTGATTTTCCTGTTGTTTTTGGAAGTCAAGGATACTCCGGTGTAGGAGTGGAATGTGGCATGCAAATCAATTATGGATGACGATAAGGGCTAAGTGGTGAGAAATTAGCCCTCATTCTGCAGATTTCCTTATCTCAGGGCCCACTTTATGAGGCTTGAGAATTCAGAACTTATTAGGATCGGGGATCTGACGGTGGTGTGCGTATAAGGAGGCGGAAGCGTCAATAACAGTTCGCTGTCTTCCAAATTCCGTTGACCTTTGCCGCAGTTTACTGCTTTTCTGGGCCTTGTTGAGTTTTCTCGTGGATTACCGGCAAGGGAAATGGGGGAGGGGGGGGAGGGGGGTGGAGGAGGGGTGAAAAGAACGTCATACATGCGCAGTATTGCACAGTACAATGCTCACACAGTGACACGCTACTGTTTCACTGTTTAACTCAAACAGCCACACGTATCTAAACTTCATTAATTCTCTCTCTCTCTCTCTCTCTCTCTCTCTCTCTCTCTCTCTCTCTCTCTCTCTCTCGCTCTCGCTCTCTCCATCGTTCCGCCTCCCCTTTTATGAGCAATAGACCGCTAAGCTCCTTGATGGATTACCGGTGATGGAGGAAGAAAATGCGTTCCTCACCCCCACTTATCTCCTCCTCGCTCTAACACCCCTCTCCTCGACACTATCTCTTGCGCGCACACACTTTTGCGAAGACCACTTTGTTATGACTTTCATGAAACGCCACATACGTTCTTTTGACATTTGATCCTTTTTAAAAAGTACTTTTAATTCTTCTAATGCTAACCTTAACCCTATCCTAACTTTAACGGAACACTCTTTTGACGTCAACATAACGAGATCCGTCGAAAAAAACGTGGTAGATTTTCATGAAATTGTAAAAAAAACAACAGCAACAGCAAAAACGTCTAAACATAAACACACTTTTACACTTTCACACTTACACATCTACAGCAAAACAAGTGGTGGAGGTCTGAGAGAGGCTGGTACTTATATACAGAGGCAGAAAAGCAATCATACTAACTTTGTTGTTTTTAGATTTACTACATTTAAATATAAACACTGCTGGAAATGAAATCAGTGGACATAGAATAAGAGATTTAGGCTCCGGGATAGCAACCCAAAGCCATTTGTTATGCACGTACACCTGCTGAAGCCTACATCTAAAACAGTTTAGGACTTAACTGTCTCTAATATATATTCAGGTTGGTATGTTACTATGTACCTGTATCTTACTGATGTCGAGTAGGGAGGAGCGACTAATCTGTGATGAAATGAAGCGGTTTGGACAAATGTCATCCTCCCAACTTCCAAGAGAAGTACACTAGAAATGAGATCTCGCTTTTACCCACTCAAATGGATCTGTCTGCCACTAACCTTTTATCCGTCAACATCCATTCTTAGCCCTTTGGGAGAAGTTTGACAGATTTTATAAGAAGACCCGTAGCAAAAATGTTGAAAGAGATGAAGCACAGCACATTGAAATATTCTCTATACTTGTATTTCGCAAATAAGCTTCTTCTGGAATCACAACCCAGCCAACCCATTAATATGTAGATCTTTATTCTTCAAGCCGTTTTGCTTCCTCACAATCTGTATACATACAATGTTCATAGTACTCCATAGAGATGTCCAATGTATACCAATATATTGGACAACTCCAGTAAATATTAATATTTTGTTGTGTTTGATGTGCGTGTGTGTGTGTGTGTCAGTACTACACGCAATCATCTGGACGTAGGCCTCTGCGAGCACATATTCCGTCAAATGTGGAATGAAGCCCGATGGGTGATGCGTTCTGACACCCTAATGTAGCGTAGTAATGGTTAGAGTTTCAGCTTCCCTTCTGGGAACATTTCATTTCCCCATTTTCAGGGCAGTTGCATTATTGCATTTAATTCTCATTAGATGACGTACGAGTTATTGTTGACATACTGTAACTGTACGTTACTCCCCAACCCAGCCCTCTCGCTACCAACACACCATCCCTCTCTCCTATCTCTCCCCTCCCTCTCTCCTATCTCTCTCTCTCTTTCTCTCTGGCTCTTTCTCTATCTCTCTCTCTCTCTCTCTCTCTCTCTCTCTCTCTCTCTCTCTCTCTCTCTCTCTCGCTCTTACACCACTCCCCCTCCATGTCAGATCTAAATGGAATGTCTATGTAATTAGTTAGCGTTGACAGGTACCTGTCGAGCATTGAATGACTATAAACGAAATTAACCAAAGTTTCGCCTTATCTGGCTTTTGCATAACGGATGGACAGGATTTGATAGTAATGTTGTCGTCTGTTTACATGTACTAATTTGAAGTCAACCTTGTTTAACGTGTTTAGCTTTACAGATTCTTGAAAAGTTAGAAGTAGTACTTACATGGAGCGTTTGATGTGGGGGAGGGAGGGGATGAGGAGAGGGGGGAGTTAAGCAAATGGTACCGAAGTTTAGGTTTAATATTATACTATGGCGAGGTATTAACGGCCTTATAGAATGTAGATAAACGGACTACTGGACTACTGGCTTCATACAGAAGCTGAAAGGTTAAAAAAAATAAAAATAAAATAAAATATATAAAAATAAATAAAGAGGAACACTTATTTTTGTGTGCGACGGTGGTTTATATGTGAATGGGGGAGGGAGGTGAGGAGAGAGAGAGAGAGAGAGAGAGAGAGAGAGAGAGAGAGAGAGAGAGAGAGAGAGAGAGATGACTACTTGGTTAATAATCTTACTCTTCAGAAGTAGTGTGAAATAGTGTACTTCAGTCACTGATAGTTAAACGACAAATACATAAATAAAATTGCTGAAAAAAGTACAACATGAAAATACACTTAATACTTTCTAACCTTGTTGTACTGTGTGTCAACATGTTGAAGTGATTGTTAAATGTAATGAGCGCCATGTTGCAAGAATGCTGTCGCTACAACTAAAGAAGAGGTCAGACTTTTCTGCAACAATGTTTAAAATAAACAACCTTCGAATTCGTTGGGTTGTAACAGTGGCGTAAGTCCCACGTAAATACACGAAATTTCACGAAACAAAACAGTTCTGAAAGAAAGACGTCCCTTAATTGCTTCGCGTCAGCGAAAGTGGCATTTTTTCTGTCTTTTTAGGTTTTCTGACGCAGTATAGCCATCAGGCGAAGCGATCGTAATATTTAGTGAGTACTTGGCTGTCCAAATTGAATCATGGCAGAGTGTCGGATTTTATCTCGTCCATGTGTTACTTTTTGCCTTGTCAGATTCAAATCGAGCCCGATCGTGTTTTGTGTTTCTCGTGCGACTTCAGCAGTACACAGTACATTCTCTACTTCACCATCTACCCCATCCCCTACCATAGTAATAGAAGAAGGAAGATGAAAAAGAAGTCGACAAAATTCGGGGGAGGGGGAAGGTGTGTGTGGAGTAGAGAGTGGTGGTGGGAGGGGGGGGGGGGGGGAGGAAGAAGAGAACGTGCCTAGCTTGTGTGTGTGTGATTAAAGATGAGCAGATTATTAAATGGAAAGTGCGCTATTGTTAAACACTTACTTTATTCTTGAAAAATGGAAAGTGCACTATTGTTAAACACTTACTTTATTCTTGAACAGAATGAGTTTTTGACCAGGATCTTGCACAGTAACTTTAGACTGCATAATTGTGAAATATATTTTATAGTTACCATTGCTACATTGGAATCTCAGGACTACGTCTCCTCGCTACGTTGATTTGATGCTAAGGAGCATTATTATTTCATTTCGTCCTGCGAACAATGATTCCCTGAGTCTTAAGATTACTGACTTAGGCAACAGGTGTTGTAACATTTGTTGCTTGCTTGTGTGCAACAGGCTGTCCGCAACTGAAGTAAAAAAAAAAATCATTATCCAGGACTGGGAGGACGGGGAAGGTGGGAGCGGGGAGGAGGGGAGGAGATTGGGGGCTGGGGACTGGCCATGTTTATGGAGTGATTAGTTTGTATCGATCCAGACAATGAGGAACAAGGCAACTACTAACTTTGTAGTGAGCTGACCTTCTGCACTGACCCAGAGGGTTGTTTGTAGAGATCTTTTTTATTCCCTTCACACCGGAATGAGGATGGGTTCATAGGAAGTGGGGAGGGGGAAGAGGGTGCTTTCAATGTTGGCTGGCCGATCGTTTTATTGAAATCACGTCCAGAGGAAAATATTTGTTCCACACACAAAGGTTGGTCCCGAGATGGGGTTGTTGATGGCAAGTCAACAGGTCTGTATTTCCATCCAGGGAGATTTCGTAAAGTATTAATTATTGTGTCTTAGCAAGATGATGACGATTATCGCTTATTTAGGTATTTATTGCTCAGTGTTGCCCGGTGGATTTAAGTAACTGATTACCAAAAAATAATAATAAATAGAAAGTGCTTTTATAGTACCCTTATTATTATTATTATTATTATTATTATTATTATTATTATTATTATTATTAATATTGTTGTTGTTGTTGTTGTTGATGTTGTTATTATATTATGGAAGTCGAATCGAGTCCACATGCAAATGAATTTGTTTCCCACACAAAAATCAGGTGAAATTACTCCTGACATACAGCATTAAACTAAGAGTAAGAGCAGTTACTTGCAGTTCTTTGGCACTTTTTTTCGACTTCTATTATAATAATTATAGTGTGTGTCTCTTGTTCCTTGAAGAATGTTGCTATATTGTAGTGATTGCTAAATCATTATTTTACTGCTGATACAATGTTCGTTTGTAAATTTCTGTTCATGGACCATCTTCCCCTGATCATCCATACATTATTTTATTGGACAAAGTTTTTAAACAAGTTTAGTATTATTGTATGGTACAGCCAGTCCAAGCTTCTAGAGTCTTATGCCCCACAAACCATAGACGGAATATACCGAACAGTTGAGAAATCAAACAGTGAATACGCCGGTGTTTGTCTCATTCGACATCCCAGTGTAATAAATAGCTTGTATCCTTGGCGATATAAACTAAAACAATCAGATTATTTATACATCATTGTGCTTGAACTGTAACATTTCTTCCACCGTTCAACAGAAAACGTGTTAGTGAAACAGAAAATCAAAGTGCCTCACAATATATCCGGCATCTCAAGGGTTAAACGGTTATTATAACAACGAGAATGTAAGGACCATTGTCCTGCTGATAGTAATAACCATTACAGTATAATTTATTGTGTAGAAGATAATGGGATTAATGCTGCGGCATCCACAACCACTAAAATGTTCGTAAAGTTCCATTAGTGTTGCAGTGTACGTGTATGCACCCTTGGATAGTTTGGATGGACCATGCATGCACATTTTCCTACAAATCAATCCTCTTAACTCAGGAAAATCTGTGTTTAAATATTGGTAATTCATCCAACTTGTTTAAAAAAAATTATTATAGGTACCTTTTTTAACAAAAAAAATAAAGAAGGTCCCTATAATTTTTTTTAAAATTATTATAAGGACCTGTTTTTTATTTTATTATTTTTTTTAATAAAGAAGGTAAGACTGCTGAGCTTCCTTGTCATCTCCATCTTCCTATATGCTTGCGAAACATGGACCCTCACAGCAGATCTACAACGAAGAATACAAAGCATGGTGGTGAGGTGCTACAGAAGACTTCTGGGCATTTCCTATACCCAACGCAACACCAACGACAAAGTCCGAAAGACCATCTCACAAGCCATTGGACAACACGATGACCTGCTCACAGTGGTGAAGAAACGGAAACTCCGATGGTATGGCCACGTCACCAGATCATCAGGTCTTGCAAAGACCATCCTGCAAGGCACAGTGCAAGGAGGTAGAAGAAGAGAGAGACAGAAAAAAAGGTGGGAGGACAACATTTGAGAATGGACTGGTTTGACACTGAACGAAACAATCAGGGTTGCTGAGGACAGGGAAAGATGGAACACGCTGGTTAAACGATAATCTGTGGTGCCCCTACGACCTCTGAGTTACGGGATAGGCTAGGAAAATAAAGAAACTGGTAAATCATTCTAAACGGTAGCTACTATGTTAGAAAGATAAAACTTCCGCAGGTTAATATTGCAGTGCTGTACAAAGATTTTACCCTCAGAATTTCGGGTTCTGTCACAAAACAGTGCTGCAAAAAAGTAATTCCAATTTAGGTCATCAAGGCCCTCATAAATTTTAAAAACTTGGATTGAGTCTTCACGTATTCTACGTCCAGGTAAGGAATGCAGTCTAAAATATCTATGTCTGTCTGATTAAGTCATATTTATACATTCTTTAACAAGATTTTTTGCTGGTCTCTGTACCCTTTTAAGTGCAACTGATTGTCTCTTTAAACTTGGGTACCATACAGTGTTTGCATATTTTAAATGTTGTCTGACTAGTGATTTATACAGTTCACTAAAAATATCCTTATCCAAATAATTAAAGGCTTTCTTAACTAATCCAACAATTTCGTTGGCCTTGTTAATACAATTCTTAATATGAGGATCAAAAGATAGAATATAAAATACCACACCCAAGTCTCTCTCCTCCTCACAAGATGCCACTTTCTGTATGTCACTTCTAACCTTCATCAAATAATCATACTCAGGATTATTCCTTCCAATATGCAAAACCTTATACTTCTCTACATTAAAATGCAAATCCCAGGTGTCAGACCACTCTTGCAAGCAATCCAAATCAAGCTGCAACACGTCTTTATCGCTTGATTCATTGTAGATTTTAGTATCGTCTGCGGATATTTTGCACATGGTACTAACACAATCTGGTAAGAAGAACACACCCAGCCTGTACCTTGGGTAAAGCGCTTCACTTGGGGCTGCTGTACTTTCAAAAATGAAAGTGCCCTAATTTCACCTTGGTGGTAATAAAGTTGTTAAAATAAAATAAAAAATAAACAACAAAAAGTCATTTATGAAAATAGTAAATAATACAGGGACTAAAATGCTTCCTTGAGGTATACCATTCGGCACCTGTATTTTGTCAGATATGGCATTTCCAACTTTGACCACTCTGTCATGTAAGAAATTCCTTATCCAGTTGGAAATGTTTCCATATACACCATAGGCCTCTAGCATCTGGAAAAGCCTTTCATGAGGAACAGTGTCAAATGCTTTTCTAAAGTCTAAGTATGTGATGTCAGCGGTTTTTCTTTGTCAAGTAAGGAAGTTATATAATCCATAACCTATAGTAATTGAGCAACACATGATCGTTTCTTTCTGAAACCATGTTGGCATTCAGTGTACTGACTATTCACAGACTATTCGATTAACGATCTCGTCTTGGACTATAGATTCTAACATTTTTCACACAATACACGTTGGACTCACTGGTTTGTAATTTTCTGTCTCAGACTTGTATGTATACATACTGTACAGGTGGTGCGGTAGCGCAGTGGTTTGAGCACACGCTTGAAGAAGAAGAAGAAGAAGAAGAAGAAGAAGAAGAAGAAGAAGAAGAAGAAGAAGAAGAAGAAGAAGAAGAAGAAGACAAAACTGAATGTAAACAGAAGAAGAAGTGAACTGTTTACTTACGCTACATCAAATAATGAAATGTTCGAAAGTACTTTCGCTGATGATACTGTTACTAATTCTCTCTTGGTTGTCGTTTGCAGAGGTGTGATCCACGGGTTTTACTTTATAGTTCTAGGCTGTGGGCTGTTGAGTAGTTAACTAGCGTTGAAATCACGATAAGTTATTGATTGTTTGGGTTGCCTCAGACACATCTGTTCTGAGCTACATCTATATAATGTCTACTACATGCGTTCAAGACAGTTTTCAATTAACGTGCATGATGAAGTTTTATTTTACAGTTAATGAAGAATGACTGATATTATCTATATGTATCAATGTATCAATTTATCAAAGGCGATTGACTGATGAGGTATACTAATTTTCATAAGACGCAAGAAATAAGTAGGCTGCGGTCATTTGAGGCCTGACATTTCTAGTCTGTGTCCACCGCTTTCGTTTCATCGTAGGTTTTCTCAATGTTAATATATTCTGAAACTCATCGTAGGGTTTGGTGCGGACAGAAGGCAGTCCGAGTGGTTTAGTTTATCTATGGAATAATGCTGAAGGGCGGAGAGAGAGATTGTATGTGTATGTTTGTGTCTGTCTGTGTCTGTGTCTCACTAGTCATTGTGTCTGTCTGTCTTTGTCTCATTGTCTGTGAGCGCGCATGTTATGTGTGTGTAGTCAATCACACCCGTCTTTGATAAATTCAGTATCTTGTCAGACTTTGACTGTAAACTAAGTCAAGACAGGTATTGTAAACTATCGTCTGATATGGGAGTATTTAGGGCAGCTATGATTAATTAAAACTATGAAATAAAGACGACTGCCAGACTGATTTAGTGCCTACTGAGAGATTTTGTTGGCTCTTTTGTATACATCGCAAAATGTTGCTGTGGACGTTCACGAACCCCACCGACCACTTTCTACATTACATATGGAGTCAGAAATATGTTAGAACGCACAAACATTGACATAATTTATTAGTCTCTCGAGAAAGAAATGATGTGTCCGAACGCATAAAGTAGGAAGTCTCCTGCGTGTTGACTGATAGCCTTGACTAATATAACGTCAGATAGTTCTATAGCACTCCAGTGGTAGGGTATAGTGTTGACTAATATAACGTCAGATAGTTCTATAGCACTCCAGTGGTAGGGTATAGTGTTGACTAATATAACGTCAGATAGTTCTATAGCACTCCAGTGGTAGGGTATAGTGTTGACTAATATAACGTCAGATAGTTCTATAGCACTCCAGTGGTAGGGTATAGTGTTGACTAATATAACGTCAGATAGTTCTATAGCACTCCAGTGGTAGGGTATAGTGTTGACTAATATAACGTCAGATAGTTCTATAGCACTCCAGTGGTACGGGTATAGTGTTGACTAATATAACGTCAGATAGTTCTATAGCACTCCAGTGGTAGGGTATAGTGTTGACTAATATAACGTCAGATAGTTCTATAGCACTCCAGTGGTAGGGTATAGTGTTGACTAATATAACGTCAGATAGTTCTATAGCACTCCAGTGGTACGGGTATAGTGTTGACTAATATAACGTCAGATAGTTCTATAGCACTCCAGTGGTACGGGTATAGTGTTATGGCGGTGTTTTACTGTCTGGACTAAAGGATGTGTGGGTCCTACTGTTTTATAGTTTTGTTGGTTAAGTCAAGGCTGTGAAATTTTAGAAATGGATAGTACACGTTTTTGGAACTTTGGATCTTTGTCCTTTTAGAATGCCAGGTGATCCTTCTTCTTCTTCTTCTTTATCCTCATTCGCCTCCTCCATCTTTTCAATTCTTTAGGCTAAGTTTTCAAGGTGTAAACACACACGTCACGCACCACACACACACACACACACCCCGCCCACACACACCACACCCACCACACCCACACAATTCTGTGCGCGGTGACAAACGAGGTAATTTTAGGAATGTATGGAATCGGATAGCACATTTTTGACTGAAAAAAAAAAGCATTTTGAAGAGGGAAAAGGGTTAGGGTAATGGGCTATCTGCAGCGCAGCAACTAGCCATTCTTACCCTACCCCCTTTTCGACATAGGTGACCTCGTTCGTCTCCTATAGGGGACGTTATTGTGTCCGATTTTCTTTCCAATTTTCTTCCGAAATGGATATTCATTTTCCCCGTCCGGATAGTGCACTCTGTACTTAACTCTCATTGCACTACAAACTGCACTCCCATGCACTAAAAAAAAGCATCCCGCGTACGTCTGAAACAAATCGGGAACGCTTTGACAAGCGTTAAAAACGAGCGTGACCACATGAAAGCTGCAGTGCAAAGCAATGGGCATGACCTAAGCTGTATCCGGCAAGATCTTTGAGGCTCTTGGACTGACCAAAAGCATAGTTTGCATAGTGATAAAGCCTTTTGTAGTTTTTCCATTCATTATTTTATACTATTAGCGTGGCCATGTGAGTGTGTGGCCGTGCTCATGTTTGTTTCCTATGATGTATTCCCGTTCTATTAATTTTATGTATCGATGAAAGTTTTATTACAGACGGGAAAATTTTTCTTTGTACACAGCAAAGATAGCAAGCATTGCAGGCAAAGCTTTGCTTGTCCGTTGTGTTCAGACGAAGCAATGCATTGCCTGCAATGTGACTTTGACTTCATAGTAGCAAAATGGCTTCCTTTGTTTTTTTGATAGAAATCGCAAGTTAGCTGCAGCAGCAGCTGATGTTGCTTGCAGTTTTCTTGTAACGCGCTAAAACAGCAGGTTTATTCCCAAACTATCACTAATTCACAAATACTACAAAAACAATTATCTCAAGGAAAGGCGGAGTCAAAAGAGTAAATGGACCGACTAAATCAGCAAATTACAGTGGCACGGTTTGTTTTTATTCGCTGCGTCATGGGGACGTTTTGCATCTGAGCATTCTGATTAGTCATAGCGGACACACCTTCGGCAGCGCCTAAAAAAAGAGAAATAAAATAAATTATCCTGTAGAAGCAAAGATTTGCGCGCAAGGGTCAAAATGAGTTCAAATGTAGTCACTTGGGGGTCCGTGACAAGCGTGTCCTTTGCCTGCCACGAAACATGACGAAACATGTTCACGTCTGAAAGGCCCTAAGTGTTACTTTTAGTTTAAAGCCAGCTATCACCTTCTATAGGTCTTCTACCTAGCATTCTCTCAGTAATACTAGAAAATATTGTCTTAATTAAGCCGACAGCAGCAGGTGGATGATATAGTCCTCCCAGTCAGCAGCGTTGCATCAGTCGTATTTTCGGCGTTGTTGTATTCCATTGTGACCTTTTCGCTCTTTTCGTACTTTCTGTACACCCAGCAATTTGATGTGGGCACTTTTTAAAGGTCACAATGGAATACAACAACGCCGAAAATACGACTGATGCAACGCTGCTGACTGGGAGGAATATATCATCCACCTGCTGCTGTCGGCTTAAGACAATATTTTCTTGTATTACTGAGAGAATGCTAGGTAGAAGACCTATAGAAGGTGATAGCTGGCTTTAAACTAAAAGTAACACTTAGGGGGTGTACAGAAAGTACGAAAATAGCGAAATAACGTGTCATTTTTGCTTTTTTAATCCCCTTTTCGCGCTTTACATTCCTCTTTTCGCTGTTCTCGGATCGATGGGTTCCATTACAAAGGGAAATCCCCGAATAATTCGAGCGTAATTTTACATAAAAACATTAATAATTAATCAAATTCACCATTTAACTGCTTCTTTTATTATGGGTTGAGCTAAATTAGGCTCCTGTTTCCTATTTTGGAGCCCTTCTCGCTTCTTTTTGCCCTTTTCGTCCCCTATTCGCTCTTTTCGCTGTCCTTTTCGCCCTTTTTGCTCTTTTCGTATTTTCTGTACACCGAAATTGCTCACCGCTTGTTCGCCTATGGACAACGCGAATGCTGACAAAGCACTTTCTTTGGGGAAAAAGGCAAACAGCATGAATAAGAGGGGCAAACTGCAGAAATAGAAGAGGAAGGTCGCCGCTCTCATTTTACATAGTGGTCTACTCTCTGGCTGCCACAGTTCGTAAACAGTGCAATCGCCCATTTTTTGAGACAGTCAACACACTACTCAGTCTTTTATATAGTTTACTCTGTTATATATTTAAGCTGATCAAGTCTGTTGATGTGCTGTTATTGTGTTCGCAAGAGGAAAAGGGCAGACGCATACTATAACATTCCTGTACTGTTGTCTGTAGCGCGTAGGGGACAATAGTTTCGCGTTTCAAGCGACCTCCCATTCACTGAAATTCTTGGATACGGTCACCTTTGCTCGGGAAGTTGAGTCCGAAGAAGGGATGAAGGACAGGACCTGGGAGTGGGGGATAGGGGAAGGTACAGAGAAAGGGTAGCCATTTTGTGAGGGCGGAAAAGTGAATGAGAAGGAGAACCCAGGGAGAGAAGGAGATGGAGTGGAGGCAGGGAGGGGAGGGCAGGATGGCAGAGGGCAGATGAGAAAATGGAGTAAAAGGGGAGTTAAAGAGTGGGGAAGGTGAAGGTAAGGGGGAAGGGGAGGGGAGAGGTGGTAAGGCTCATCACATTATGTGATTATTGCTTTAGGTCCAGCGGACTCTTCCGAGCCAAATCAGGACCAGTATAGCCGAATCAGGACCACAAAATAAGACCACAACTACGCTGAAAGAGGACTGGCCCCCGATCCGCATAAAAGATCTGCCGAAACAACCCTAGTGGTAACACTGAAGGCAATCCACCACAAGTCACTTTACAATAAAGACATCCAACGCAGGGGACGCTGAGGCTATACTCTAATTTATTGAACTCATGTTTACAAAAACAAAATAGAATATAAACATCATTATAAAATATCAACAAAACACGTACATATAAAATGCCTACATTGCCAAATAATAACATAGGAAGCCCCAGTGACCACCTGGCAGAAAGCGTCCAAGCTGATCCAACTGACCTCACACACAAATGATGAATTTTGTCCCGGAAGAGTTTTCAAGAAAAAAGGTAGGTGACTGGTCTAGCAAAGAAGAAGATAATATAGTACAGGGTCGCTCAAGCAACTGCTGCCCTGACAAGGTTGAAGCCCATCCTGACAAGGTTGAAGACCATCAGTCTACATTCCAAGGTAAGGCTGCTGCGTTCCCTTGTCATCTCCACCTTCCTATATGCTTGCGAAACAGCAGATCTACAACGAAGAAAACTAAGCATGGAGATGAGGTGCTACAGAAGACTCCTGGGAATTTCGTATACCCAGCACATCATCAACGACGGGATAGGATAGGATAGGATAGGAATAGACCCGAAAACTCGAAGTAGATGGTAAACAGATCTTTCGATAGAAGCTAATTACCTAATTTAAATGGAAGGGTCAGTTTGATTCTTGAATTATTGCCAGATGCCCTTGTAGATCACGAAGGCACAGTCAGCATAGGAGGTAGAGCAATCTCCAACCTCCCTTTTGCGGTTGACATTGATGGATTGGCTGGAGAGGAGCAGGAGCTTGAACAGCAGAGGCTTGTTACCACCTCCAGAGCCTTTGGAATGGAAATAAGTGCAGAGTAGACCAAAATGATGACCAACAACACCAATGGCATCAACATGGACATCAAAGTCCAAGGTCCAAGTCCCTCAATAGCTTCAAATGTTTTGGAACAATTTTATCGGACAATGGGTCTTGACAGGAAGTCCTCTCCAGGATAGCGCAAACAGCTGCTGCCCAGACAAGGTTTAAGCCCATTTGGAAAGAAGACCATCAGTCTACACTCCAAGGTAAGGTTGCTGCGCTCCTATGTCATCTCCATCTTCCTATACGCTTGCGAAATATGGAACCACACAGCAGACCTACAAAGAAGAATACAAAGCATGGAGATGAGATGCTACAGAAGACTTATGGACATTTCCTATACCCAGCACATCACTAACGACGAAGTCCGTCAGACCATCACACAAGCTATTGGACAACACGATGACATGCTCAAAGTGGGAAAGAAACGGAAACTCCGATGGTATGGCCACATCACCAGAACATCAGGCCTTGCAAAGACATCCTGCAAGGCACTGTGCAAGGCGGCAGAAAGAGGGAGACAGGAAAAGAGGTGGGAGGACAACATTCGAGAATGGACTGGCTTGACACTAAGCGAAGCCATGAGAGTTGCTGAAGAGAGAGAAAGATGGGAGTACGCTGGTTAAACAATAATCTGTGGTGTCCCAACGACTTTCGAGTTACGGGATAAGATAGGATAGGACTAAACACTAGTACATGTATGCAGTAGTTCTGTTCCCTTGTGTACCAAGTAATTGTAGAAGCTATCAGTAGTACCAAAGACCTACATGCTAGACCTGTAACTGTATTTGTGCACACGCGACAACAATAAAGGCAGGCGGTACATTTTGCAGGTAAGGCGTGAATCAAGGTTGATGTACAACAGTGACCGTAATGGCAAGGAACCTGCAAATGTACTAACTCCGTGACTGTGTTCATTGTTGTAACTGTCACACATCCAGCGAAACATTCCTGGATCACTGCCAACACTGTCTCGGATGCCGTAATAAATGTAATGCACAGTCGGGAATATATTTCGTCTTCCGTTAAACGTGCGTCCACAATGACTTGGCCATGAATGTCTCATAATAACATAAACTCCCAATTAAGATACGCAGTCACGACTAACGCATAGTCTTTATTTCCCAAATCGTTAAATATGTGTATAAATAGTCACGATGTGGTGTCTTTAATTTAACGTCTATTCACCTAAGTGATTTTAGACTTGATGGGAGCAGGGGAAAATATTAAACAAAGAAGGAATGGTCATAATGAAGGGAGAAATGGATTAAACAAAGAACACAAAACTGAACAATTAAACAATCAGAATTGTATAATAATTATAACTTATACAAATGACGTCCAATAAAACTACTAACCAATACTTGTAAAATAATCTTAATTATGTCTCATACTTTGTTAGTTAATCATGGTTTATAGGATCCAGCGGGCTGCAAAAAGGATCATTATATCTCATATATAATATTTAATGTTCTGAATTTATACATATATAATATTCAATGTTCTTAATTTATGCTTCGTAGAAACAATCTACTAGATCTAGTAAATAATCTGTACTGACTGTTTTTGGGTTGTTTGTTTTTTTTAAAACAAAAAACATCCAACAGGACTAAATATTAATGATTTTGCAATTGATATCCAATAATTAATATTTTTATCCTGAATATTTCGAATATGTTGTGGAATATATTGCGCGATTGCACTGCAGTCATTAATGAGATGATTAATAAAAAAGTAAAAATTAAAAGTAATAATTAAAATTAATAGTCACAAATAGCTCATGGTCACGCACCTTTTCAGCTGCTGGGATCAAAGCCACCATTGTCTCACAAACCGTATAGAAGCTGTTGAAACACCAATATTATGCCAGTACGGCAAAATGACCTTGATTCACACCTGAATGTATCATACTTTCTGCGCTAACTGTTGCCATTATGCCATACAAACCTGCTTGGAACACAGCCATCCCTGGGTAGTTGGCATTAAGCTTTAACCTGTTCGTTGATTTTGCCCTTTAAGCTTTGTTAGACAGATTTATTAGCGCCATTATGAATTTGTGCGATCCTGGAGAGGACTTCCTGTCGGGACCCATTGTCTGATACAATGACTCCTAAATATTTGAATCTATGCACCGTGTTGAGGGATTGGCCTTGGACTTGGATGTCAATGTGGATGCCATTGGTTTTGTTGGTCAGCATTTTGGTCTTTGCACTTATTTCCATTCCAAAGGCTCTGGAGGTGGTGTCAAGCCTCTGTACCAGCTGTTCAAGTTCTTGTCCCTCTCCAGCCAATCCATCAATGTCATCCGCAAAAAGGAGGTTGGAGATTCTTCTACCCCCTATGCAGACTGTGCCTTCGTGATCTGCAAGGGCATCTGACATGATGCGCTCCAGGAAGATGTTGAAGAATGTTGGCGAGAGTAGGCATCCTTGACGCACGTCAATTGTTCTGAACCAGTTCCCGATGGCGTCGTTGTGTTGGACTACACTTGTAACCTTGTCATACAGTCTTTTGATGACTTCAATATTGTTAGGGCTTATGCTATACACTCTCATGGATGCCCACAGAGCTGACAATATTGAATCCCATTTGGAAAAACGGGACCATCATTCTACACTCCAAGGTAAGGATGCTGCGCTCCCTTATCATCTTCATCATCCTATACGCTTGCGAAACATGGACCCTCACAGCAGACCTACAACGAAAAATAAAAAGCATGGAGATGAGATGCTACAGAAAACTTCTGGGCATTTCCTATACCCAGCACATCACCAACGACGAAGTCCGACAGACCATCACACAAACCATTGGACAACATGATGACATGTTCACAGTGGTGAAGAAACTGAAACTCCGATGGTATGGCCACATCACCATAGCATCAGTCCTTGCAAAGACCATCCTACAAGGCACGATGCAAGGCGGCAGAAGAAGAAGGAGACAGAAAAAGAGGTGGGAGGACAACATTCGAGAATGGACTGGCTTGACACTGAGCGGAGCCATGAGGGTTGCTGAAGACAGAGAAAGATGGAGTACGCTGGTTAAACGATCATCTGTAGTGCCCCAACGACTTTCGAGTTACGAGATAGGATAGGATAAGATTATGACTTTGTTGTCGAATCAGAGTGGTGCAATAGTCTGAGAGGTTGGATACAAATTTAATGTGAAATAATAGCTGCACAGAATATTATGATCATTCCTTCTCCTCCTCATCGTCTTTAATCATCCCTCCATTTTCGTCTATTTCAGTCTTCTTCCACATCATCCCTCTACTTCTTCCTGGTCTTGATCCCTCCCCTACTGTTTCTCCTCCTCCTCTCTCATCGGTCTCACTCTTCCTCTTTGCCCTCCTTCCTCATCTCCTCCTCTTATGTTCGGTATCCTGTTCTCTGTTGAGGTTGGATATGAAGTTGGGGACGTATGCGTGGCCGATCAAGTGTGAAAGTATCTAGCTGGATGTGTAAGATGTTTGTTCAGTTTGTGAATTCCAATGCAATATTTCTGCGAGTATAACCAACAACAACCCCCCCCCCCCCCCCAAAAAAAAAAAAAAAAAAATTCTAATTATACTCTTTGATATAACGCAGTAATGAATGAGCTAGGTGACACTAAATAATGTCACGATGCTTTTATTGCTCTCCAGTGTAAGCTGCGGTACGGAATGTGATAATTAATAATAATGAATACATTAAAGATCAATAGTCAACGACCTCCGAGTTACGGGATAGGATAGGATAGTCAACGATGACTATCCCGCCATTCTCTGATTATGACACAATGCGCTTTCTCATTAGATGTATGCATGTTAGTTCTACGAGCTGTAGGAAAAATGAGCTGTATAGCAGATAGTAGCAGGCGGCACACTCACTGATTCTCAAAGCCCGGATCTCCTGGAAGATAATACTGAAGAATCCGTTTGGTTCCAACCGAAAAAACGAACGAAACTACGCCCTTCAGCTCACATGTTAGGTTAATTTTCTCAGACGCCACTTGCACCTGAAGTCACTACTGGTACCCGTGTCATAGCAAGCAAAACCTCGAAGAGTCAGACAGGAGAGTCTGTGCAAGATAATGACTGAAGAAAGCCAGAGGTGTACAAAACAATGGGGCAGTTGTGTGGTCTTGGCGCTCTCTCACAATGGGTATTATCTCCCCGTGACCAGGTTGACACTAGCCGTATCCCACTGGCAGACAGGCAGACTGACCCACACACAACCCATAGCCACCTACACCTACGGCCTTTGAAGGTCTTTGGAAGTTTGGGAAACTGGGTTCCATTTTTTAGGCTCTGAAAAGTCTTTAAAAACTTAATCAATTGTCTGTGTTTTAAGAAAGTTTGTGAATTTTGACAGAGTGCACAATCTTTGCTACTCGGATTCACACAAAACAAGCAAAGATGACAAGACAAATTCGGATGATATAGTGCAATAAATAAATTTCACTTTTATTTATTTATTTTTTTGTTTGTTTGGCGGAGAGGAGACGATCAATATACTTTCGTTTTCAAAACTTCGGAATTGAGTTCTTTCCCTTGCCGAAGGAAAGCAAAAGTCGGTTGCGAAGATGCCGGGATATTATTATTATTATTATTATTATTATTATTATTATTATTATTATTATTATTATTATTATTATTATTATTATTATTATTATTATTATTTAATCGTTCTTATATAGCGCTTTACCAGCTCAAGAGCTGCTCAAGGCGCTGGCCGATACAGGATCTAACTCAAGCCGCCCAAGACGCCCACCCGCAGCCTTTGGGTGCATGGTCTGACGCCCGTACAACTGAGCACAATCCTGGGCAGCCAGGGATGGGGGAGAAGGACCTAGGTGCATGCTGGGTGTGTTCTTGTCACCGGCACTCACCCGTCTAGGACATGAGCGTCAGGATCTTTAAAGTCCGTTATGATGGAATGTATGCGACACAGACTAGACCTAGGTTTATACTCTCATCCGAAGGAGTAGGAAACGGGAGTAAAGTGTCTTTCCCAAGGACACAACACAATGCCCCGGCCTGGGCTCGAACCCGGGACCTTCAGATCCGTAAGCCAAAGCTCTACCATTAGGCCACCGTACCTGCAGTTTTAATGATTCATAGTAAATTAATTTTCAGCAATTTATTCGGTGTATTATTTTTGGAAATTTTGTATATATATGGTCTCGAAAGTTTGGGAACAGTTTGGGAATTTTGTGATAATTTTAGTGTATGAACCCTGACCTACACTCCGTCGCAGACTAGCAATCCTTAACCCTTTCCCCACGCACGCGCGCGCGCCCCCCCCCTCCCCCCCCACACACGCCTCATTAGCTGTATCAGACAGATTAAAACGGCTGCGCCCCACACAGCAATCCACAACATCCCAGTGAACTCAAGCACGTGGGAACCCTTCCGCACAGATCTATACCTTCTGATGGGAAAAGATCGGCGCAGGACTGATCCAGATTATTTAAAGATTGGCATCTAATTAGTATCCCAGATTGTATTGCTAATTTTCTGTTACGTAACGGCAGTTGTGAATGCTGGTTTATTCAGATGATCAGGGCATAGTTTAGAAATCTCTGTATTTTCTATGACAGAAAGGCTTCAGCCAGATCGGAGAAGAGGGAGGGGGGAGAAGGGGGGGAGTGGAGGAGGATGAATATTGTCCTTAAGACACTCTGTGTACAATATATCTGTTTTGACTTTTGCTGACGGTTGCCACATTCTTGCAAGTCTTGGTGTACTTGTCTTGTAGTGTGTTGTTGTTGCACGTGCGTTCTTGGTGTAGTCTGCAAGAACGCGCATGTTTGTTGTGTCTGTACTAGATGGGAAAGCGTACCCACGATACCGCAAGAAATGTTTCTCGAGTGACTTGGTATGAATTCGTGCTAAGTGTAAAATAGAATAAAATAACATAAATAATTTTATAAATAACTAAATGACATGAAAAGGGGTGGGGGAGTGGGGAGGACGACTGAAATAGCGCTTACTATTAATTCAAGAAGTGGCACTTAGTAATTGTTTGTACTCTTACACCGCGTTTTGTAACGTCTTACACTTGCCAAATCTTTTCCCCTTACTATACACTCCTCCTCCTCTGCGTCCTCCTCCTCTGCCTCCTCCTCCTCATCATCACTAACACTACCATCATCTTTTTTTTTCTGCTCCATCTTCACCTATTATTCTTGAATTTCTTCAAAAATCTATATTTTGATTTCTGATCTTCCCACTCCTATCCTCCACTCCTGCAGCTACAGCTGAAGTAAGCTACGATGCTCTGTTCTTCCTCAATTTTCTGCCTGGCAAATAGGTGTTGCTCAATCCGACAAAGGCGGCAGTGTATACTATTTATTTTAGCGTGGCGTCGTATCGCTTTTGTCCAATCGCCACCACCGAATTAACCCATAATCGCCACGCGCCCAACAAACAACACTTGGCTCTTTTCAGGGACTGGGATTCCGTTAACTCATACCGACCAGATGGGATTCCGAATTAGACTCATACCGGCTAGGCCACGCACAAAACACAGCTCTGTTTGAAGATGCCACGGGTTGTGTTTTAGGATGGCGCTGAACAAAGGCTCGTGTTTGTCTACTTGCGCTGCAGCTCGGCTATTGCGGAGATAATCAAGGCTTTCTTTAGATCGCAGGACGAAATCAAGTCTTTCGTTAGATCGCAGGCAGAAAATAGCGTCTTTCTTTTCAAAGAATAGAAATAGATTTGTGTGTAAGGGATGTGTGTGTACCACCCACACTCCTTTAATTCCCCCTCTCACCCCCTTCTCCTTTTTCAAGTGGAAAAAAAGTCACCGTCTTTGTGCAATCGTGAAGGTCTTGTGTTTAAAATGGGAAAACGCGTGTTTTTCTTCAAAGTTCAGCATAATTATGAAGTACAGCTAATGTTTGAAATAGAAAGCCAACGTTTATTTTTGAACAGACTTGAAAAGGACGGGTTTGCCAGTAAAGGGATTACGAACTCACTCACTTTATGGTACAACCGAAACAGCAGACGTTAGCTTCACCTTTAAGCTGTACATTTTCTTCTTTTTCTTCAGTTTCGAAGTACTGCTATAGTATAGGAATAGAACGTGGCAATTATTTGAAAGCATACTACTGCGCAGCGCGCTACTGCCAGCTTACTTACACATTTTCTTTCTTTCTGATGAAGAATGAATTGAACAGTGAAGTGTAAGGTCCACACCCACCATTGAAGGCGATGTGGCAGACAGGGATAACCATCTCAGAGAAGATAGGGTAGGAACCTAAATCAACGCTGAACCACCAGAGCAATCATACGGCTAAGATGATACAGTAACAATGGCCACTTTTGCTTTGCCCACCGCGAGATTCGAACCTGCTTCATCGGAACGCTTTACCACTGAGTTACGGCGGCGGGCCCTATTCTAATGAAGATGATTGGTAGGAGCACACTGCTTTAACTGAGGCTAGCCAAAGATTACCCTTCGACTTTTCACACTAATGGAGAGGCGGAACGGTTGGTCTCATCTACGCTGTGTGGTGTAGGAGAAGTGCAAGAGCAGCTCTAGGACCGTTGACGGGTTGTGAGAGTGGGAGGCAGGCAGACCGGCAGGCCGCAACAGCTGGTTGAACACTTGAATTAAAACGTTTTTGGTAATGTGAGACGCTAAAACCGTTTTTAAGTCGAGGGGGAGGGAAGGAGCGGGGGTGTGAGAGAGCAGGTCCGTGTCACAAGTGTTAGACACTAATTTGTGTCTGTCTGGTTCGTTGGGTGTATGTGCATATAGCATGAACACAGCTGAGCGAGCTATGTGCTTTCTATTATGATTCGTTAGGGAGGGAGACAGTGTTGAGACTCATTTATTTTATTACTTTTAATTCACTTCTAGGAAAGGAAAAGGAGTGTGGAGGGACGGGTGGGTGTGTGTGAAGAGGGTGGGTGGGTGAGGTGAGGGGCAGTGGAAGAAGGTGGAAACAGTAATATTGAAAAGTGAGACTAGCCCGCTTCTGATGAAATGATTGATAATCTTACATACGCGGTGTAATTAACGATTAGTGTACCGCAAAAACTGCGACGCACTCCAAGGATGGAAGTGGCGGTATGGCTTCCCCGTCTGCTGCTTATCGCTAATTGCCAAAAGTAAATGAGTGCGATGGTTAATGGTCTTAATATTTAAGCGTTGGTGAAAGAAAGGCGGCGGTTTTGTTTTGAGAAATGTTCGATGCTGAAACACAGCCTGGGCTTTCGCTTAGAGACCTAATCTTAATATCATAATATCACTGTAATTCCTGTTCTATGACGTTATGTTCGTCCGACTTTGCTGAAAACCCTCAGAGGAAACTTGAAACTTAAACTTGTTTGTGGTCGTCGTTGCTGTTGTTGGTGTGTGGTGATTTTATTTAATTTTATTATTATTATTATTATTATTATTATTATTATTATTATTATTATTATTATTATTATTATTATTATTATTATTATTATTTTTTTTTTTTTTTTTTTTAAATTATTATTTTTTTAAACAACCACGTGAAAAGCCAATAAACACGGTGCCCTCATTTTAGGAAATGCAGAAAGTTGCTGTAGCGGAAGTGATGGGGGATAATGATAACATTAACCCATAAATTTTCCAGTCACGCTGCTTCCTTTTTAATGCCCTCCCCACATCTTTCATCTCTCATCTCTCTCTCTCTCTCTCTCTCTCTCTCTCTCTCTCTCTCTCTCTCTCTCTCTCTCTCTCTCTCTCTCTCCAACTCTCCCTCTCTCTCTTAGAACTAATACTTGTATTGTATTGTAGAACTAAATCAGTAAATTTGTCACCATTAAACCATGACGTGTTAAGTTGGGCACTAGAACGCAATTTCTTATCGTTATCCATCTCACTTCCGGCCCTGTTGAAGGGAAAAGGGCATAAAAATCATCGCCACTGAACTATAAGGAAATATATTTGGAAGGTTTTATCTGACCACCTTTTACCCTCGAACTATTTGTGTTTAACAGTCTTCTTCTTCTTCTTCTTCTTCTTCTTCTTCTTCTTCTTCTTCTTCTTCTTCTTCTTCTTCTTCTTCTTCTTCTTCTTCTTCTTCTTCTTCTTCTTCTTTACAACTCATTTAATAATAATAATAATAGTAGTAGTAGTAGTAGTAGTAGTAGTAGTAGTAGTAGTAGTAGTAGTAGTAGTAGTAGTAGTTCTTCTTCTTCTTCTTCTTCTTCTTCTTCTTCTTCTTCTTCTTCTTCTTCTTCTTCTTCTTCTTCTTCTTCTTTCCAACTAATTTAATAGTAGTAGTGGTAGTAGTAATCGATGCTATACGGATAAACGGTATAATTACACGCGCCTTATTCCTAAGTCAGACTCATAGAGCGGCGATCTGTAACCAACACATTCACGTGTAACAGACACTCCTACATACACAGCAAACACACATTCATCGCCGTGGTGTATAGGCAAGTCGCTATTAGAAGACGGAAAGGAAATATACTTTTATTTTGACATTTTTGACAGACTGTATCCAATACCATAATGAAAGGGAGGGAGGAAACCGGAGTACCCGTAAAAAACCCTTGGTATCCTGAAAGTCTCGTACCTAAATCACATAAGTTCGTCCTCTTCGGGGTTCGAACTCGCGAGCTTTGGCATATGAAACCAGTAATTATGAACTGAGGTACGAGGCTACGCCTTTAATGATCATTGTCGCTGTCATCATCATCGACGTCGTCATCGCTACCATCATCATCTCCTCCTCCTTTTCCTCCGCCTCACCCAGCTTGGAAGCAATCAACATTAATCTCCAGTTACTTTAATGACCCATGTGTGTTTGTGAGTGTGCTTGCGTCCAATCAGCAACATTGTTCTCTAGTTACTTTGATGGAGGATTGGGCTACCAGCTTTCTTCTTCTTCTTCTTGCTCGCTTGCGTCCAATCAACAACATTGTTCTCTAGTTACTTTGATGTAGGCTTGGGCTACCAACTTTCTTCTTCTTCTTCTTCTTCTTCTTCTTCTTCTTCTTCTTCTTCTTCTTCTTCTTCTTCTTCTTCTTCTTCTTCTTCTTCTTCTTCTGCTTTCCCTTCTCCTCCTCCTTCTACTCCTTCTCCCTCGTCACTTAGATTGCAGACAATGACATTATTCTCCAATTACCTTGATGCTTCATGATACTTGGGGGCTATCAGATTATGGAATTCCCTTTGTAAAATATTTATTTGCGATATTTTTTCGTTTTGTTTGTTTGTTTGTTTGTTTTACCACTTTCAGCTAAATAATCTTTATATATAGAAGCATATTTTCTAAATAATCATTTGTTTACAAACATTGGAAGATTTCTCTAAATAATATATTTTCTCCATAAATAACTTATTATTTACCTAAACAATACATTGCTTACGTAAATAAACCATGATATAGGTAAATAAGGCATTCTTGTGAAATTAAAAAAAAAAGCTATATAATGCATTATTTAGCAGGATGTGTTAAATAAAGTATTATGTTGCTAAGTAATGTATTATTTGCGTAAACAATTCATTGTTTAGGGACTGCAATTTTCATTTAATTCTATAGGAGATTCCAGGATTCGCATGTAACCTTGGTTTTTATAATTTGACTGCTTTCTATAATTAAATGCAAGGTATTTCCAAAGATTGTGTACCCAAAATGTGTTAATTATTTATTGTTCAACAAAAATTGCTCCACAAATTCGATGATAAGACGTCTGTCCGAACACTAACGAAATATCAAGGTCAGTTTTGTGCGGGAATGCTCAGTTTTTTAGCATCTCCGTCAGAAGAACAAAAATGCTTTCTTTTTGTATTTATTTACCCCAAAACTGTGTTGAGACTATATTTCCGTTTGTTCTTTTGAATTAAATTAAGCTTTTATTTCAAACGGAAAGTTTTAGCTTATTTGAATCTACCAGGAATTTGCAGGTCGGACTGACAAGAAACATGGCGGAAGTACTCGGAAGGCAAGGACGCCAAAGCAGAAATAATGATGGATCCCTCTTTTCCGGAGAGGTTACCGTTGTAGTTTCGTATATTAATACTGTTGCGAACGAATACAAAATATAGAGTGAAATAAACCAGTTGCCTCATTTTAAATCGCAAAATAACCTAAAATCACGATTTTGCAAATTTCTTTGTCACTACCACACAACCTCACAGTAATACGACATGTACCTGCTAATCCCCTAAATAATGAAAACTGCAGTTCCTAAACAATGAATTGTTTACGTAAATAATGCATTATATAGCAACGTCTTCTAAATAACACAAATATTGAGCAAATTCGGCTAAATAATGCGTTATACAGGTAAACAAATGATTATTTAGAAACATGTGTAAATAATAAATTATTATTATTCTTTTTTTTTTTACACGTTATTATCCCTTTTTATTGGGAAATTTTGGGCCGTCTCCCCTGGCCTGTGGAGCGCCCAAACCCAACATTGGTTGTGTGTTTTTTTCTTTTTCTGCTAACTACTTATATTATATAGGTAAATAATTCCTTATAAGTTATTTAGCAACAATGCCTTATTTACATATATCATGGTTTGGTTTATTTACTTGAACAATATATTATTTAGGTAAATAATAAGCTATTTACGGAGAAAATATATCATTTAGAGAAATCATACATTGTTAGCAAATGCTTATTTAGAAAATATGCTTCTAATAAAGATTATTCAGCCCATTGTGGTAGAAATAAATATTTTACAAATACCATATTATTCGTTGCAATAAACATTGCTATAGTGTTGGTAGACTTCTTCCTCTCCATCCTCTCCATCCTCCGTCCTCTTCCCTCCTCTTCCTACTTCTTCCTTCTCCTCCACCGCCTCCTCCTTCCCGTAGACGACAATCAACGACAATTATTCTCCGGTTACTTCCATGACGTTTTGGGGCTACCAGTTCCAGACCTCTATGAGTTTGGCCCAGACTTGCCTACCAAGTTCGTTCGCCGTATTCGTACGCAATTTAGCATTGGAGTGGGTCGTCTGGTCTGCTCGCTTAAAATACGGTCAAGTTTTATTTTATATTATCTTCTTCCGATTAAAAAACGCGTAGTGTAGTTACTTCCCTTTACCGAGATGGCGCGTGCACATATATCGTAAGTTCGCCACCATTATGATCGGTGTTTCCAATTCTGCTCGGTTTTGTATACTAGCGTGAAAAAAGCGAAGCCGTGATGCAAGCCGTTCTCCATATCCGAATAAAGATGATCCAAAATCTAAAGAGCAGGCCACAAATAAAGCTTTTTTGAAAGTCTATAACGAAAAATGGCCTTGGCCGACTACATCTCCGAAATGGTCAGAGTTTGCTAGATGCACTTTGTGCAAAATCGACTTCACCCTTTGCACATGGTGGTCGCAACGACTGCAAAAGCGCTTATCATCAAAATCACATGAAAAGTTTGAAAAACTGCTAAAGGCCATACACCCATCAAAAATCTTTTATGCCGGTGAAGACAAAAGCCACTGGTGCCGAATACAGGTATATATGGTAACCTGAAGTATGTGTGAGTGTTGCTTAAGTGAAAGTTTTTTTTCCCTCTTCTGTTCTGCAAAACGTTGACCTTGTCTTTGCATTTTTGTACTTTGTAATATCATTTGCGTAGTAAACATGCCCATAGGCCTATATGTATTTCAGTGCACTTTTTGCACAATGTCAATATTAATGTGTTACAATAAGACAAAAAACCCGTTACGCAAAAATCTGGTCAAAGCTTCCAAAATCTGATTTTAAGTTGCCTGGAGTACTGTCAACAATTTTTTTCAGGTAGGCAAGTCTAGTACTAACTGTATGTAACCGTAAAGGTCTTGTTGTTGTTGATATTGTTGTTGATATTGTTGTTGTTATATTGTTGTTGTTGTTGTTCTTCTTCTTCTTTTAAAATCTTTTCCTTCCAATTCTCCTCTTCTTCGGTTCCTCCTCCTGGTGCTTTTGCTCATCCTTCATCCTGCCAGCACTTTTCTTAAACCAAACTAGGAAACAAAATATAATATATATACAATATGTCTGACAGTTGTCTTTAATGCATGTGCACTAAAGTCTGCATCATCTTCACTATGATGAAGGCGTTAGTCAACGGGAAGAAGAAGAAGAAGGTGCTGCTGGTGGGTGTGGTCACGATAGCACTGATAAGTCTTGACGCTGATGAGCTTTTACGTTCACTGCATGCACTAGCTTTTTAAAGGACTGCTGGCAAGGGTCTCCTGAAGAAAGAAAAAAAAAAGTAGAAAATAAGAAGAAAAGTTGCAGAAGACTTAATTACTAATGATTTTACTGAAGCAGCACTTGATGTTGGTGATGAGCTTGATGACAAATCGAGGAAGATGAAGGAAGAAAATAAATATAAGTATAAGAAAAAAAAATAAAGAACGAAGAAGAGGGCGATTAAGGAGAAAAAAAAAAGGGGGAACAGCTCTTGGAATGTAAACGGTACTTTTAAAGCTCTGAAGTGTTTATTGATGAGCTCTCAACTCGTAGGAAGCCAGAGGGCACTGTATTGCGGTGTAATGCCTGGACCAGCCAGAAGTTTGGGACTCAACTTAGGACAAAACCATCCCTTTGCTTTGAACGGGTTTTAACTTAAGCCTGAGGCCGATTGTTGTTAGTGTTTAGGGCAATCTGATTGAGACCGCTCCATGCATCTGGCCGCGGGTTTTAAAGTAAGCCAGTCTACTGTAACTTCTCCACTTATTTTGATTTCCAAGTACTGCCCTGGCTCTAATAGACTTCACCCTCCACCCTACGTAGTCCTCACTTTGCCTTTCTGTGGGGAACGTGATTTGTGTTTTCTTGTGCACAGTGGAGTGAGGCAGTGAATGAGGAATGTGTAAACCACCAGTGGCTTGTTTAGCTAAAGAGTGCGTGCGTCTCTCGTTTTATTGCGTGGGTAGTATAGAATACTGCCCTTTGGAGAAATAGTCACCTCCATTGTGTTTCACATGTGAAATAATTTCATAGCAAGCAACCTTAATTCATCGTCGTGGGTCCAAATTGGTTACGCAAAAGTAGAGAAAATAGTGTGGTTTTCGTGAACACGAATCCTACTCCTTCGGATGAGAGTATAAACCGAGGTCTAGTCTGTGTCGCATACATTCCATCATAACGGACTTTAAAGATCCTGACGCTCATGTCCTAGACGGGTGAGTGCCGGTGGCAAGAACACACCCAGCATGCACTTAGGTCCTTCTCCCCCATCCCTGGCTGTCCAGGATTGTGCTCAGTTGTACGGGCGTCAGACCATGCGCCCAAAGGCTGCGGGTTTGCGTCTCGGGAGGCTTGAGTTAGATCCAGTATCGGCCAGCGCCTTGAGCAGCTCTTGAGCTGGTAAAGCGCTATATAAGAACGATTAAACAAACAAACAAACAATGATGATGATGATGATGATGATGATGATGATTAGGATGATGATGATGATGATTAGGATGATGATGATGATTAGGATTAGGATGATGATGATTATTTTAAATAAATATATATGTGAGCCTACTCCATGAGTGCTGAATACTGAAACAATGTGCTTGACTGACTCTTGACTATAGCCTACTTATAAACACAAAGGTCTTCACTTCATAATAAACCACACAAAAATAGTCTCAATAAATAACATCGCATGAATTTGGGTGCAGAATGCCTTATGAAATTCAAACATTTCGTGTAACATTTTACAAATGACCATTCGTTATGTTAGACGGTAGTGTGTGTTGCAACTGTGATAAAAACTTATCAGTATGATTACATGTATATGACTTGACCGAACTAGAATTTCGTGTGAAACATAATCATTGCCATTGTCTGTACATGTTTTTGTCAATATTTGTAGTAGTGGCAGAATCTCTTGTCAAATTTGTCGCTGCGACAGCATTTCCCGTGCTAAAGGATCATGCACTACGCAGACCGAAGATGCTTTCTCACGGTGAAACTGTGGCGCGTATTTTTGGCTTTTGGCTGCTTTTTTGAGTGCAGTAACCCCACCCCCCTCCCTCCGTTACGTACAGACACTTTTCAAACAGGTGTGCTTTGTCTACTTCTCTGAACCCATCATTGTTTTTGACGGCGTGTCTGCTTTCTGCATTGGACAAAATCTACTGCCGGAAATCTGCACGTGCGCTTCCTTATAGTCTTCAAGATGGCAGCAGTGATAATGTCATTTTAGGTTTCATTTTCAACATCGTCGTCGTCGTCTTGAGGAACTGTATCGTCACCGTCTCCGAGAACTTAATCTGCGTCGGTTTCAAGGAAGTTATTTATCATCATCATCATCATCATCATCATCATCATCATCATCATCATCATCATCATCATCATCATCGTCATCGTCATCATTATCATCATCATCAATTATCATCCATCATCCATTTAAATTTTCTTCTTCGTGGTATGGAATGCGGCTGGAGGCGCTCTCTCTCTCTCTCTCTCTCTCTCTCTCTCTCTCTCTCTCTCTCGCACCCGCGCACACACATCACGAACGCACACACCAAACACAGAGCTAGAGAGAGAGAGAGAGAGAGAGAGAGAGAGAGAGAGAGAGAGAGAGAGAGAGAGAGAGAGAGAGAGAGAGAGAGAGAGAGAGAGAAGGTTATTGAGTGCACACAGAGAGAGAGAGAGAGAGAGAGAGAGAGAGAGAGAGAGAGAGAGAGAGAGAGGCCTCTTTTGCAATTTTCTGCGTTTTATGAACTTGGAATGTCTTGTGCCCAACCGGAAAAGAGAACCAACACTTCTAGAGGATATGCAGCCTATTGTTATTTTCTGTAGTGCTTTCTAAAGTCTGTCTTGTGTATGAATGGCGGGGTGATCTGTTCTGTGCCTGTGTGCGGGGTTTCAGTTGGGTGGCAGAAGTGAGAAGCACAAGGGCAATGAGGCGTGAACTGACTGGGAATGTCCACCGAACCGTGACCACGATGCTTCTCTTGTCGCTCTGAGACTTCCTGAGGCTGGCACTGTTTGGAAATCTTGCAGAGTATACTGGCTTGAATAGGCGTTTGTATACCGTATAGGTGTTCCTAGATTTTTAACAGTGTATTTATTAATACAGTTTGTTCGGTTTGGGGCAAGTTCCTTTGTATTTTTTTTTAAAATAAAATGTGTAATCTATACTTCTTGTTCTAGTTTTTATTTTTTCATGATCCGCCAGTTTCATTGTTGGATTTTTGTTTAGCGAAGTCTAAATAATAGTTAAGTATAGCTTTGTAGAAAAATGTCCCAAGATATTCAAGCGCAAGAGTGTTTCACATAATAAAAGCTTGGCGTGATTAGGTTTTTGTCAGAGAGATAGATGGTAGAGAGAGAGGATGATGATGATGATGATGATGATGATGATGATGATGATGATGATGATGATGATGATGATGATGATGATGATGATGAATGTTGTCTTTTAAGGGGCAGGACTCCATTAAACAGTCATGCTCAATGGGGACGACGAACCACAATAAGGAGCAGCACAAAGTATGAAGAAACGGAAACTCCGATGGTATGGCGACGTCACCAAAGCATCAGGCCTTGCAAAAACCATTCTGCAAGGCACGGTACAAGGAGGCAGAAGAAGAGGGAAACGGAAAAAGAGATGGGAGGACAACATTCGAGAATGGAGAACAGAGAAAGATGGAATACACTGGCTAAACGATCATGTCTGGTGCACCAACGACCTTTGAGTTATGGGATAGGATAGGATAGGATAGGATATAGTATGAAGAAAGAGGGAAGAATGAGAAACTTGAGCTATGAGGAGAGTTGGGGAAGGACGGGGGTGGCGGAATGATGAGGTGTGGGTAAGGGAAATGATAAAGAGAGGAAGTGAGGATCCAACAATCCAAAGTGGTCACCCTAGCCCTAGATCAAGCTAGAAAATTAGCCTCATTCAGCCATTGACAGTGTTATTTAACACTAGGAAAGATTGGCCCCCAACGATAGTGAATACGACTGGCAGTCACGAAGCCTTATTTGTGTGTCTGTCTGTCTGGCGGTTGGTTGGACCGTCTGTCTGTCTGTCTGTCTGTCTGTCATGCGAAGTATTATAAATGTTATGGGTGTATTCATGTGAGAATGCGTGTGCGCACTTGCTCGCTTATCACCCATAAACTTCATTTACAATGACGCTTGAAGCAAACTTAAAGTTCCAGATTTTATCTTCAGTTAATTTCTTTGGTATGGTATCAACCAGTTTCAAACATTTGGCTTTTAATTTTATCGCAATGGTTAATTTATATTACGCGAAGCGAGCAAATCCTGGTTAAGAAGAAATGCTTTGGTGCTGATCGCGGACAATGGAAAATCCATACTATACTCGTGGTACCGTCAGTGAAGTGGTCAGATGAAATGAAACATGCTTTGTTTTGGATGTACGTGTTTTTCCATTGTGGTTTCATGGTTTTTGTGTGTGGTGTTTTTGTATTTTTCTGGTAGTGTAGATCTATCAGATTGAACAGGCTGTGGTAGGGCCATAGAGGTAACAATTCTGAGGCACTACTGTTTGGTGGGTCATAGCTTGTGCATGACTGTGATGCAAAGTTTTTTGTGATTTTGAAAGGGTGGTGAACTGGGGTGGAGTGTGTTGATCATGTGTAAGTGTGTGTAAAGATACTAACTGAATTTCGCATATATCTGTTTGTATATTTATTATGTTCTGCATCAAAAATCAAATTCCGTGTTCTGGATGATTAACATGGAATAGGACTGTACGACGTTTGAAGGGGCTCGTTAAGTCCAATTTATCCTGGATGACTTTTGTTTTTTATTTTATTTTATTAAGACCTGAATACATGTATACACACTGCTAGCTGGGCGATTGTTCATTGTCACACTTCTTTCAACCTTTACCTGCAGCCTCATTGTGCATGTGACATGCCATTATAGTACTTGCTGAATGATGACAGCGCCTGTCTTATGTCTTCTTCTTTCTGTATTTATTCGACTTGAACGTCAGCAATGTGTTATGTATTTATACAAGAATTAATTCCAACATACTTGAATAACACTAGGTATTCCCCTTTCTTCAAGGGAGACTACGTACTTCATGCGCGCTGCACACCATTTTTTTTCTCTCCCTTTAGCACTCTTTCAGCCACTTCATCAACTGAACTGTCTTCGGCTTTATGAAAGTGAATGTCTTTATGTCTTCGTTTATCTTTCTTTACTCATCTTTCACATGAGCACTGTCTTATATATATGCTTTACGAATGGGGGCATCAAAGACCGCGTTCTGTTTTGCCTCTTCTTTGCTTCACTGAACTGCATAATGGCGTTTTCCTCTTTCTCCCTGCTTCATGTTACCAGACATAGGAATTGTCTTCTCGGCCAAAGCGTAGAATATGATTATCAAGATCCGCAGGATGATTATCTAGATGTAGAATATGACTAGATGTAATATAATATAATTTATGTAGATCTGTATTAAGAATGATCATCTGCATGATTGTCAATATGTGTGCAGAACATGGGAGTTTTGTTTTAACTAACACGCATGACAATGCGAGTCTGTGTACTAACACTGCCCCTTCCCCCCCACCCTTCCCTATCACCCTTCCCCACCACCCTTCCCCATCACCCTTCCCCACCGCCCTTCCCCATCACCCTTCCCCACCACCCTTCCCCACCACCCTTCTCCACCGCCCTTCCCCACCACCCTTCCCCACCACCACCACCCTTCCCCACCGACCTTCCCCACCACCCTTCCCCACCACCACCACCCTTCCCCACCACCCTTCCCCACCACCCTTCTCCACTACCCTTCCCCACCACCCTTCCCCACCACCCTTCCCCACCCACCCATCCCAAAAAAAGAAAATAAATAAATAAAATCCAGATTTTTGCAAATCTGTGCGAGATGAGTTTACATTTGACATTTTAAAAAAAAATTGTCCGTCTGTCTGCTTTCCGCCGTCTGTGCAAAACATTGCAAGTGGAATATCTCAGAACCTATTTCAACTATCACAACCAAACTTGGTAATATTATGTATAGCCATGAGACCTCATAAATGATCAGTGAAGAATGACTTCGCTTCAAGATCAAGGTCACAGGGTAAACAAATGTTAGTTAAAAAAATGAAACATTTTCACAAAATGTCACTTTTGGGAGGGGGAGGGATGAGGGTGGTGGTGGCAGTTATTAATATTAAACTTATGATTCTTTGATGCATGATAGAAATCAATCATACTTTGCAAATTTGGTCAACCTCACTCCAAGGTCAAAGTCAATGGAGCTGTCCAAAGTCGGTTCGTATAGGTATTTTGAAGTGACCTTGACCCTAAACTATAAGAGATATAAAGACTAAACTTGTAGTTAGAGATGTTAGATTAATATTTGATATATGTTCTGTTTTTACGTTGATCTTTAAGGTCAAGATCATTTTAGGCCTTGGAAAAACATAAAAAACTGGTCACCATACAGTGGAATTGCTGTCTATTTAACCCATAGTAAGCAACAACATTGGGTTATTTGATCATACATGAGAATGAAAGGTCACATGAAAGTCAAGGTCCTCCCAAGATCACTGAAGTTCAAGGTCATCCCTAGGTCACCATTTCTTCCCCCCCCCCTCCCATGGGGAGTGCCGGGGGTTTCAGTATAAATAGTATCCCCACTTTCTGGAAATTTAGTGCTTTAAATTGCTACTGTCGCTGTCTTTCTCCTTTGTTCTTTCTCATTCCTACTCTGTTCTATCAATCTACTATATTATCTTCTTCCTTGCTAGACCAGTCACCTACCTTTTTTCTTGAAAACTCTTCCGGGACAAAACTCCTCATTTGTGTATGAGGTCTGTTGGATCAGCTTGGAAATATTGGACGCTTTCTGCCAGGTGGTCACTGGGGCTTCCTATGATGTTATTATTTGGCAGTGTAGGCATTTTATATGTATGTGTTTTGTTGATATTTTATAATGATGTTTATTTTCTATTTTGCTTTTGTAAACGGGGGTTCGATAAATTAGAGTATAGCCTCAGCGTCCCCTGCGTGGGATGTCTTTATTGTAAAGTGACCTGTTGGTGGAGTGCCTTCAGTGTTACCACTAGGGTTTGTTTCAGCAGATCTTTTATGCGGATCAACGGCGAGTCCTCTTTCAGCAAAGTTGAGGTCTTGATTTTGTGGTCCTGATTCGGCTATACTGGTCCTGATTTGGCTCGGATGAGTCCGCTGGACCTAAAGCAATAATCATGTAATGTAATGTTATTGTTGCTTTTTTCCGGCATAATACAACTTTTGATGTAATGTGTATTTGATACTACATGAGTGTCTTTGGAACCGGAGATGAAGCGCATAAAAAGATCAAAGTCTGTATTACTTTGCATTTTGATGCCACCGTTTCTGTTTGTTTTTTTCTTTTTAATTTTTTTTTCTTTATTTTATTTATTTATTTATTTATATTTTATTTATTTTTTTAGGGGGGGGGGGGAGGGGGGCGTGCTTGGGGGGATGTTAAATATTGCGATTTTTATAAGGAGCTTTGCCATTTTAGTTTTTTTTTTCTTTAATCGTTGGGACAAAACAATACCTTACAAACCTCGGAGGATGATGCTAATGACAGCAGGTGATCATCGTTACTACAGTTATTTGTACATGTATGTATCCTCAGTCTTTGGTCTAGCGTTAGAACCGTTCTTTCAGCCCAACAGAATCGGGCCACTCAATCTAGTACCATGCGCTCAGCATTGTGCGCTCTCTGGCTTGTCTTTTTAGTCTAGCACCATACATTCAGCATCGCGCACACTCTGGCAGTCTGCAATATTCTGTGTGGTTTCAAGTGCAGATACGGCATTTCACGCATTCTTGTCGTACTCCGCCTATTGCATGACACCACTTGAGCTTCTGGGACTCGTGGAGTGGCGTTTTGCGCTCTTATGTGTAAAACGGTCACGCCAGAATAGTGTGTGGGTGCCAGAGGAGTAGTGTAAGCCTATATGGGGGCGTCTGAAGAGGAGAAATACCCCAGTAGACAGCACGTGCCTTGTGCTAGGAATACGACATTTACTGTTTTACTTTCGCCTGGCGACCACCCAGATCTACAAAGATTCTTCCTTCGAACACCTAAAGTCAGGCCTTTCCTTTCTTCTTTTTTTTCGACAATAAAGTACTGATGTGTATTTGCGGTTATATGGGCGAGAGTTCTTGGGAACGCCTTTTTCAGCCCAGCTTAGTTAGGGCAGTGCTCATTTTCTTCCTCTCTCTCTCTTTCCCTCTCTCCACTTTACCGCCTCGCCAGGTACCTATTCACAGCTGGATGGATTTTAATCGTTGTGTCTGGTGTCCTGTATTTCATTCTCAGCACGTTTGACGGTCCCGCATTACTAACTAGTCATTTGGCTGGTTTGTGCTAATATAGCTTCTGGAAACCATTGCTACACTACAGCCTAACATTGCACAGTAAATGCAATATTAGAAAATAGAGGCAGACGAGACCTATTTACTATCTAATTGTAATGGTGAATTTAGCATGGCATCTTCCGAGAGTAAGCCCTTTGCATTTTTAGATGGGCTTGTAAGTTTTCTAACCAGTGAAATAATAATACTGAGCATACTAATATTAATGAATTGGGATAGCGTTAAATGTTTGGTAAGAGTTATCCTTGAATCTATATGCCTTTTGACGTCAGCAAATTTTGCACTCTTTTGCTATGACTCATAATTTGAGAAATGCATACTACTACTAGTGATATAAAAACATTTTTAGAGAGAGAGAACGAACAACTTTTACTGCTAACAGAGCCAGTCCTTGAACTTGCTCAAATTCTTGCTCTGATCTCAGGGTTTGAATCCAGGTCATCAGTGTCAAAGGCGCATCCTGTGCGACGCCCAAAATAATTTGAAGAAATGACGTAATTGCCGCCCACAAACAGCATGTGGTTCTGTACTAGGAAGTTGTTATCAGGACGGGTAAGATGGTCCCTTGTTTTTCTCTGGCATCTTCAGGATAAACCGTTCCCCCACCTCCTTTCTTTGTGTACGCACACTCTCACACCACAACATACATACACCCTCTCCCGCAACCATTCTGTTGACTTTTCAGTGCTAGAAGTAGGAGAGAGTTCTAGTTCTTCTTTGAAGTTAAAACCCAATGATGTTTAGACCGTCATCAATCATCATCATCATCATCATCATCATCATCATCATCATCATCATCATCATCATCATCATCATCATCATCATCTCCTGCTCCTTCTTCTCCTTTTCATCATCCTCGTCATCCTCTTCATCATCATCATCATCATCATCATCATCATCATCATCATCATCATCATCCTCATCTTCTTCTTCTTCTTCTTCTTCTTCTTCTTCTTCTTCTTCTTCTTCTTCTTCTTTTTCTTCTTCTTCTTCTTCTTCTTCTGCTGCTGCTGCTGCTGCAGAGTTATGTGGGTGTAGAGTAAGAAGTTAATATCAGGACAGGTAGATCTAGAAGGAGTCTGTTTTTCGGTGCCATCTTCAGGATCATTTCCACCCTGTATTTGCTTTTGATACTTCCAGTGCTACAAGAGAAGCAAGCAGTCTCCTCCCCTAACCCCAAATCTCTCTCTCTCTCTCTTCCCCTCCATCCCTCTATCACTCACTTCTTCCTTTGAATGTGTGTATAAATGTACCGAATACTTTGTCCTGTGTGGGTTTGTGTGTCAAATAGTGAGGAAGGGTTTGTGTGTGCGAGTGCGTGCTGATGTAAGAAGCAGCTTTGGCAAGACAGCAGTGTGTGTGTGCTTACTTATGCAGGTGTTTTGGTGTGTTGTTCTTGGTTTGGTGGCTAGAATGTGAAACTAGTTTATGTAGAGACGGCGTTTATCATAATGATACTGTTGCAAATCTTGTAATCATAATGACACAGGGGCAAATCTTGTCTTCTTCTTCTTCTTCTTCTTCTTCTTCTTCTTCTTCTTCTTCTTCTTCTTCTTCTTCTTCTTCTTCTTCTTCTTCTTCTTCTTCTTCTTCTTCTTCTTCTTCTTCTTCTTCTTCTTCTTCTTCTTCTTCTTCTTCTTCTTCTTCTTCTTCTTCCTCTTCTTCTTTTCTGACTACTCACTTATCACCTTCACCTGATCTTTCCCTGTTTGTCTTATTCTTCCATCTTCTGTCATTCAGATGTTGTCTGTTGTTGATGCCTGATTTGACATTTGGGATTACCGAGAAGCACACTCGTCTGACAACACTAGAAACACAGACCTGGCGTTTTACTGTTAGTGATGATCTCTCAATGGTGCGATGAGAAGAGTCTTAAGTCCGATTACATTCAGGTACTAGTTATATGTGAGGCAGCAGTGCAATCGCTGAAGTGGAAATCAGCGGGAGTGGACAACATACCCACAGACTTGCTTTACGCAGGAGGAGAAGCCATGATTGACGCGCTCACCATTACCTGTAACGAGATCTGGCAGAGTGGGGAGTGGCCTACACCATTGACCCAATCGCTTGTCATCACCTTCAAGAGTGTCAAAACTACCGCACCATAAGCCGTTCCAGCAAAGTCCTCCTCTAAATACTCAACAAGTTGAAACCCCAAGCTGAACAAATCATAGCTGAAGACCAAGCAGGATTCAGGGCAGGGCGAAGCACCACTGAGCAGATTTTTAACGCCAGAATAATCTGTTAGGAATACCTATAGCACCAACAACATCTGTCTCATGTGTTTGTAGATTTCAAGAAAGCGTTTGACCGAGTCTGGCATGCAACTGTGTGGGCAATCATGAGAGTGTACATCAGCCTTAACATTATTAAAGTCATCAAAAGCTACCAGTGCAGTCCTCCACAACAGCGCCTTCAGAAACTGGTTCAGAACAACAATCGGCGTGCATCAAGGATCCTTTCTCTCTCGAACACTCTTCAACATCTTTGTGGAGTGCATCATGTCAGATGCCCTTGCAGATCGTTAAGGTACAGTCAGCATAGGGGGTAGGGCACTCTCCAATAAATAGATTATCATGTGTCACGACATGATTCATATTTGGAAATCTGGGATTTTTTTATACCCAGCACATCACTAACGACGAAGTCGGACAGACATCACACAAGCCATTGGACAACACGATTACATGCTCACAGTGGTCAAGACACGGAAACTCCGATGGTATGGCCACATCACCAGAGCATCAGGTCTTGCAAAGATCATCATGCAAGGCACGGTACAAGGAGGCAGAAAAAGAGGGAGACGGGAAAAGAGGTGCGAAGACAACATTCGAGAATGGACTGACTTGACGCTGAGTGAAGCCATGAGAACTGCCGAAGACAGAGAAAGATGGAGTAAACTGGTTAAACGATCTGTGATGCCCCAATGACTTTCGAGTTATGGGATATGATAGGATATGAATAGTTAATTTCAATCCTGCAGTGGCCTTGTCTTGTTTGGTGTATTGCATACATTTGTTGGTAAAAAAAAAAATCAGGTCATTAAAAGATTTATGATTGAAGAGTTTGAAGTTGATGAGGTCGATGTTAGGTCTAATGCAGCTTAAAATGTTTCCTATCCTATCCTATCCTATTCTACCTCGTAACTCGAAGGTCGTTGGGGCACCATAGATGATTGTTTAACCAGCGTACTCCATCTTTCTCTGTCCTCAGCAACCATCATAACTTCGCTCAGTGTCAAGCCAGTCCATTCTCGAATGTTGTCCTCCCACCTCTTTTTCTGTTTCCCTCCTCTTCTGCCTCCTTGCACCGTGCCTTGCAGGATGGTCTTTGCAAGGCCTGATGCTCTGGTGCCGTGGCCATACCATCGGAGTTTCCGTTTCTTCACCACTGTGAGCATGTCATCGTGTTGTCCAATGCCTTGTGTGATGGTCTATCGGACTTCGTTGTTGGTGATGTGCTGGATATAGGAAATGCCCAGAAGTTTTCGGTAGCACCCCATCTCCATGCTTTGTAGTCTTCGTTGTAGATATGCTATGAGGGTCCATGTTTCGCAAGCGTATAGGAAGATGGAGATGACAATGGAGCGCAGTAGCCTTACCTTGGAATTTAGATGGTCATGGTCCTGTCTTTCCAAATGGGCTTCAACCTTGTCAGGGCAGCAGTTGTTTGTGCGATCCTGGAGAGGACTTCCTGTCAGGACCCATTGTCTGATAAATGGCTCCTAAATATTTAAAGCTATGCACTATGTTGAACACAAATCAGTGACCAGTGTTCACCTTGATACTACAGCTAATGCAGAGAATTAGACCGGGTTAAGCAAATGTTGTATAAAACAAAGGATTAGGTAGGAAAATATTCAAAAAGTACTGTTGTATGCATTTCAAGAGCAGCAAAGTTAATTCTAATGATGTCCGATACCAGTATCAAAATGGTGCTTAAAATTTATTGAAGGTTGTATGTGAGATTTGGGATTCTGCGTACAGTGACGCGTGGATGAATGTATGTGTTTTTGAGTGTGTGTAAGATTGTGTATGCATGCATTAACATGTTCGCGCATTAACGTGCGTGTTGATTCTAAATATGGCACTGCAACGAAAGCACGTAATAGGCACAGTTGTTGATTTATATAACAAGAGAAAGAGAGAGAGACAGCCGCAGTTCAAAGCATAGCAGTCGTTTTGAGCAACAATTACCCATTATATCATCTTTTAATGCGACAACACCACAATTTCCCAAATAAAGACATTGTTACACAAAAAACCCACACATCTTTGAAACCCTGGACTTACAGGACGAAAATCTTCTGACACTGAGATCTATCAGGCTTAGTCTTGATATAGTTTTATGGATGTATGCATGATGATGATGATGATGATGATGATGATGATGATGATGATGATGATGATGATGATGATGATGATGATGATGATTGGTGATTGATGATTGGTGATGATGATGGATAAGAGCGCCATGCAGATTCACTCTAGACTGCCAAGCTATTCTGGGAAGCCTGGGGAATATGGCTGTCTCTGATACTCCTGTTAAGACTGCACTCCAATCATTGCTGCTACAAGGGGTGGGCTGGCTTATCCAATGTCTAGCCTGCTCTCAAGACAACACGTGTCTGTAACGTTACCTGTCACTTGCGGGGATAACGTTTGACAGATGTCAATAGAAACACCTCTGTAAGATAAGTTGAGGTGGAATCTCAAAGCAGCGTTCAGTTTTAAAAGCATTTTGAAGTTTTAAAATAGGTGTGTATATTTTGGTATTGTGCATGTAGATCGGCAGTATACATATATTATTAAAAGATCTTGAAAGATTTGGATGTTATTTTTGTGAACCAGATTAATTAGTTTTAGTTTGGTTTTGCGCTAATGGATTGGTATACATGCATGTTAAAAATCTGTTGTAAAGATTTGTTAAATTTGTGAAGCAGATTAGAAATAATATAATTAAGGGCAGATTTTATTGAAACATATAAAATGTAATATGTAGCATTACTGTCAGATTAAAAAACAACAACATTTGCATTATGTCCAATAAACTGTTATCTGTCTGCGTTACACTGATTTTGTGAATCGGATGAAGTATGTTTACCTAGTTAAAAGCATTCTTGAAATACAAGAGATTAAATCAGATTGTAGACGTAATAGAAAGTTTGGGGCTGGTGCTGTCAGTCTGTCTGGCTGTCTGTCTCTCTCTCTCCCTCCCTCCCTCTCTCTCTTTCTCTATCCTTCTCTCTCTTTCTCTCTTGCTCTGTCTGTCAGTCTTTTTCCCCTCTCTCTCTCTCTCTCTCTCTCTCTCTCTCTCTCTCTCTCTCTCTCTCTCTCTCTCTCTCTCTCTCTCTCTCACTCACTCACTCACACTCACACTCACTCACTTTCTTACACACACACACACACACACATGCACATTGACGGGGTGCATTTGATTGGCATGTGTGCATGTGAGAGAAAGTAGCGTTCAGAATGCATTATTGTGTGTACATGTATTCATTGTAAAATTAAGTGTTACGTTTTGGTACTTTTCATTGTACCCTGTATAAATGAAAGTATTTTTTAACTTGTGAAAGCAAAACCTTCGTATAATACATGGGCAGTTAAGTTGCTTAGCCTAAGGTTAATATAATTTGTAATTTGCCTTCACCCAAGACTTTATTTCTTGCTTCAAGTCGTGATTATTTATTTTGTGTGTTGCAGGGTTGACAGTCATCCTAATAGATTGCGAACAATGATGTGGACCATCACACCCAGCAAGGCTTAGCCATGTTTCTGGAAGATATGACATGAACCTCCAACACCATCACCGTCACCACCACCCTCACAACCACCATCTTCATCTCGACACATTGTTACAACTGCAGCCTCAACTTTGCTGCGTGGATGTGGTGAATTTAAAATATCAGCCACCACTGTTGAGGATTACGTTTCGGGGGCCATTTATGTGTTGATGAATTTTCATAACATTTGAATACCTGCACTTTTTTTAACTGTTCAAATTTGACGTGCTGTTTGCAGTGGGATTGGAAGAAAATTCTAGTTAATTTTTTTACCACCATATCAAAGTTTGATCTCCTAACTCCAGTGTGTTGTGAATGAATAGAGATAATATCTGGAGGAAATAGTGTGTTTCTGTATCTGTGAGTGTTTTTTGAAAGGAAACCACGGCACTGTCGAACAAATAAACTTGTTGCTGACCAGAAGTCCTTTTGCCATCATTTTAGGCATGGTGATTCAGGATTAAGTGCATTAGTATTTTTACCTACAAAGCTTTTTCGGTTGTGATTTCCAAATCAGGATTTAAAGTGACCAATTGTCCTGCTGGAGACAGAGAAGTGTGTTGAAACAGTCATCCTTTTAGTTTAATTGTTGCGTGCCCACTGAAGTCAAAGATAGCGCAGTCAAGGCAAAGCAGGCGAGTGCAGAATGAGTGTCAGTGAGCACGGCTAGTCTTGTGACAAAATGTCGCAGTCCCAAAACGAGCTGGACACCATCCGGCAGCGAGCGCGGCAAGCTGTGGAGTATTATAAACGCCAGGTCACCGCAACCAGTGCTGAAAATCCCAGCAACCATGGCAACACCTCCTCGAGTAGCCACAGCAGTCGAGCCAATCTGGCCAGTCCACTCACAGCTGCTTACCACCGTTCCTTTGACTCTAAGAACCCCGATGACCCATTCCAGCGTGTCGGGGGTCAGATGCAGGGTCAGAGGTCGTCGATGGAGGACATGCTCCAAGGCGGAGTGGCTCCGGCCTCCTCCAACAGTTTTTACCGCGCCAAGATGAAGAAAGGGATTATTGACATGCGCAGTTCCTACAACGAGCGGATAGGCTCTGGGGCCAACAGGCAGCGTTCGCGCACCTTTCACGGCCCTCATGGGGTCAGGACTCGAACCCAGACCTATGCAGTGGACCCTGCCAGGCGTGGGGGTACTCCGGGTGCTGGGGGTGAGGGGAAACAGCAAGAACCACCACCCCAACCCCCTCAAAGACTGGCTTCACCACCTTCCCCATCCCCACCCCAGCACTTATTCCCCCATCCAGCAGCAGTGGGAGCGAGGGTGGGGGTTGTGGGGGGCACCAGGCGCAGCAGTCGTGGGCTGTACCGCAGCAACAGCAACCTGGAGATGGACAGTGTGGAGTATGTGGACGACAGTGACCTCCCTCCTTCTGCCTCCTCCTCTCATCTCCACCGTCACTACGGTAGTACGTCCTCTCTAGACCTGCTAGCCTCCACCAGCCAGGACAGCTACGCAGACATGCTGAAAGACTTCAAGAGCCCCAACCCCAGGGAGCCCAAACTACGCCAAATCTTGCAGCAGCAGAACACTAAGCTGGTCAACGGCACCAGCACCGTGGACAAAGACGAAGACGATGGTTCTGATCATGGAAAGTCCTCCAAGAGCAAAAAGAACAAGGACCGCAAATCCCGAGCAAAATCTTTGGCAGGGGGAGGGGAGAGCACTAGCGCTGGAATTTTGAAGAAGCTGCGAGGGGCGACAGGGTCCTCCAAACACGATTCTGGAGACTCTTCTGCCTCCGTGGCTTCTTCCAGGCTGGAGGACAAAATAAGCGAGGAGGCCTTGGCGGAGGAGAAGTTGAGGCAGAAAGCCTTTGTGCACTTTGACTGCCAGAGTGTGGGGGTCAGACTCAGTCGATCTACGCACGCCCCTCACACCGCTGTGGCTAAAGCCTATATGAAAAATGTCACCACGGGGGCCTCGGCCGCCTCCGTCAAACGCAACAGCTATGCTGTCAGCAGTGATAAGGATTTAGACACTCTAGTGACGGAAGACGATGACGCCGGGGACGGCAAGACTAACGATCTTGTCCAGTCCTGTCCCTTCTTCCGCAACGAGACAGGGGGTGAGGGCAAAGACACGGTAACAGCAACCAGACTTTCGGCCTACAAACACCTCCTATCTTCTCAACAAGCAGGCAGCAACTCCTCTCCCAGTGCCAACCTCAGTGCAATGTCCCCAACCCCCTTAGTGCGACACCCGGCATGTTGCGGGGTGGCCATTTTGGACTCTAGTCCCTCTCCGTCAGGGCAAATCCTCCCACCCCTAGTGACACATCGACACCATGTTATAGAGTACGTGGACCATGGGTCTCTCTACTACAGGCATTTCTTCAATGGATATGGTGAGTAAGCCTAACGTATTTGTGACTCTGTGAAGATTTTGTGGTGTCAGTCGATAATTGAATTGCATGCAAATTAGATAAAATTCAATATTATGAAATAAAGCGTCAACGTTTCTTGTCTGTTTTATAGCTTAAATATTTTTGTCTACCTTTACAGGTATAAAAACGACATATTTTATTAGTTGAAAACGTACAATATATTAAGTGAAAGTTCAAAGGTTCGTGGAATATTTGCTTCAGTTCATCCACTTTTTGTTTGCTTCCCGTCATCTACACAGACCACCAGAATTTTTTCGGCACGGACGACCACATAGGGCCAGTGGCGGTGAGCGTCCGAAGAGAAAAGTTGGACTCGGACGAGCGCACAAACAACTTGGGCAAGGCAGATTATGGGACTTACCACTATCGCATCATATGTAGAACCAGTGAGGTAAGGGATGCTGCTACTGTCTTCTTTCATTTTCCTCTTTTTAACTGGTACATATTGATAGCTAGACAGAACCAGTGAGTTTGGGCTGCTGATGTTATTTCTCAAACATTTTTGTTTCTGATCCTATCCTATCCCATCCTATCCCGTAACTCAAAGGTCTTTAGGGCACCACAGATGATCCTTTAACCAGCGTATTCCATCTTTCTCTGTTCTCAGCAACCCTCATGGCTTCGTTCAATGTCAAACCAGTCCATTCTCAAATGTTGTCCTCCCACCTCTTTTTCTGTCTCCCTCTTCTTCTGCCTCCTTGCACCGTTTCTGATTTCTGAACTTCTTGCTTTTTTTCACATGACTTTTGGTTGACATTTGTTTTGTTGCCGTTTTATTTATGCACAAATCTATGCTTCTGTGAGGCTGTTCGTGTTTTTTTCTGTTTGATCACGTTGCTCTTGGATTGATGATATATTTTCCATATTCCGTCCTGGTATGGTGGCTTGGGTTTGAAAAACAAGAATGTGTTTGACAGAGTAGTGAAAGTATGAGGAAAAGTAGTGGGTTTATAGAGACTGAATGAGTTTTATCAATGTCGTGTTGTGCAAAAGGCTAGAATGATTGCTGGAGACACTACACATGTTCTGGCCAAACCGTATTACGCTCTCCCATCTACATGCCGTTTTCGTATACCCAAGCGTTCCACTGTACAAACCAGATATAGCTTTGTCCCCAAATCCATCCAACTATTAAACAAACGTTGACATATGTCTCTCAGAATAAATAGTAGTGTGTTGCTGTGTGCTAAGACAGTGTGTGTGGGTCAGATTGTCTTAATTTTGCTTTCCCTCCAACCGCTTTTAATTTGGGACTTTGTACATTTTATTATCTTACTGTTGCCTGTTGCTTTGTTATAGTCTATGTATTATTCAACCTTTTAATGAGTGAATGTTTGTAATGGCCTTTTCTTACACATTTATTGCAATTTGTTGTAGTACTGTCAGCAAAGCATTTCTTAGTTTCTCTGTTTGAAATAATGAAGTATTCTTGAATCTTGAATATTAATAATAATTATTCGTATTATTTATTTTTAAAAGCGCAAATTCAAACAGTTTGTTTTTAGTGCTTACACGCGTCTTCACACATTCGCGTGCGCAAGTTTAACAAGAAAAAAACAACAGTTGTTTAAGAAGACATTACAGCATAAACACACAGATTAATATTGTATAGATAATAAAACAATACATTTACACATTAAAGTTTAAACATGCAAATAGATATAGCATAGATAATAAAACAGTAAAATATACAAATGTACATGAGTCATCAAAGCAGTAAAAGCACTTTTTTGACCATTTTAAAACATATAATTAATAAGTTAAAAGCAGTTAAACATGGATCTAAAATGAAAACAAAGTTTACAAATGTAAGATGTAGTGTGAACATTTTCACTAAATGACATAGTGACATAGTTACAACAAGGTGACATGCTTTACAACAAGATGTAACACGATAAATCAACAAAGAATTGTACAATCCATTATAGAGAATAAAACAATACATGTACACATTAAAGTTTAAACATGCAAATAGATAAAGCATATATAATAAAACAGTAAAATACACAAATGTACATGAGTCATCAAAGCAGTAAAAGTACTTTTTTGACCATTTTAAAACATATAATTAATAAGTTAAAAACAGTTAAATGAAATGAACAGGGATCGAAAATGAAAACAAAGTTTACAAATGTAAGATGTAGTGTGAACATTTTCAATAAATGACATGGTGACATTGTTACAACAAGGTGACATGGTTTACAACAAGATGTAAAACGATAAATCAACAAATAAATGTACAATCCTTTAAATCAAGAGTTTTTAAAAAGGAATATGAATTTTTTTTAAAAGATAATCTTTTTATATTAACTTTGTTTATACTACCAGAGCCTTACATAATGTAGTTGGATTCTTATAAGAACTATTTGCTTTTTGAAAAAACGAGCAAGATTGAGTTGTGCTCAGCACACATTTATCTTCTCTCTCTATAAATACTAGCAATTAACGCAGGTCCAATGGGTCTGTTGCTGTTCTCCTAAACGTCTGACTTTACTTTGTGTTCGTTTTAAATCTAATGAAACACTCCAAGGGAGAAATTCAATGATAGCATGACAGTGAGTTCAGCTCTACCTAGATGTTATGTTTGTGACCAGTGAAACATTACCTGAGCGTGCGACCAACTTAACTGAGCACACTACCAGCTGTGCTAATTTTGACTTCGTTTATTTGTTTTTAAACTATGGAGTAAAAGCGTTTTAGTTAATTAATCATCTTTGCTCCTATCTTTCTCTCTGTACCAGCTGACCACACTAAGAGGGGCAATCATCGAAGATGCCATTCCATCATCGGGGCGATTGAGCAGTTCTCGTGGCGTGCCTATCAAGGATGTTTTAGAGATGGCGCTAGGCTCTGAAATCCAACTGTCTTGTCTCAAACAGGCCACACCAGGCCCCAAAACCACAGACCAACTCCTTAAACTTGATGAGCAAGGGGTAGGTACAAATTGTGTACCCATTTTTTTTAAAAGAAAAAGAAAAAAGATTCCCATTTTTGTGCTACCAGAGCTTACAAGTAGAGCCATTTGGACATTGAATCATGGCTTGCTTGTACAGTAACAGTTGTTAAAAATCATAACTTGAGCCACTAAAAAGTGCAAATGGATTTTTTTTGGATCAACGTTGTTGTTACTCTCATCTTTTTCACCATCCTAATCTGCATCTGTGATCATTATTGCATTGTGTTTGATGTCATCATTGTCATCATCATCTTCTCTTCATCTTCACCTTTTGTGCCATCACCGCCACTGCCATCACTGTTGTCATCATCATCATTATCATGATCTTCTTTGTCATCAACACTACTGTCATTGCTGTCATCATATTCATATTATCATCACCATGACTGCAATCGCTGTCATCATCATCATCATCATCATCATCATCATCATCATCATCACATTGTGTTTTTGATGTGAGGTGTGAAGTATCTGTATGTTACAGATGTGTTCGCAGTACAAAGTGGGTATCATGTACTGTAGGGCTGGACAGAACTCCGAAGAGGAAATGTACAACAATGGTGAGTCTGTGCACCCCAGTCTCATTTCTTTAGGCCAGACAACTACTACCTAAACTCTCTGTCTCCCTAAGTGGCCTAAGTCTTTAGATATCTTCAAATAAGACTGCTTAGCTTATCAAACTCAATGTACACTTGTAAGGCACACTTTTACTTGCTGAAAAGGTGTAATCCGGGCACTGATTGATATAGCAGGTACATAGACTTTATTTTAATTTTATTTAGTTTGACTTTATTCTCAATTTATTTAGTTTGTCATTCTTATATAACTTTCTGCTCAGTGTCCACAGAAAACCTTATTTATCTCTTTGCCTCTTTGGACAGATCTCGTTGGATAGAGCTGTCATCTAGCTATATGGTTATACTAGAATGTACCCTAACAAACATATACAGGCATTTGCAGGCTGCTTAAAATGTTGTGAAACCATGTGTGAGTTATATATCCATCAACCTGTGCCTTGACTACAGGTGGGCCAGATGATGATTAAGCTTGCTTAGCATGATGGTGGTTGAGAAAGAGATCATGCCAAGAGAAACAACCCCGGCGTGGTTAGTTTGCTTGAAAGTGCAGTGTTGGATTAGTTCCCTTTATCTTTATCGGTAGTCCCACTTGAGGCTCGAGCCACTCTTCTCAGAATTGTTCGATCTCAAGTGCATGCTCACTTGTTGCAAGATGGCACTGTGTAACTCCAAGGACCACTGAACCAACCCTAGTTGTGAGATGAGAATAACTACTAAATTAGTGCCCCTGTCACTAGTAGTAGACATACGGAGAGAAGAGTTTGGATACTGATTTATTTTTAACATTGTCTTTTTAATCCTAATGTTTGACTTGCATTCATGCATAATTAATATTAGTCTACGTTCATTCATTATTGTACAATTTGTGTACCGTTTTCAGAAGATGGTAGTCCAGTGTTTGATGAATTCCTGAACTTGATAGGACAGAAAGTTCGGTTAAAAGGCTTTGACAAGTACCGAGGGGGCCTGGACTGCAAAAGTAAGTCTTGAGTTCTTTTTCCACTATATCTTTTGCCTTTGAGCTACTGTAAAGATAGGTAATGTTATTCATTATTATTATTATTATTATTATTATTATTATTATTATTATTATTATTGTTGTTGCTGTTGTTGTTATTGTTGTTGGTTTGTTCAGAACTTGACAAATGAGGCCTTTGTTGTGAACATCACGCATCTTACTGTGTGTACCTGTCATGTTTATGATGGTACATGTATAATCTTTTAGCAGGCAAGGTTTTTGTTGTTGTTACTTTTCTTCTTCCTTCTTCTTGGTTTTGATGTAATTTGTTTTGTTGTCATGATGACGATTGTCTGTTGGTGTTTTCTTTAGCGGACACGACGGGTCTGTACTCATACTACTCTACGTTCAGCAACAACGAAATCATGTTTCATGTCTCAACCATGCTGCCCTTCACTCCAAACAACCAGCAGCAGGTACTGGTCCACTTTGACACTATAAGGCCAACCCCTTCCGCCGCTGTTTGAGCTGATGCGTGCTCTATACGGATCAATAATTAATACTCTCACAAAATGTGGCCTGTTTTTCTGTAAAACTGCCTGTTCTCTGGAATTGTTTAAAGTTTTGCTGCTTTCCTTATGGTGGATGAATTTAACATGGAGTGTGCACTTTTGCCCAAAATGGTGGTTTTTCTCAGCAAAGTTGATCAGATTGTTTTGTAGGGATTGTGTAAGCCTTTCAGAATAACAATTTGAAATTTATCCTGCTTGGTTTTTATGGGAAATGGAAAGGCAGATGCATTGCATTGTATTGCATTGTTCTGTACGGTATTGCATTCTTTCAGCTTCTTCGCAAACGTCACATTGGCAATGACATTGTGACCATCGTGTTCCAAGAACCCGGTGCTCTCCCCTTCTCCCCGCGTACTGTACGATCGCAGTTCCAGCACGTGTTTGTCATCGTCAGGGCGCTCAACCCTACCTCCGAAAACACTCGATTCAGGTATGTCAGTCCTCTTCTCCCCTTTTTCCTCTTTCAGTTTTTGATATTTGATTTTCTTGAGACTGAACACAAATAGATACAGGTCTGATGTACAACATCTGGCATGCATCTCAGCTCACGCATCATTTCGGCTCTCTACTGTCAGCCCTCATGTGCTAGTGTTTGTTTTCTAATGTTTCCAGTCACTTCCACTTCTAAACAAAACACTTCAAGTACCTTTTTTTCTTCCAGAAAGAAGAATTGACAGTTAACAAAATTAGCCTTGTGGGAAATATTTGATTAGATTTTGGATAGGGTGGGTGGTGGGTACGTGGTAGGGGTGGATTTGAAAATATTTGGGTAGGTCAGTGTTTCCCACAGCTTTTTTTTCAGAGAGTCTCTCTGGTGCAAAATTTCAAGAGTCCCCTTACAAAATTTGAGAGTCCCCTTACAATTCCTACATTTACCTTGATTTTGATTACCAACATCACGGACACACAAATACGCCTCAAAGTCAAACAAAGCTTAGTTTTCAATGCAACTTTATTGAAAATTATGAATAGACATAAAACAAGCAACACAACAAAAGGAATACTGTTCTGATAAATGTTACAAAGGAATCCATCATTGACTAGAGGAACCTTAAAATCACATAAAATGACCATAGAACAAACATGAAATAGTCATACGACAATTTACACACATCAATCTGCATGTACTGACAAATTGTCTCTGTAAAAGCAGTTAGTGTTAGAGGTGACTAAGTCGATGACCAGAAGAAACAAAAATAAGAAAAAAAAATCTGTTCAACTGCGTATTACAGACCAGATCATCATTGCCAAGTCTAGGGAGAACTGAAAGTGATGATTCAACATTTAACGATTGCATCGTCTTCCGCATTTCTGCGGGTTATCGTTTTCCGTAGCCATGTGTCGAGCGACATGTTTCAGCTTTTCGGAAGCAAACAAAAAGGCTGCGCATGCGTGTCAGCGCGGTCAGTGGGTAGGGGAGATCACCGCGCTTACTCGGCTCGGGCGCACGATAGCTCAGAGGTGCCAAGATACATAACGGCATTAAAAAAAAAAAAAAACGTTGCGTCCCTTGTGACGCACCTTTTTTTTTTTCATGCGTCCTTTTTCACTTTTTGTGCGTCTCTGACGCACACATGTGCGTTTTGGGAAACACTGGGTAGGTATTTTTATATTGTACGAGATATTTGTATAGCTGTTGTTAGCAAGCTAAACTAATTGATGTGAATGTATTTCAGTATTGCAGTTTCCAGATCCAAAGATGTCCCACCATTTGGTCCACCAATACCAGAGGGTGGATCTTTCTCCAAATCACCAGAATTTGTGGACTTTCTCCTGGCCAAAAGTCAGTGGTGTTCAATGTTACACAATAGTATATGTATGGCAATAATGTAATAATTATTTGCTTGATGCATGAAAATAATCATAGCAGATCCTTTAATGTGAAGAGACATTTTGCTGTGAGATAACATTTATAAGCATAGCAATAAGCACAAATACACTTACAGTAAGATGTGCAGTATTTATCAAAGATAAGATCATTAAGTTAAATATACAAGAGGCAGTTCAGATGTGTTTATTTAATGGCTATTCACTTGTTAAAATGAGTTTTTGTAATTGAGTCATGCCGACACACACACACATTCATACACACATGTACACACAAAATACACTGGCTATTTTTTTATTTTTTTTTTTGACTCGCATGCATAGCATTGTGAGTTGTACTCACCAAACAAACAAAAATTTATAGATGTTTGCAAATCTGCGCGAGATGAGTCCTAAATAGTTCAAAAATAACATTTATTAAAAAAAGTGTAATAGTGGAAGTTCCATAAGGAGCATGTGAGTCATATGGGATTTGCCCTTATAGCTTTAAACTTAAGATAATGTTGGTTATTTGTGTTATTATAATGTGGGTAATTTTTTAAATTATTATTTTACTACAAAGTATATTATTTATATTGTAAAAAGATGCACTTTTTGATATAAGGCAGTAATGGCAAACATAAGATTAACATGGAAGAATCCAAAACCTGTCCTGTTCAATGAAATCTTGAGTTAAAGGAAGATGTTTTATTAGGTAAAAGTAGTTTATAGTGATCTACAGGCAGAACAGTGTAGATCTAGAGAAATGAAAGTTTTGAAACCTTGTTATAAGAAGATGCAGGGTTGAAAGTCATGTCATTGCCAAGTGTGTCTGCAGGTATACATTTTAAACTTACAACAACAAAAAACAAAACAAAAAGAAATTACAAAACAAAACCCCCCTAAAAAACTGTTGTCTGTTTTTCTGTTGGCAGTCATCAACGCAGAGAATGCAGCTCACAGATCCGAGAAGTTTCGCACCATGGCACAGCGGACTCGGCAGGAGTACCTGAAGGATCTATGCGCCAATTTCTCCACCAGCAGCGCCCTGGACTCTGGTTCGAAACTCAGCAAGTTTGCTCTGGGCAGCGGGAGAAAGAAGGAGAAGACCAAGCAAAAAGTCACGCCGGATATGTACACCAAGGGGGCTCTGGTTTGGAACGTTCAGGTAAGGGGTTGCTTTTTGTAATGTGCGTAAAGGTTCACGATCATTCACAGCTGAATACAATGCATATTTTCGGCATTTATTGAGGACATGATAGTGGACAGTGCATTTCAGGTGGAGATTACGTAACGGTTGCGTCCGACACTATTTTGCTTATTGAAACGTAATCCAAATTCCATTTTTGCTTATCGACACGTAATCCAAATTCCAGAAATATCATCTTATCTTATTCCTTAATATTTTTGAATTAATGAAACATCGATGTGAAAGAATAAATTAATAATGTGATAATATAGACATCAATATTGTGTATTAACAGGTAGAGGACATGGGAAGTGTGGTTCAGGTAGAGTGTATGTTGGCCATTGCGGCCGACACCATTGTACTCATCGATGCTTCCAGCAAAGATGTTATCTTCACTGTTCCCTGCAGCACCGTCATTGGATGGACTCTCCAGGCTTCTAGGTAAAATGTCTTTTTATTCAGGAATATTATGTTTAGTGGGGTGGGTTGAAGTGTAGGGGTGGTAGGATCATGTTTATCGCAACCTGGGAACAATTCTTTTAAAATGTGTTTGCCCGTTATGATTACGTTATAGGCGATTTTCTGCGTACCAGCAAATAGAAAGTACTAGCATGACCTTTGTCTGGATGATATATTATGATTTAAATAACACTAACAGTAGGGCATATACACGATGTTGGTTGAAATGAGCAGTAATAATAAAATAATCTATACTGGAGCGTATTAAATAAAAAAGAAAAAGAAAACGTAACCCACCAATGTCCTCTTGGGGTGGTCTAGTTGACAGTGAGCTGGTTTCATATGCTGAAGGTCACGGTTTCAAACCTCCGCAGGGGATGAACTTACGTGACTTTGGTACCAGACTTTCAGGTCACCGAGGGTTTCCTCCGGGTACTCCGGTTTCCTCCCTCCTTCAATAATGGTATTGGATGCAGTCTGTCTAAAATGTCTAAAAATAATTCTGAATTCTAATTTCTATTTAAATTGTCTTTTGGTAATAGTTATGTATTGTGATGCATCCTCCATAATCCCGCAATGGCAAGCTTTCTACAGCAAAGAAACAACATACCATCTGAGAATGGACAAAATATATTTTATTTTATATTTATTTTTATTTTATGCAAAATTTTGAGCCCACTCCAAAGACAATTTTCCACTTTTATGTATGTAATGTGAAACTTGGACAATAAATATGTATTGTATTTTAGTGTATTGTATTTCCATTGATCTTAGACACTTTCTGAGGCTGGATTTTTCCCATCACCTATATGGGACAGTTTAGCAAATTTCTCGGAAACAAAACTGAAAGGAAACCGCGTATTCCTGTTTTGCTCAGCCCTCAGTTTGGATGTGTGGAAGAAACTGGGCCTTTCCTATGAAGACAGTGGAATAGTAGTGGATTTGTATTATTGCACTTCCCTAACTGCAACAGTTGTATTACGGACTGCGTATGCTATCATGCAGTATTGCCGTTTCAGCATTCGGCTGTACTTCGGTCAAGGGGAGTGCATATTGCTGAGGCCTCTTAGTGGTGACATGGAGGAGATGACGGAGATTATCACCCGTCTCACTGCTATATCACAGGGCACTGAGGTGAGTGATTCCAAGTTGCAACCTTGTGGCATGTTCGTTCTGGTAAAGTTGTAAATGTTTATCATTCGCCTTTGGAGATAAAACAGCAAAATGTTTTAGGTTTAACCTTGTTAGATATGAAGAGTGCAGCAAAAACAAATTTATGAAACTTGATTTTAAAAAATAATAAAATCACACTTTTGGTCTGGTCAGCAAGGAAAATGGTAATAATGAGTTCCTTCTTAAATTGAACATGGTGGAACGTTCATTTTAGAAGAAAAATAAGGTAGAAGATTATGGAGAAAGTGAACGGAAACAACCATTGAGGTGCCTGACAATTTTTTCAGATGCTGGGTGCAAGAATTTCATGGTTAAATGTTGAACATAACCAACATGCGATCAAATGTTTCCAGACGGTGAAGCTTGTGCTGAAAAGAAACGGGATGGGACAGTTGGGCTTCCACATCCAGTCGGAAGGCATCGTCACTGAGGTCGAGTCCTATGGCTTTGCCTGGGAGGTGGGGCTTCGCAAGGGATCCAGGCTGGTGGAGATCTGTAAAGTGGCCACTATCACCCTCAACCACGACCAGATCGTCGACCTTCTCCGCACCTCGGCTGTGGTCAAGGTTGTGGTGGTGCCTCCCCTTGAAGATGGAACACCCAGGTGAGACAAGAGTTGTCTGTCTTTTGTGTCAAGAGAGTGTTGTCAGTTTACTTTTGTATGAGTCTGAGCTGTGGTTCTTTTGTGAGAGACGGTTTTCCTTTATTCTAAAAGAGTTTGTCTTTTGTGTGCTCTTTTGTGTCTGATGGAGTTGTAGTTCTTTGATTAATCTTCGTGTATTTCTTTTTAATGTTGTGGGGTTTTGTTCCCCTATCAAGGAGTTGTCTTTCTTGGACTGCTCTTTGTATATGCTGTATCACTTTGTGTCTGTGCACTTGTTTGTGTTTCAGTGGAGTTGTAGTTCTTTAGCCAGTCTTTTGCCTATATTTGTGGAGATTCTTCCTTCCCCTTCCCTTAGTCTTTTGAAATTCTACTGTGTATGTAGATTATCACTGTTTTAATAGTTTCTCATTGGAATGAAAAATTATTTACACAGCTGTGTTAAGTTGTTTGGGACACTGTTTTCAACAGAACTTTCTAATGACTTAGCTATATTATTTTATTAAAACAATTCTTTTTGCCGCCCAGGAAACAAAAATCCATAATTTTTCTTTGAGAATTCTGTTTTTACATATTTGTAATCCAATCTTTTTTGTAATCCAATCTTTTTGTAATCCAATCTTTTGTCTTTTATAATCAATCTCATTTACTGTATTGATTTGGAATTTCTGTAGTTCTGTTTGTATCATGTGTAATCAGTCTTTTTATGTATGTTGGTGTGTGTGTATTTGTATTACTTTCACCAGTGTGTTGTGGTGTGTTGTGTGTAGTTTTGCTTTATATCTTGTATTATATTTACTTTTATCTTGTTTGTATTTGGTAGTATGTGTTGTTAATATATTTTGTTTCATTTGTGCTTCACATAGCATCAGATATATAGAATGTTCAATAGACCATGCTCGGAAATACGAAGAGAAACAACTTTGGCTGGCATGCCCCCGTGTGGCTCCCAGAGTTATCTAATCTTGGGCAGACATTTTTTGCGAACAAATACAGTTTATCGCCTATAATTTTTGCTCTGTCCTCCTTCAAACCTTCAGGATCAACTGAAAGATTGATTTCATTTGCAATCTTGGCCAGCTCCGCTATTTTGGCCTTGCACTGCCCTGCAACCACCACCACCATTTCCCAAAGAAAAGCTTGCAGCTCGGGGTAGCTTTCTTAGTGTTTCGAGACGAGATGTACGCCTGGATAACTCTAGATAACTCTAAACAATACAAAAAGACAAGTTACCTCCCATTTCCAAATAAGGCCTATTGTGAGGTTTTTTAAAAGTCCGTTCAAGTGTTACATTCTGTATCTCACATTGTATAAGACATTTCCTAGTTTTATTTTCTTAATTTTTAACCCTAAATTCAAGTACGTGTCTATAATTCTGTTCCTCTTTTTGCATTTCATCATGTTTGTTTTGCAGATATTACGTTTAGCCTGCCTTTGATTTTGTTTTATTTTTAAAGTTTTTAGTCTGCGTACAATTTGATTTTATTATTTTGTTGTTATTGTTTCACAAATATAGGTATTATACATTTCGTGTTTTAACTGTTTCCCTTCATCATTGTAACTGTTTAAATTGTCATAGATTTTTGTCTGAATTTTATTTCACGACTTCTTTGTTCATATTTGTTTTGACATTTTTCTGTTTATTTTGATTCTTTTTTTCAGTCCTATGTTCTCTCTCATTGTTGTCTTCTTTTTTTTTTAATCACTACATTTTTATATTTATTATCATTCAAATGGATATAACACAAAAACAAAAAAAATAATAAAACACACACACAACAAAATAAACATTTCTTATACTTATCCTTGTATTCCCAGCACTTTTCCTTTTTGGTGAACAGCTGCAGGTTTGGTTATACCTGGCTTTAAAACATAATTATTACCTACACCCATCTTTTGGGGGACATGACACTGTTGTTGGATTGATGTTACTGCTGTCGGTGTGATGACAATTTGTGGGTGTGGTGATGTTCCAACAGAGGTCTTCTGGCGTTGAACACCCATCTTCCTTTCACCTCCCTCCTGTCTCTGCGCACTGCCATCTTTGACCAATCACAGTCCTTGTCTCATCACCCTCTGACCAATCAGCTGTCTTCTCGCAGCCTACCACAGCTGCCTCTGGCATCCAATAGGTATTGACGACACAGAAAATGTTCTACTGACCGTGTTGGATGCTTTTGATTTTTATTTTTTAAATTTTTTTATTATTTTTGTTCTTGCTGTCTGCACGCGCATGACTTACCTCCACAGTTTGGATTATTTACATGCCATGTTAAAGATTGTTTTTTAAAGTTTTATTTCATTTGATATTTTTTGTTATTTTATTTCTGGCTTTTCTTTTGTTGTGAATTTCTGGAGGTTTGATTTGCTGGTTTTTGAGAAACCCTTGAGTTGTACAAAAGTTTTAGTGTTGCATTTTGCTTTGTGAGCTAATCTTTTTATTTTACCATGCTGTGTTTATTAGAGCAGTTAAACATTCGTCTTGACCCAGCTTTTGTTGTGGTGTACAGCTCCTCGATTCTTAAACAAAATTGACATTGTACCCTCATCATTTTCAGGTGTCTAATTTTTCGTACTTATTTCTGATCAAGTCCCTTCAATGTAACATTTCTCCTATTTGATGAATTCGCAGCCAGGACATATTAATCCATTTGTTTGGTATTAGGTCCTAGTGAAGTGCACTGTTGGCTGTTGTTGTCTCTTCATAGTTCCAGGTGGTTGAGAATAAAGTCCTTATTGAGCAGTGCTATATCGCTTTTGCAAATAAAGCTGCATTTGCATGAAACAGCCTGTATTGCGATCCTTACAGTGGTGGATTGTAATTGCTGACCTCTGTTTTCATCTCACAGTGATGAGAATGGCCCATTAATGTGTCTGTTGCCTGACACTCTTTGACACTTGGTTTTATGTCAGCTCTGCTCGCTCATGCAGTAGTGTCCGGAGACAGACCCATGATAGACCACCCCCGTTGCTGCGAATTGAAATCGTAGGTCAGCAATTAAATTCTACCTCTGTAAGGATCACAATAAATTTTGTTTCCTGCAAATGCAATGCTATTTACCAAAGTTTGAAGCTGTTTTCAAAAGGGATTTATTTTTTAGCCATCCTGTAGTAAGATAGGGGTGATATGTTCTGTGGAGAGAAGAAAAACACAACGGTTATGGTTACACTCCTGAAGGAGCAAAGTGTAGACTTTCCTTGGTGTTTTGTTCACGTTGCTTC
>CM072513.1:78627462-78669962 GCA_036898135.1 Oncomelania hupensis
AATGTTAATCTTTGTTTTGCGTTTATGTATGATAAGGAGATTGGAAGGTGAGTGTGCACTTGTGTTGAAACTAAAGAATATCCTGGAAATAATATGTTTCTACACTAAAGCGAGATGAGAAAAGAAACATATTATTTCTAGGATATGAAAGTCTTGTATCCAGGTACGTTTTGTGTGTTGGAGCCTGTGTGTTTGTGTGTTTAATGTTTGTGAGAGAGTGAGTGTAGTGTGTGTGTTTGAGAGAGTTAATGATGTTAGAGAAAGTGACATTGAATGTGTGTGTGAGCTTACAATGCATTTTGGCAGCAGTTGGGTGTTGCTCTGTGGGTTCGGGCAAATAGAATAGACCCAACGTTTCCCGGCGTGTCGTAAGAGGCGACTAACAGGGGTGATGTTAGCACGGCATCACTGGGCGAAAGTCTTCTACACAGAAGTCACCGGCCAGGGCGGAGGAACCTCACGTTACTACAGGTTCAACGACCACGTGCTCAGGGCCAAGGCGAGCCACACTGTATTCGTGGATTTCGGCTGTGGCCAACAGCCTGGAGAGGATTGGGCCCTGCCAGGTCTTTTTTGCCCAAGACACAACACATGATGAGGCTATCCACTAATTCCATGCCGGATCGGTCGTCGCCCGGCTACACAAGGACCGCGCCTTCCGTTGGCCACCAGGACGGAGGTGTTAAGTATGCTACTGATGGACAAATTAGCAAGATCCGCACGAGAAACAACATCGTCATAGGAACCTGGAATGTCAGGACCCTAAATGCGGAAGGAAAATTAGAAGAACTGGCCCACGAGCTGGACAAATAATAATTACTGTATTTATAATGCGCTTATCTTATAATAATTATAACTCTAAGCGCGCACTCACAACTCACGCACGCATGTGCACGCTTTAGACAATGACACATGTAACAATTACGCAAAAAATACATTCACTCAAATATACTCATACCACAAACAGACCAGACACTATATGTAAGAGACAGCTGGCGATGGGGTGCGTAGTGAGGTCATAGTGTTAGAACTGCTTGAAAAGGTAAGTTTTGAGGGCAGACTGGAAGGAGGTGGGAGAGGGTTTCTGACGAAGAGAGAGTGGAAGAGTATTCCAGATGGATGGGCCGTAGACAGAGAAGGAGCGGGACCCGAACGTGCTGAGTTTGGAGCGAGGAATGCGGAGGCGGAGAGGGTCGGAGGCAGAGCGAAGAGAGCGAGAGGGAATGTATGGGTGAAGTAAGTCAGAGAGATAGAGAGGAGCGGAGTTGTTGAGGGACTTGTAGCAGAGAGACAAGGTCTTGTATTGAATGCGTTGGGAGATGGGAAGCCAGTGTAGGGCTTTGAGCAAGGGAGTGACGTGGTCAGATTTCTTCTTTCTGAGGACGAGGCGGGCAGTATTGTTTTGAACGCGTTGGAGAGGGAGAGTGGTGGAGCGGGGAAGGCCGGAAAGAAGGGAGTTGCAATAGTCGATGCGAGACAGGATGAGGGAGACAGCAAGTTTGGTGGCAGCTTCAGTGGTGAGGTATTTTCTGATCTGACTGATTCGACGGAGGTGGAAGTAGCAGGCCCGGGCGGTTGCAGAGACAAAGCTAGTCATTGAGAGAGAAGAGTCAAGGATAACGCCAAGGTTCTTGGCAGAGTCGGAGAGAGGGATAGAGGTACCGTCAAGCTGAAGATGGAGAGAGGAGGGGAGCTGAGGGAGTTTCTGGCGTGTGCCTACCAGCATGGCTTCCGTTTTGTCGTCGTTCAGTTTAAGTTTGTTTGCTGTCATCCAGTCCTTCACGTCTTCACAGCAGTCGGCCGTGCGAGTCAGGAGTGCCTGAATGTTGTCAGGTTTGTCTTTGTCTTGTAGTTGTGAGTCGTCAGCATAGAAGTGGTGGTTTATGTGATGAGACTGGATGATGTTGGTCAGAGGGGAGGTGTAGAGTGTAAAAAGGACCGGACCCAGGACAGATCCCTGAGGAACTCCGCAGGAGAGCCTAACTGGGTCAGAGGATATGCCATCGATGATAACGGACTGCCGTCTGTCGGAGAGGTAGGAAAGAAACCAGGAGTGAGCGGAGTCAGTGATGCCAAAGGAGTGTTGAAGGCGGTGGAGGAGGATAGAATGGTCAATAGTGTCGAAGGCGGCAGAGAGATCGAGTAGGGTAAGAAGGGAGATGTTGCCTGAGTCAGTTGAGAGAAGAAGATCGTTCAGAATATGTAAAAGGGCTGTTTCAGTGCTGTGGTGCTTGCGATAGGCAGACTGGAAGGGACTGAGGAGATTGTTGATGGTGAGGTGAGCGTTGAGCTGGTTGAGGACAACCTTTTCAAGTAGCTTAGACAGAAAAGAGAGATTGGAGACTGGGCGATAGTTTTTGAGGTCATTTGGGTCAAGGTTGTGTTTTTTGAGGAGAGGGCGAACGATGGCAGACTTGAAGATATCAGGAACGGAGCCAGTTTCTAGAGAGGTGTTGATGATATCGGTGATGAAAGGCAGAAGTTTTGGGAGACCGTCCAAATACAGGGAAGCTGGGAGGGGGTCTAGTTCACAGGTTTTGAGAGACATAGTCTTTATGATTTTGAGAACTTCTGCCTGAGAGAGAGAGCGGAAAAATGAGAGGGGGGTGCCTGTGAAGGGGGAGTCAGGAGGGCAAGGCGGAGATGGTAGAATGTCAAGTGTGTTGCGCAGAGATTGAATTTTGTCAGAGAAATAGGTGGAAAAGGCGGATGGGAGTTCTTCTTTTTTGTGTGTGTTGGGGAGTGGAGATTCTTTAGGTGTGCCTAAGAGTTTGTTCATCGTAGCGTAGAGAGTTTTGGAAGAAGTGGATTCTAGGATTTTGTTTTGGAGGTGTTTGCGTTTGGCATCAGAGATCAGTCTGCAGACTTTGGATCTGATGGTTTGGAAAATCTGTCTGTGAACGGTTAGGCCAGATAAGCGCCAACGGCGCTCAGCTTGCCGACGCTCACGCTTGGCAATCGATGGAACGTTCTAGGTATCAGCGAACTGCGCTGGAAAGGCCTAGGTGAAACAACGACTGACAAAGGCCACAAGCTCTATTTCAGCGGTAGAGATGACAGGCACAAACACGGCGTTGGATTCTTGGTCCACAAGAACATTCTAGCCACTGTCATGGGTTGCCGCCCAGTCTCCAGTAGACTCATTACCATTCGTCTGAGAGCAACCCCTTTCAACATTACCATCATCCAGGCCTATGCCCCAACATCAGACTATGAAGACAGCGAAGTGGAGGATTTTTATGAAAATATACAGGCGGTCCTTGACCAAGTGCCGAAGAAGGACATAGTCATAGTGCAAGGCGACTGGAATGCCAAGGTTGGCCAAGATGCGCACCACAACTGGGGAGACACATGTGGACCCCACTGCAACAACGAGACAAATGACAGGGGTCTGAGGCTATTGGAGTTTGCCAGATACAACAATCTGGTACTGGCAAACACGCTTGGTCTCCACAAAAAATCCAGACGATGGACATGGCACAGTCCCGGCGGGGAACATCACAACCAGATCGACTACATCATGGTCAAGAAACGCTTCAGATCAAGCATCAACATTGGCAGGACACGCACTTTTCCAGGAGCAGACATTGGAAGTGACCACGATCTCGTGATGATGTCTTTCCGGCTCCATTTGAAGAGAGTAAATACAGCAAAGTGCACTAGGCTGAAGTTCGACCTGGACAAACTGCAAGACCCGGAGGTGGCAAAAATATTTCAGGCCACAATTGGAGGGAAATTTGCACCACTGCTTATTTTGGGGGCAGGCGAAGTAGATGTCAACACCATGACCAATACCTTCAATTCAGCTGTAACAGATGCCGCCACTGAGATCCTTGGCAAGCATCGACCAAAGAAGAAGCCGTGGATCACACCTGAACTTTTGGATCTATGTGATAAACGAAGAGAGTTAAAAAAGAAAAAGAACACCTCACAGGGAGCTGATGTCTACCGAAAAATCAACAGTGACATCCGAAAAGGCATGCGCACAGCAAAGGAGAACTGGATAGAAGATCAATGCCAGGAAATAGAGAACAATCTGAACAAGAACAACAGCACGAAGGCCTACCAGACTGTGAAGCGGCTGACAAGTGTTAAACAGCCCAAAGTCTCCACTATCCAAAGCAAGTCTGGCATATGCCTTACAGAAGAACAAGAAGTCTTGGACAGATGGACAGAGTACTGCTCTGACCTTTACAACCATACACCAAATGGAGACCCATCAGTTCTAGCATGTCCCGAGAGCAAAGAAGAAGAAGAAATCCTCCCAATTCTCCGGGAAGAAGTTGAGGCAGCAGTGCAATCGCTGAAGAAAGGGAAGTCAGCGGGAGTGGACAACATACCAGCGGAACTGCTACAAGCAGGAGGAGAAGCGATGACTGATGCTCTCACCATTATCTGTAACAAGATCTGGCAGAGTGGGGAATGGCCTACACCATGGACCCAGTCGCTTGTCATCACTCTTCCCAAAAAAGGTAACCTTCAGGAGTGTGAAAATTACCGCACCATCAGCCTCATCAGCCATCCCAGCAAAGTCCTCCTGAAAATAATACTCAACAGGTTGAAACCACAAGCTGAACAAATCATAGCTGAAGAACAAGCAGGATTCATGGCAGGGCGAAGTACCACTGAACAGATTTTCAACCTCAGAATAATCTGTGAGAAATACCTACAGCACCAACAACATCTATATCATGTGTTCATAGACTTCAAGAAGGCATTTGACCGAGTCTGGCATGCAGCTCTATGGGCAACCATGAAAGTGTACAACATCAGCCCTAAAATTATAGAAGTCATCAAAAGCCTGTATGACAAGGCTACCAGTGCAGTCCTCCACAACAGCGCCATCGGGAACTGGTTCAGAACAACAATCGGTGTGCGTCAAGGATGCCTACTCTCTCCAACACTCTTCAACATCTTCCTAGAGCGCATCATGTCAGATGCTCTTGCAGATCACGAAGGCACAGTCAGCATAGGGGGCAGAGCAATCTCCAATCTTCGTTTTGCGGATGATATTGATGGATTGGCTGGAGAGGAACAAGAACTTGAACAGCTTGTACAGAGGCTTGACACCACCTCCAGAGCTTATGGAATGGAAATAAGTGCAGAGAAGACCAAAATGATGACCAACAACACCAATGGCATCAACACGGACATCAAAGTACAAGGCCAATCCCTCAACACAGTGCACAGCTTCAAATATTTAGGAGCCATTGTGTCAGACAATGGGTCTCGACAGGAAGTCCTCTCCAGGATCGCACAAACAACTGCTGCCCTGACAAGGTTGAAGCCCATTTGGAAAGACAGAACTATCAGTCTACATTCCAAAGTAAGACTGCTGCGCTCTCTGGTCATCTCCATCTTCCTATATGCTTGCGAAGCATGGACCCTCACAGCAGATCTCCAACGAAGAATACAAAGCATGGAGATGAGGTGCTACAGAAGACTTCTGTGCATTTCCTATACCCAACACATCACCAACGACGAAGTCCGACAGACCATCACACAAGCCATTGGACAACACGATGACCTGCTCACAGTGGTGAAGAAACGGAAACTCCAATGGTATGGCCACGTCACCAGATCATCAGGCCTTGCAAAGACCATAATGCAAGGCACAGTGCAAGGAGGTAGAAGAAGGGGGAGACCGAAAAAGAGGTGGGAGGACAACATTCGAGAATGGACTGGTTTGACACTGAGCGAAGCCATCAGGGCTGCTGAGGACAGAGAAAGATGGAGTATGCTGGTTAAACGATCATCTGTGGTGCCCCTACGACCTTCGGGTTATGGGACAGGATAGGATAGGATAGGATAGGGTGTTGAAAGTCTCAGCCACATAGTTATTTCAAGAAGAAACTTGCTAATTTCGCTGTTCATGTAGCCTCAAAATAGAATTTCTGCAAGTGAATGGTCAAATAGAGTTTCAATGGTTTTGGAGGGGACAACTGTTTAACGTGATCTGGAACATGGATGAAAAGTGGCCATTCACACACACATATGCACACACATACACACTCACTCTCTCTCTCTCTCTCTCTCTCTCTCTCTCTCTCTCTCTCTTTCTCTCTCTCTCTCTCTCTCTTTCTCTCTCTCTCTCTCCCCCCCCCCCTCTCTCTCTCTCTCTCTCTCTCTCTCTCTCTCTCTCTCTCTCTCAGTACAGTGTCTTCTTTTCCTCAACCATTATTGTCAGTTTCTGTACTGGTGTAGGTGCTAAAATACTTGGTGGTGTAAATGACAAAGTGCAGTTTGCTCTGTAAGATGGTGTAGGCTGTTGACAGAGTTTTTCCAGTCACTGTCAGTAGGTGATGAATGAGGCAGAATGATCAGCATAAATCATGTGATGGAGCTCAGCGAGCAACATTTGGGAGGTGGGTTAGGAGGAGATCATCCTATCGGGTCGTCTCTGTTAATGCGAGCAGCTATGTTCACAGTTGTTCTGTGCATCCATACTTATTATATTGCATTGAGTGTGTACTAGGAGATTGGCTTTTTGCAGTCAGGTTGTGGTTGAACTTCAAACACAGGTTCATGCACTTATGTATGCTCCCACAGGCCTGTGCATACATCATACACTTGCACACCCCTCACACGCACACGCTGTACATACCACGCACACCATCACTCCTTCATTAATTACTAGGTAACGTCCATGGGCCCCTTCCTTTTCAGATGTAGCTCTTGCTAATGAACTGCTTTGTTCGGCAATTCATCTAAATTATTCACTGCCTTTGATGCTGGCTGTGGCTTATATTGATGGTTTTGAACTGCAGTCGCTCTGTCAGTGTGTAACAGGAAAATGAGCCAAAGAGCTCACTAGGCACATGTAATTTATGTTTTGTGTGTGTATTTGTCAGATACGAAAGTTGTGTTGTGTTGACTTGTCCTGTATTTCATTGTACTGTATTGTGTTGTGTTCATGATTGAGGCTTATTATCTCGGCAGTCTGTGATACTCAGATTGTCTGTAGCATTTAACATTTTACACTGACTGGTATAAGTTAAAAAATGGGTTATTGTCATTTACAAAGGGAAATTTGATGGCGTGGAAGGGTTCAATGCCCAGGGTATCACTGATGTTTATTTTTTTGTGACAGTGAATTCTTGGGAAATTGCATTGTTTTCACATTAAAGGATAATATAATTGGTAACTGCTGCTGAAACGTACCGTTAAGCTTTGCGATTTAAGCAGCTCTTCCTTGTTATGTAAGCAAACGACTGTGCCCATGATGCTACTTGCTGCAATGATATTTGTAGATAATCAGTCTTGATAAGCGAATGAATTTTTCAACTAATATTAAAACTTTACTGTTGAAAGTTCTTTTTTTTTTCTTTTTTTTTCTTTTTTTTTTTTTGGGGGGGGGGATGGGGAAGGAGGGGAGTTAATCTACTTTCATCTTGTGGGGCAAAACTCACTGTGAATTTGAAAATGATCTGTATCGCTGACATTTGTGATCTGTGAATTTGAAAGTGATCTGTGTCGCTGACATTTGTGATCTGTGAATTTGGAAGTGGTCTGTGTCACTAACATTTGTGATCTCAAAGGTATAAAAAAAAAGGTGTCTCCGTAACCTTTCGGGTCATTAGGGAGTGAAGCGTTTGGCACCTCTCTTTTCTGTAATGAGGCAGGCGCCTCCCTTTTGCTGCTTTACATTCCCTAGTTTCCAAGCAGACGCAGGTACCCATTATTCACAGCTGGGGTGGTTTCAGTCTTTGTGTGTAGTTCAGTGTTTGCCTTCCAAGCTCGGTCACCCATCCAAGTACTGAACCTTCCGGATGGTTCTGGTTACTATAAAACACTACTGGCATGTGCCCAAACCACCCCACTATGTGCCACCTAGTGATCTTGGGGCCTTTTAAAACCCGTGTTGTGCAAGGGTACAGTTCTTGCTGCAACTCAAGGACAACGAGAGGAACGTTCCAATTCACTTTCTTGTAGACAACTCATTTCAAACATGTGTTCAGTGCTAAGTGCCACATTTACACTGGTAATGTGGCTTGTTTTGTTGGTTAATTCATGATTTTATTTGAAAGATGGAGTATGCTAGTTAAACGGTCATCTGTGGTGCCCCAACGACCTACGAGTTTCGGGATAGGATAGGGTTTTATTTATGTAAAAAATTTTTTAGTTTAACCTAATGCCCCTATTTTGTGTTTTGTTGTTGTAGGACTCTGAGTGATTAGTTTGCTGATTTATTGTGAAGTTTTATTTTGTTGGTTTAATGTGAATATCTTTATATTTTGTTGAAAACAAATTTATGTCATAGCTCAGACTCTAAAGAAGTCAGAACAGAGAAATTGTGGTGTTGTTTTGTTGATTAGGGTCATCAATACGGCTTTATGCTTATATTCCTGTTATGATAGCATGCTTTGTGGGGTTCAAGTGCAGCTAGCCTTTGACTATTGTTCCTGTTATAAAGCTGTAGTATGTGCACTTATTTGCACTGCTGGGTCGGAGCCCTAGGAGCATACAGTTATGTGGTACAGTGATTTTCATACCGTGATCATTGACTGTTGCTGGGATCAAAACGGGTTTAGAACAGCGAGACATGTGGTTTGTGCCAAAAGGCCACTTTATAGTTCAGTGGTAGTGTGGTTTGGATCATATCTATGTATTTCACTGGCAAAACGTGACTGTATTTATAGACTATTTCCCTTCTTCTTCCATCTTAAGTGTGAAGTCTGGATCATATTGGTGTATTTCATTGGCAAAATGTGACTGTATTTATAGACTATTTCCCTTCTTCTTCCATCTTAAGTGTGAAGTCTGGATCATATTGGTGTATTTCATTGGCAAAATGTGACTGTATTTATAGACTATTTCCCTTCTTCTTCCATCTTAAGTGTGAAGTCTGGATCATATTGGTGTATTTCATTGGCAAAATGTGAATGTTTTTTTTATAGACTTTTTCCATCCTCCTCCTCTTCTTCTTTTTGTGTTGAGCAGTCATAGTCTTTATGTGGATTCCTTTGCTGCAAGCTTGCCACTTTACGTACAAACCTTTTCCCCCCTTTTTGTGTGTGTTAGCTGAGCTAGTCATTCTTAGTATCTGTTTATTTAGTGCGTCTTCTACTTTTATTTTGGTTCTGTAGCTCGTCTTGAGCCAGGCATATGTTGATGTGTATGGTTTTGGCCTTATGTACTTATGTAACATGCTGAGTGGGGTGAATGGGTGATAAATAGTGAATCCTGAGCTGAGGAGGTTTGGATGAGTAAAAGGGTGAAGTGTAGGTCATCTTACGAAATGCCAGAGATCTTGTTACAATGTGATGAAAAAGTTTTCTATTACACTAATAAAGAGCTTTTACGTGACATACGCTGTGATGTACAGAGTTTCATGTTGGACCAAGGAAGAGCGTTGTGACTTAGGTACGAGACTATTGAGGTCACTGAGGGTTTTCCCCGGGCACTCCGGTTTCCTCCCTCCCTTCAATAAAGGTACTGGACGCAGTCAATATAAAATTTCAAAATTAAAAATTCGATTTTCTTTCCGTCTTCTAATAGCGATTTCCCTGCCTTTACACCACCTGTTTGAATGATGGATGTGTATTTGTTGTGTGTGTGTGTGTGTGTGTTAGGGTGGATGAGACAGGTGAGCATGTATGTTGGTACCGATCGCCGCGCTTTGAGCCTGATTGATTTGGGGAAAGGCGCGTATATAGCATCCAGTATTATTATTATTATTATTATTATTATTATTATTATTATTATTATTATTACATTCACTGTGATGAATAGCATTTTCATATGACACTGAGCAAGAGCTTTAGTATTAGTTACATAAACTGTGAGGAATATAGTTTTCGTACACTCTACGCACACGACACTGTCCTATCAGGAATTTTAGCTGACTGCTATTATGGGTCTACAAGGGTGGAAACTATTTCTTGGCTTAGAAGGGAACATTTGTAACTTGATGGTGCTTTATACATTTGGTTATGAATATGAGCAGTTAAGCTGTCGCGGCTTTGTGATCAGGCACAGCTTGAATTAGGTTTTCAATGCCTGTGGAAATGTAGAAGCATATTATGTCTTAAATTTGCTCTAGGCGTGAGACATTTGGCTGTCACTGGTTGTTTTTAGGTTCTGTTATGTTTCAACGCCTGGGGAAACTTGAAAGTATACACTATCTATGTAGGTCTATTTGAGGAAGGTTTTCACTAGTTTTACTGAATAAAGATTTCTTGACTTTTTATTTATTTTTATTTTTTAGTTTAGTTTATTTTATTTTTAAGCTGCAGCTACTTTGCTTTGAGCAGACGTGGATGGAGATAGAGAGGTAGGAAAGGTGGCAAGGTGCCGATTCGTCCTTATTGATCACTCAATAACGTTGTTTTCCCTGGAGGTAGAGTTGGTGTAAAAAGTGGTGATGATAAATTGAAGGTGTCACTTCACAGGTATGGAGGTTTAATAGGGATGGTGGTGGTGGTGATGATGATGATGATGATGATGATGATGATGATGATGATGGTGATGATGCAGACTTGTAAAGTGAACAAATCCAAGCTGGCAGTTTTGTTGAGTATGTGCAGAGAGGTCAGCCAAACACATACAAAAGGCAGGTTTAGGGCTGTAACTTGTGGCTCGGCTAACGTGAGAAAAACAAGATGTAAAGGCATTCAAATGTATTTCCAGGCACTCCCCACACCTAGCTGTAAAATAGGCGTTTTCAAAAGTGTGAATTTTCTTGGCGATGTTGGGACGCTTAGTCCTGCAATGATAGGCGGCGGTCTGGACTGTCTGCAAGCAACAAATTATCCAATTTTTTAAAGATAAAGTGCAAAATGTGTTCAGAAAATAGTTAAGCACAATGACCTTGACCTTTAAAAAAGTACAAATAGGAATGATCTAACATGCTTAGCAGTAGTTAAAGTATCTGTAACGAAGCAGCGTTCGTTATATATAATAAAGAAACAAGAAACTTATACTACAGAAATACTAAAACTTGGAATGATAAACAAAAAGAAGACCTTTTTTGGATTGAATACTTAATTCACACAAATGCATTGCACGGCGTGAAATTAAAATTAATCATAACACAAAATTTTCAAAATGATGAAGGTGGCAGTCCCATGGAAAGAAGAATTAGGTAGAAGGTGTATGAATGTCAGATGCATCCCGTCTCAGTAGCAAAGTCAATGTACGATGAAGGTGGCAGTCCTATGGAAAGAAGATAAGCGGCTTCCCAATGTCGATGAACAGTTCACAGCATGATTTTCCCTTGATACAGCCCCGATTACATCAAACATAAATACCCTCCAAAGAGGGCTGGACAAGAATATTACATCAACAAACACAGCCCTACAGCCACACGACCATTCTCTTCATGACATAACGAAAACCGGAAATGCGGAAATTGCGTCAGCATCTACGACAATGACGTAAAACAAATTTTTAACTTGAATTGAAAGTTGAACAAATCTTATCATGCAAGTCAATACTTTACAGTATCCTCAAAGTAAAAATGATGGATTTCGCTTAAGTTATTTTGGAGATAATGCAAAAGGTGTGTTTTAAGCAAAAAGGTTAAATTCGGAATGCAAAAGGTGTGTTTTGAGCTAAAAGGTTAAATTCGGAATGCAAAAGCTGTGTTTTAAGCAAAAGGATTAAATTCGGAATGCAAAAGGTGTGTTTTAGGCAAAAATGTTAAATTCGGAATGCAAAAGCTGTGTTTTAAGCAAGAAGGTTACATTCAGAATGCAAAAAGCATGTATGAAGCAAAAAGGTTAAATTCGGAATGCGAAAGGTGTGTTTAAACAAAAAGGTTAAATTCGGAATGCAAAAGGCATGTATTAAGCAAAAAGATTAAATTTGGAATGTTAAAGGTGTGTTTTAAGCAAAAAGGTTAAATTCAGAATGCAAAAGCTGTGTTTTAAGCATAAAGGTTAAATTCGGAGCGACAGACTGACCAACTGACTGACAACTGCACTGTTTCTTAAGGATGGCCCATGATTTGAAGTGCCTGTATACCAACACTCAACAAAATCGCTTCATCTGTTTTTCAGATATTGAGAAAAAGGTGTTTAGCGGCAAAATGACACCAGTGACCTTTGTGGTAGAGCTAATATGAAGGCACAGGAGGCAGGCCACTTACCCATGTAATGTTTCTATCAAGTTCCCTCATAATCCATTGAGTGGTTCCTGAGGCTATTTATTTATTTATTTATTTAATCGTTCTTATATAGCGCTTTTCCAGCTCAAGAGCTGCTCAAGGCGCTGGCCGATACAGGATCTAACTCAAGCCGCCAGAGACGCCCACCCGCAGTCTTTGGGTGCATGGTCTGACGCTCGGACAACTGAGCACAATCCTGGGCAGCCAGGGATGGGGGAGAAGGACCTAGGTGCATGCTGGGTGTGTTTTTGTTACCGGCACTCACCCGTCTAGGACATGAGCGTCAGGATCTTTAAAGTCCGTTATGATGGAATGTATGCAACACAGACTAGACCTCGGTTTATACTCTCATCCGAAGGAGTAAAGGGCTACCAATGAACCAACAGACCAACTTGTTGTCCTGACTATTTTAATGTATTTGCAGATAAAAGCCACACACACACACCCACACCCACACACAAAACACACACCACACCCACACACCCACACACCTCCCTCCCCACACACATTCACACAAGAGGGGGTGAAAAATGTAGGATTTTAGACTTAATGTGCATGCTGTTGCAGTAGGAGGATTTTTTTTTTTTGCTGTCTCTGTGACATGGAACTTAGTGTAGTGTGTTGTGCAGTTTTGCATGTAAGGCTGGAGGGTTTTTGTGTGTGTAAAGTGTTGCGTGTTTTCTACTTTGCCATTTACAGTGCACACATTTGCCTGTACAGTTGTTTCGGTCTGAAAGAAAGCTATGCTCTGATTCATACAGTATGCATACCTTGATGGCATGTAGTGTACACTGTTCAGTCCCCTTTTGAGGTCAGGCAGTTTATGTGTCACAGTGTGCATTCCTGAAGCCTGTCACATGTTAACTGTTCTTATGGAAAGGTGAGAGTTTGTTGTTCTTCTTTCTCCTCCTCATACTCTTCCTCATTGTCAGGTTTGTGATTTATGGGTTTTGTGTATGTGTATATTTAGAAAGACAAATAGTTTAGACCTATCAGAATATCTAAAACCAGCCATAACAGACTTCTCATACAAAGCAGGCCCAAGATGAGGAAAATAAATTTCACATCATCGGAAAATCAAAATAAATAATCAAACTTTTACTTGACATTCATTCTTCATTGTAGTGAAAATCAAGTTTATGTTCATCATTGTCGGTTTATACCACTCATTCTATTCATACACTCAAAACGGTATAAAATAGTTTCTTGGTACATATAAAATAGATTTAACAACAATGTACAACCGCTGGACAGGGAATGAGAGTTCAGACTTAGTCCATGACCATTACCAAGTGCGGGGACAACGACCCACGGCCATGGTTCCCCCTCCACAGTGACTTGCCACTCAAGGTCGTCACGTTCTCTCTGGCCAAGGCTGGATGCTTTGTGAACATACATATAAAATAGTTCAGTATTTATCCCTTCCAACCCTCAGTATCGTTATCTGTCCGTTATTATTACTTGTAAAGCCCCATTTCACGATCATTAATAACGAAAGGCAAATCATCGATGATCCTCAATCATTCAAGCAATATCGATTTAAAAGAATGCCACAAAAAGTATAATTTTAACAAAAGAAATGGAACTCCAAATGTTTCACAAACCCCCTACCAAATTACTGAACAATAATAAATATTTTGTGAGGTCACAACGATGACAGCACCATCACAACCAGTACATCAATTTGTTGAAGTAAAAAAGTATATTTTTTTACAATCATAAAACAACTGCCTGTCTTGTAAAACAACATTCAAGAATGGACTGACTTGACACTGAACGAAGCCATGAGGGTTGGCGAGGACAGAGAAAGATGGGGTATGTTGGTTAAACAATCATTTGTGGTGCCCCAGCCACTTTTAAGTTACGGGATAGGATAGGATAGAATAGTCTTAATAGCTAGTTCTGTTTCTAGCAGAATGGTGGCAGTAGGAATGCAGTTATTATTATAAGCCTAAACCACTATGACTATTAGCCAACAATAAGAAACCATGCTTTAAGTTCACGCAAAAATCATGCACATAATCAAAATTAAATTATTGTAAAAAAAATACCTGTGTTTAGGCAATTATGTCACCAACTTGAAAAGTCGTCCATTACTTTCCTCATCTTCATCTAGCTGCTTCTTTCAAGTAGTGTGGCTTTATTCCTGTATACATTATTTATTGACTCTACCAAGGCCATTGTGCGAAGATATATTTAGTTTTGGATTAATCATTCAGTGGTACGTATGTGCCTACAGGTTTTTGTTTGTGAGCTTCATCCATTACTACATCTACTTATTTTTATTGTTTGCTTTGTAAATTTATGTAACCACTGAACAGTAGTCTAATATCATTGTATTTGACAGTTGTTCTAGTCGGTTGTATTGCAGACATATCTGCATGGGTGCATTGACAGCCGAACGTGGTTTTATTGCTGTATTTGATGGTCAGGGCCAGCTCTGATTATCTTTATTGCTGTAGTCACCTGGTGGCATTTAACAGCTCTGTTGTTGTTGTTGTTGGTCAATGGTCAGATTTAGTTGTCAGTGGTTTTTCAATTGTGCTCAACATCAGTTACAAGTCTATTACAGAGGCTGATTTGGGTAGCACGGTTTCGGGGTTTGGATAGTTTTGTTAAGCGTTTGAATTATTGATTACGGTTATATAGATCTCCATTGTTTGAGTTATTGATTGAAGTTACATACAGTGGATATCTCTATCTGTGCTACTATAGAGTGTGAAGTGTGGTGAGTTTCAGGTGTCATTGTTGACCTTTGAACCCTCCATTGCCCAGGTTTTGAGCAGAAAAGTACAAGTTAAAAACTTTTAATTTGGGTAATATCTTCAGGAAATTTCATTGAGTGATCGACGGTGTATAGTGAAGTGCATACTGTGGAAAAAGAACAAGTGGTATTCCAAGTTTGTTGTTTTTATTGTGACAAAGCATTCTTAATTACATACAAGACATATATAATGCAAATTATAACATGTTAAAACAAATTAACAGAGAGAAAAGAAGGTTGTGGCAAAATGAAGTGTAGACAGTCATGAATTAAGGGAGTTAACAGTAGGTTGAAACACTTCCCTCCCTTATATTGAAGGATGAAATATGCATGAGATACTGATTGGGCACTCAGGGGACTCATTCAATAACCGATGGTGTACTTTGAATGACTAGTGGGGCCTGGTGTCTCCACGACCGATGTCACTGCAACATGCTCAGTGCATTCCCACATGTTGTGTTGTTGCAGGGTCACTGGCATCCAGCAGGCGTGGGATGTCAGGCACAGGGAGACAGGTAGTGTTGAATCGGCGTGAGGGGGTCCCTTACAACACAGACACTGTCGGACCCTCCGCCTTCATGACCAGCTCTGAGAGCATCTACAGCGCCGTCTCACAACACTCCAACTATCCTGGTAAGATGATACAATATAATAGCAAACAAGACAATACGCTACAATACAGTATAACACAACACAAAGCAACTTAATTCAAGTATTGACTGATAAAACATACCCACCTCCATAGCTCATGGTAGACTAAAGTGTGTTGTCCTGACACACTGATGATCCAACTTGAAATCATGTAAGAGAAAAAGTGATCATTTTTCACTGTCCATATTAGCAGTATGATTGCTCTGGTGGTCCAGTGTTGATTTAGGACCCTACCCCTCTTTTGCTAGGATCATTATCCCTACCTACCCTATCGCCAGTGGTGGGTGTAGATGCTAAAACTTCAATGCTCATTCATCAAACAATCACAACACAAAGACGTACGATTCCAAAGGATGGAAGCGCTCCAATGAAGCTTTTCTATAGTTAAAAATTAACCCTATCAAATTGCAAATGTGGTGGAGAAATTAACTTTGGGGCACTGAGTTATAAGTTGTAGTTTTTTTTTAAATAACAGTGACGGGTGTTGGTATAAACTGAACATGAACATTGATGGTAGTATCATTTGTTTGTACTGCACGAATTTGAACACTGTTTACCATGCAATGCAGGCTTGTGTGCTATGGATGATTGTGGAAGTATGAATTGTTCACTGTTACCTTCTATGATTTTAAAAAAAAAAGAATTACAGAAACATGCCTTGGAACTTGCCAGGACGTTAATAAAGTCCTGTACTAATAGTGTTGTAAATGTTTGTAAACAGTGATCAGTAATTCCATGATCAGTGTTGTGAATGATTCCATGATCAGTATTGTGAGTGATTCGTCCGATAAGAAATTCCACTAGAGTTTGCTTAGATCACAATGAGTTGTGGGTAATTGGACCAAATATCATTTTTAAAAATAATAAAAATTTACAAATGGAACAGTGATTCCAGTGATTCAGTTTGAGAAGTACAAACTAATGCTGCTTGCCGATGCCTATTAGGAGGAACCAATTAACGATGAATAAAGTTGGAGTCTTTATGTACAGCAAGTGTGTGGGGGGCCCATTGAAGCATTTTTAGTGCAGGAAAATGAAATGAAGCGGTTTTTTTCAGTGGGTCAGCGACGGCAGTTTGCCACAATGGAGTACGCCTCCAGCAGTCACCCCGTGACGGGGAACATCGCGTTGGAGCTGCTGAAGCAGACACAGAACACCAAGTACCTCTTGGGCCAGGAAGCCCCGCCCAACGCCCACCCAGCCCCTCCCCAGAGCCATCAAACCCCACCCCCTAGTCATCATGCTCCTCCTTCTAGTCATCACGCCCCACCACCCCCTAGTTCAGTCCCCTCCTCTTCCCAAAGCTCTCTGGCCAGTAATGTGGGCGTGGCTATTCCTATAAAGCAAGAGGCACAGAGAACTACAAATAGAGGTCAGTTCAGTTTTTAAATTAATTAATTAATTTGTTTATTTACTTCTAAAAATAAACTTTTTATTTTTATGCTTAAATTCTTGATTTATATATTTTGCATGCTGCGCTGTCTTGGAACTGTAATCTCTGTGTCCTTATTTTAAAAATTCTTTCTTCTTCCATGTCCGTGTACCATTGACCACAAACGTTTTCCTGTTTAACTGAAATAAGGATTTTTTGGCTTGTCTCTTAATCTTGTAGCAGAGAGCACTAGTTTGTAGTAAAATTGTTGCAGAGAGGGAAATTGTTTGATTTATTACTGCTACTTTGGATTGTGAAAAATATATTGGATTGAATTGTGCTGGATTGGCACTTTGTTATCTTGTAAAAAAAATGTTTCCAGATGACACGTACCCCAGGCGTAAGGAATCATCTCAGCTTCGTAAATATGGAGCCAAAAAACATCTGGATTCGTCTCCCTTGAGTAGCGCGAACAGCAGTCCAAGGTCCTCCAGCAAGTCAGTACTTCTAATTTTATTTATTTAGGAGTAAGGAATCGTCTCAGCTTTGTAAATATGGAGCCATGACATATCTGGATTCGTCTCCCTTGAGGTGCAAAACTATCCATAATACACAAAGAAGAGAATATTCACATTAGTACAACTTGTAAAGAAAACCTAGCAGAAACGTAGAGGAGTCCACAAAGTGTGCAGCAGTCTCTCTCTGTCATCTATGTGTGTTTGTGAGAGAGAGAGAGAGAGAGAGAGAGAGAGAGAGAGAGAGAGAGAGAGAGAGAGAGAGAGAGAGAGAGAGAGAGAGAGAGAGAGAGAGAGAGAGAGAGAGAGAGAGAGAGAGAGAGAGAGAGAGAGAGAGAGAGAGAGAGAGAGAGAGAGAGAGAGAGAGAGAGAGAGAGAGAGAGAGAGAGAGAGAGAGAGAGAGAGAGAGAGAGCCAGTTATAGTAAATGCAATACAGAGATTCAATTATTTTTATAGGGATCTCTATACTAAATCAATACCTTCATCCCCATCCTCTCTAAACACAGTCATTCAAAACACAAGTATGTTGTCACTGTGTCTCGGTCACAAGCAAACAATAGCACAAGAACAGGGTCTAAACTTTAGTGTGCAGACAAACATGTACAAAGATGTTTCTTGCAGATCTATTTCATTATAGACATTACACTCACCATGTTACTCAGTTATACAAATAGAACATTTGGCAACTGAGAGTCCTCTTTAAAGAGAATTTGCAATAAAAGCCATTGATATGTATACCTCTAACAACCACACAAAGCTAGAAGAAAAATAAGAAAAAAAAAGAAAATAGAAAATCCCTTTCTCTCTTTCTGTCTCTGTCTGTCTGTCTGTCTGGCTCTCTCTCTCTCTCCCTCTTTCTCTCTCTCTCTCTCACTCTCGCTGGAGTCTTGCAATCATAAGGGAAGTAATTAACATAAGGTGAAATTACTTTCCTTTCCTAAAGTTGTTGTTCGTAGGGAATTGATATAAGTTTGAGCAAAATATTCCAACAAACGAGGAATTTACAGATGAAAATATGAAGATGCTCTGTGAAGTTTTTCACCCACAACTTGTAGCCAAGGTTAAGAGGAGTGAGGGGTGATGTTTCTGACAGGGACATATAGTTAACACAGTTTTCTCCCTTCCCAGGTTGCAAGTTTCTTGCCTGATCTGTTTATGACAATAGAGCTGTCCCCTAATATTTTAGTTGTAGGTGAATGAGACCTAGGGGATTCCATTTTATGAGGGCCAGCTTCATGAGGGGGGTTCATGGGAGGGAAAGTATGAAGTGCCAGACTGAATAGACACAGTTTACAGAAAGGTCACTTGAGCTGTTAAGGCAGTTCATGTGATGCAGCAAATTCCTGTGAAGCAGCTTTTCGGGCTGGTGGGAAGTGCGTTACATAAGAACAGCTACTGTAGCCCTGTATTTCTCTCCCTTTGCAGAAACCTGTCAGGCATGTCGTCAGAAGAGTCGTTGAACTCGCGTCATCGTGGAGGCCGCAGTGTCAGCACAGGCACGCGACTCAACTTTCAGGAGGAGTTGAAGCGTCTTATAGACCCTGACATCTCTGAGAGTGACCTGGCCATACTGAGCGTAAGTACTTTGTGGCTGAACGTTTAATAGTTTCTAGGATGGATGAATGGATAGATTGATTGATTGAATAGATAAGAGAGTGAGTACAGACATGTAAAAGGACTTTTTTTTGGTTGTCTTTTTTAAAAAAAAAGAAAGAAATCTTATAGAACCTGAAATCTCTTAGAGCAAACTGACCCCACTAAGTGTAAGTCCATGATTGAATCAAATTTAGAGTTAATTGAGTGAGTATGTGGGCAGAGACGCATAACTGAAGTTTTCAGAAGTGCTACCAACAACACCAATGGCATCAACACGGACATCAAAGTCCAAGGCCAAGCCCTCAACACAGTGCATAGCTTCAAATATTTAGGAACCATTATATCAGACAAAGGGTCCCGAAAGAAAGTCCTCTCCAGGATTGCACAAACAACTGCTGCCCTGACAAGGTTGAAACCCATTTGGAAGGACAGGACCATTAGTCTACACTCCAAGATAAGGCTGCTGCGCTCCCTTGTCACCTCCATCTTCCTATACGCTTGCGGAACATGGACCCTAACAGCAGACCTACAACGAAGAACACAAAGCATGGAGATGAGGTGCTACAGAAGACTTCTTGGCATTTCCTATACCCAGCACATCACCAACGACGAAGTCCGATAGACCATCACACAAGCCATTGGACAGCACAATGACATGCTCACAGTGGTGAAGAAACGTCACCAGAGCATCATGCCTTGCAAAGACCATCTTGCAAGGTACGGTGCAAGGAGGCAGAAGAAGAGGCCGGGGAGAAAGAAAAAGAGGTGGGAAGACAACATTCGAGAATGGACTGGCTTGACACTGAGTGAAGCCATTAAGGTTGCTGAGGACAGAGAAAGATGGAGTACGCTGGTTAAAAGATTTGAGTTACAGGATAAAACAGTTTCACTGAAAAAATAACTAATGCCATTGTGCCTTCAACAAGGACTTTTTGCTTTAACCTACAAAGTGAGATCATTGGCTCTTGTCCGTGCAGCAATGTATTGCATGAGATCAGATTGTTTCTTCACACTCTTGTTTTACAGCTTCAGTCGAGGGCTCCAAGCAGTCGGCGCAGTGGTCGGCATGGGTTACAGCGGACCTACTCTGACGAAAGCCTGCACAGCACAAAGGGCAGTGTTGCCCCTAGCAATGACTTTACCATCGGCACCGATGTGATATTCACCACCACTTCCACTGGGGGTGTAAGCAAGGGTGACACCAGTGGCTCAGGGTCAGAGCACGCTGTTTCGGAAAGGTGAGCGGTGGTTTCAGCATGTTGTTGTGGAATGTAGATCTAACATCATGATTTATCAAATTCAATTAAAGCTTTGCATGACTATAAAACCTGGAATGAGTGAACTGTAAAAAAAAAAATTTGAATCTCATTTCTCCCCTTTTTCATAGCTGACGATAATTTTCTAAGTTTTACTGTATTGTGCACTGTCTGTCATCATGTACAGGCAAATTTTAGTTTCACTATTAATTTGTGAAAGTTGTTAACTGGCTAGTGTACATTCTGGTGGCTTTGGTAGTGTAGTTAGTCCAATAATAATAATAATATTAAGTAGATCTATTGGATGTGTTGACTTGTTTTCAGCACCCCTGGTTGGTATTTTGTAAATGAATAAGTTATAGGGAAAATATTTTTTGTTTCCTTTTTTGGAAGTTGTGCGTGTGTACAGATTTCAGTTTTAAAGTTTTGCTCAATGTGTAAGTGATTATTTTGTGTGCAGATTATCACCCAGGGCAGTATCGGACATGAGCAGACCCCGCCTGAGAACGCTGGCTGACGGTCGTAGAATTCCTGATGCCACCAGTCTGGACTGGTCAGATCTAGTCAACGTGGCCACCAGGGCTATTGAAAGTGAGTGACCCTAAGAGAGGGAGTTGAGGTGTGTTGGGTTGGGGAGGGATTGGGTAAATAGTGTTAGTAGCAGTAGTAATTTTGGCTTTGTGGAAAAAGATTGACTATTGAATTGTCAAAGGTTGAATGTAGTCAAATGGATCTCAGGTTCCATGTAGCTAGACTACAGTGTTTGCAAAGTGGAGTAGTGTGAGATTAGTTAGTGCAAAAAGTTGTTAATGAAGTGTGTGAAAACTACACTGCCTGCTTACTTATTGCTTTGTCGATATTTCAGACGGTTGCTTTCTTCATCTGACTGTGGAATAACCTTACCTTTGGGATTAAATTACGTCTTTGATAATGAAGGATACTGTTTAAACAATTATTATTATTTTAAAGACATTTGTTTTGTTTTTTTAATCAAATATGTTTGTTTTGTTTGTTTGTGTCCAGGTGATACTCACCCACCCCCACCCCCTCCTCTACCGCTATCAAAGCGAAGAGACCACCATGATTCAGAAGATGAGGCACCTCCACCACCCCGTCCTCCTTCACCCAAAGATGAGGCCTTGTCACCCACCACTGGGTAAGTCTGTCTTTCTCGCTCTCCATCCCTCCTTCTCTCTGCTGTCCTCTCTCTTCTTTCCTCTCTCTCTCCTGTCCGCTCTCCCCTCCAACCCCCTTATGCCTGTATGCAAGAAGCCTTACTTGTACTTTTCATTCTTCTTTTATTATTTTTTAATTATTTATTTTAGTTGGGGGCAGTAATTTTTGTAATTTCGGGCTTGTACCGATTTCTTCATAAAGTGTTAAAGCCATAGTTTACTATATTCAGGACAAATGTTTGTCTTCGCTAGGGATAGAAACTTTCATTCCCTAGCAAATTTGCTGAACCTCTTCTTTGGCGTGAACCGGTCTTCCAGGTAATGGATTTAGCAGAAAGTAAAACGCCCTTTCTTTCCTATTGTTTACCAGCAAAGTCCCCTTCTTACTCCACCCCTCCTCCTCCCCTCACCAGTGTTTTGCACCACAAGGTTTAGTCATCTCCTTTTCTCATATTAATGCGTATTATTTCATGTCCTGCTATATCTGCAGCATCCCTTCGTGGCTAACATTGTCCAACAAGCCAGAGCAGCGGTGCAAGGAACTGGAGAACTATGTAGTCAAGCTGCAGCAGGATCTGGATACAGAGCGACGGAGGTCCTCCAAGCTGGAATCGCAGATCCAGGATCTCCGAGCAGAGAACGTACGTTTGCAAGAAGAATCGCAAACAGCAGCCGCACAGCTGAGGCGCTTCACAGAGTGGTTCTTCAACACGATAGACCGCCAGTGATAGAACTATGGGTGGGTTTAGTCACTGGTGACTTATCATAGACGGACAAAGAGTCACAAGTCGTGTTGTGCCAGTGATATACTATTTATGGTTTTAACATTGCCGACTTTATGGAAATACTCGGTGTGAAGTTGTGTTGTGAATTTCTCAGAGATACAGACATAGTCACGTTGTGTTGTGTTGTGTTGTGTTGTGTTGTGTACAAGACTGCATAGTTCATCCTGAAGAATTTTCCTACTACGCCTGACTCTTTAGCAGTGACTTTTGATATTTTATTTGAGTTTATTTTCTCTATGTGTCACTTCAGCAAAAGTGACCGGTGGAGAAAAAAACACTGAGGACAAGCAGCAGATTTTGTAGCGACTTTGATAAATCAGATAAGTAGTTTTGTACTCAGAGGCTACAGTTGTTAACTTGTTACATAGAGCGCATGTACGCCGGTTGTATTAAAAGTCCACCAACTGTAAGTTGTTTTTTTTGCTAGATCACTGCTGGTAGAAAAACAAGAGCTCCATTATAGCTTCTTTGTTGTGGTCAGCCACATAGTTATTTCAAGAAGAAACTTGCTAATTTCGCTGTTCATGTTGCCTCAATATAGAATTTCTGCAAGTGAACGGTCAAATAGAGTTTCAATGGTTTTGGAGGGGACAACTGTTTAACGTGATCTGGAACATGGATGAAAAGTAGCCATTCACACGCACATACGCACGCTCATACACACGCTCTCTCTCTCTCTCTTTCTCTCTTTCTCTTTCTTTTAAACAGGGTTTTCATGCAAATTTTGTACTGAATAATAAAAAAAGTTATTTTTATTTTAGAACTTAATGTGGGCATTGATTTCATTTGTGTGCCCTTTTAAAATTCAGCAAATGAAAGTATTCTGCAAAATCATGCAGAATGATTGCAGACATGAATTCTCATTATTTAAATGATGCGTTTGACCTAAAAATATAAATACAATTATTATTTAACGAAAAATCAAATAATGATTATTAATTATAATCCTGGTTATGTATCCCTTTTTCATGACAATTCTTATTAAAGCAGTTTGCCTGCATGACAGATAGCGACATTAAAATGACAAAGTTTATGTTAGGCTTTAAACATCTTCAAGGACTTATTTATGTGCATGATGTTGGTGCTTATTATGTAGATGTTTATGCAATAGCTTGCCTACTAGCATAAACTAGATAGTCGGGTTTCAGTACAGCATATCAGCATAGATTGCAGTGTCAAACTTGTCTGTCACTGCATACACAGTACAGGATACACTTTATTATTTTAGTATCGTTGACGTTTTTTTGTTTGTTCATTCCATCTTTATTTTTTGTGTTCTGAAAAACTAGTGTTTTTAATGGAGGACAAAGGGAAGATAAGACAAGAAAGAGTAGGAATTATTTAAAAGCAGCACAAATGTTTGTGGGTTTATTCAAGAGGAGAAGGACAGACTTTGCTTTGCCAAAAACACCAACAGAAAAGAATGATTGAGATTTTTGTACAAGCTCAGTTTTTAGCTCTTGAAAGTGTGCTTTCATATAGCTGTGTATTTTACATCCTAATCTGATTCTAATCTTGTCGAAGAGTACACTCTTTGAGCTTGGCACAAGGTTGCACACAGTGTACATAATGTGGGGATATATTTACATAAAGTAATCAAAATCATACGACGAAGATCACTTCATTAAATTAGCTGAGTGGGCATCCACATGCTGATCAAACATTAAAGGGTATGGAAATCTGCTGACTTGGCATCCAACAACTGATAAAGCATAAAGAGAACGTATGAAAATCAGCTGAGTGGGCATCAACATGCTGATAAAACATAAAGAAAGAGTATGAAAATCAGCTGACTGGGCATCCACACCCTGGTAAAACATAAAAAGAAAGGGTATGGAAATGTACAGAAAACCTTGCAGAAGATACGACTAGAGGTGGCAATAATTGAATACAGTTAAACTTCATCAACACAGGGTGTGTTTTGTTGTATTGCCAAAACTTGATAACTGCTGAGAAATATGATGCATTGAATTGTATTGAAACACTTAACATCTAGGCCTACTTGCCAGCTCGTGTGCAATTAAACTTCTGTTTATAAAATTGCTAAAGACTGCTAAATATTGGCACAAAGGAAAACACTCCCTAAGCAACACTGGACATCTCCTCTATGGAGATGCTGGAGGTTTCTGTATAAATAGTATTCCCACTTTCTGGAAATGTAGTGCTTTAAATTTCCACTGTCACTGCCTTTCTCCTTTGTTCTTTCTTATTCCTATTCTGTTCTATTAATCTACTATACTATCTCCTTCACTAGACCAGTCACCTACCTTTTTTCATGAAAACTCTTCCAAAACTCCTCATTTGTGTATGAGGTCTGTTGGGTCACTGGGGCTTCCTATCATATTATTTAGGAATGTAGGCATTTAATATGCATGTGTTTTGTTGATATTTTATAATGATGTTTATATTCTATTTTGTTTTTGTAAACGGGGGTTGCTGAGGACAGAGAAAGATGGAGTATGCTGGTTAAGTGATCATCTGTGGTGCCCCTACGACCTTCGGGTTATGGGACAGGATAGGATAGGATAGGAAACGGGGATTCGATAAATTAGAGTATAGCCTCAGCGTCCCCTGCGTGGGATGTCTTTATTGTAAAGTGACTGGTGGAGTGCCCTCAGTGTTGCCACTAGGGTTGTTTCATCAGATCTTTTATACGGATCAGGAGTGAATCCTCTTTCAACCAAATTGTGGTCTCCTGATTTTATGGTCCTGATTCAGCTCTTTGCAGTCCGTTGGACCAGTGTAAGCAGTGAATAACTAAAACTGGACATATCAATACTTTTTAAAAGGTTTAGATGGTGGTACACATTTTTTATATTTTTTATTTAGGGTGTGATGATTATAAATCTCTCGTTTCTCAGACATGTTGTGGGACTTATGTTTGCATTCTTGCATTTGCCTCTTTCGGTCTTGGTCTAGTGCCTTTTGAGATGATGAATTGTGTGTTCTCATTTCCATGCTGACCATGTTTCAGTGTGTTGTGATCTGGCCGTTGAATTTGATGATAGCGATCACGCATTTACTGTTCTAGTGTTTGTGATGCGTTTTTCTGTTCTGTTACTGTTTATAGCTTGTTACTGTTTGTTATAAAATAATTACAAATAAAGGTGAAGTGTGTATAGTGGTGTACAAATTACAATGTGAAATTTGTTACATGGTATACAAATTACATGTGAACTGTGGATGTGGTAGGCACATTTCTTGTGAAATCTTCATTAATGTGGGTTGCGTGAATTTCTTGTAAATAGAATTAAACAGATGTCATGATCATGCTACCCCGTAAGTAAAGGCTTATTATGCTGAGTAATCCATTCAGTACTTGGTAGGTGTATAATACTGCCAGTAGTTATCGCATTATTGTGTTTTTAAAACTGGATATGAAATATGCCGATACTGTTTTTCTGTCGAGACAATTATCGTTGTGAATAAATCATTACATGGGATCTTCTTTTGAAAGCACAAAGAGTGCACAAAGCTGTTTATGACAGTTGAAAAAATAAAAACTGACAACAAAAGTGTATTTTTAACTAGAAAAATATGCTTATTTGAAACTGGTGTAATTTTATAAATTTTTGTTACAAACTGATATGAATATATGCCTTTGTATTATGTTTTGTATGTTTCATTTTTGTGGTTTTTTTTCTTTTGATGAAGGAAACGTTTCTGTGCATGTGTTGATATGATATCTCCAAAGTGTTCATTACTTTTAGCTTTATTTAATAAATCTTGTTTTTTTGTGCAGTGGATAGGATGAAAGTAGGATCACTGTGTAGTGTTGTTGTGAAATTCTGTTGTTTGAAATGTAATAAATATTTTATTCTGCTTTAATGTTGTTGTGTGTGGTTGTGTGTGCTTATTCTTGTGTGCGTCAAGTTTATGAATGCACAAATCCTCAAAATTAAATAATTATGATAAAAAAGTGTATTTTTTCTTGATATATTTGCAAAGAAATTTGTTAAAAAAAGAAGTAAATGGTGTGATGTTTATGTTCTCAAAATGTTATTATGGATGTTTCACACTGTGGTTTTGTCATTTTTGTTTTTTGCCATTTTCGTTGAGATTTTTTTTCCGTGATGATGAAAGGTGTTGTTTTTTTATATAAATTTCTTCTAATGTTATTTGTTGACTTATAGTGTTTACTTTGTTGAAAGAATTTGTCTGTTTAGTTGTTATTTTGATAGTAGAAAAAAAAAGGATTTCCACGATTTACAAACAAAAAAACTATTATGATAAAACTTTTTTTTTTTGTTTTGTTTTTTTTTTTAAAGTTTTATTTTTTTTTTTTGTTTAATGAGTTGTTTTACATTTGTTGGTTTAGCATAGAGGTTTTGTGGTGTTGGTTTTTGGTATGTATTTTGTTTCATGTTCTGGAAATATTAATTATTTTTGTCTTCTCACGATTTATTTGTTTTTTTTTTTTTTGGGTTTGTTTTTTTTTTTTGGTGTTTTTTTTTTTTTTTGGAAATATATTTTTGTACTATTTTTTTTTATTTTGTCTCCTAATGTTTGTAATTATTTGGTAGAAACTAAAAGAACAATTAAAAAGAGAACACTTATATAAAGTCAAAAAAGGAGTGGGGAAAGGTCTTAGTGATGAATATTTGTTGGGTTTTTTAAATCCAAAACTTATATCTATTTATTGACGTACTGATTCAAGTTTCTGTCTGCTGAGTTATTGTTCAAATTTCATCAGTGTGTATCCCAATCAAGTACAGATAACTCAGAGTAATCGTGGCAGTCGTGTGTCCATTTTCATGTACTATAGTAGCTTTGGCATTATAGGCTGTCAACCTTTTGCCCTGAAGTTGAGGTGCATATATATGATAGCTTCTCAGCCTCTACACTCTCCCACCCACCTCCCCCCCCCCCCCTCTCTCTCTCAAATGGTCAGGACTTTCCCCACCCAGGAGATCCCCGTCACTAAGCAGTGATGGAAGTATTATAGTAAGCTAGCTATGTATCAGTTCTCTAGTGCTGCAGACCATTACTTCTCAATGTCACGGGTCAAGCATATTCCGTCCATGTATTTTTCTTCCTGCTTCCTTGCTGTCTACTACCAATGGTGGTGTTTTGTAACTGCTGGTGAAATGACAGTTTCTGCATTTTTCCCATCCCTACTCTTCTCTTTGTGACAGGTTGATTATAATTGGTTGTAATAGTAATAAATAATATACAGAGAATTACAAATTAAGACGGAGAAAAACTGACAGTACAAAGTCGGGAATATTTTCAATACATATTAACACAGGGATGGGTAAAAGAGAGAGTGAAACAAATGAGCGACAGTAACGTTTCTTGATAGACTGAAAATGCACACATTAATAATGGACATCATAAAAAAGATTTCTTTAGATTTCGTTGTTGCACATTTTGATTAATTCTGCTCAGTATTTTTCTGTGGTATGTATGACTATGAGTGACTTTTGAAGTAACTGACATAAGACATTTATCTTATTCTTTTCTTTTTTTTTCAAAGACATTATTATTTTTTCTTGTGGCTCGGTAGCTCAGATGATGGTGAGCTGTTCTCTGTGCTGAAGGTCCTAGGTTCAAGCTCATCGTGCTCCTGTGTGGGTGCCGGGGGTTTCAGTGTAAATAGTATCCCCACTTTCTGCAAATTTAGTGCTTTAAATTTCCACTGTCGCTGTCTTTCTCCTTTGTTCTTTATCATTCCTACTCTGTTCTATCAATCTACTATACTATCTTCTTCTTCGCTAGACCAGTCACCTACATTTTTTCTTGAAAACTCTTCCGGGACAAAACTCCTCATTTGTGTGTGAGGTCTGTGAAATCAGCTTGGGAATATTGGATGCTTTCTGCCAAATGGTCACTGGGGCTTCTTAGGATATTACTATTTGGCAATGTAGGCATTTTATATGTATGTGTTTTGTTGATATTTTATAATGATGTATGTTTATATTCTAATTTGTTTTTGTAAACAGGAGTTCGATAAATTAGAGTTTAGCCTCAGCATCCCCTGCATGGGAGGTCTTTATTGTAAAGTGACCGGCTGGTGGAGTGTCTTCAGTGTTACCACTAGGGTTGTTTCGGCAGATCTTTTTATGCGGATCAGGGGCAAGTCCTATTTCAGCGAAGTTGTAGTCTTGATTTTGTGGTTCTGATTCAGCTCTTTGCAGTCCGCTGGACCCTGTAAGCAATGAATAACTAACGAACAAGCCCCTCGTGGGATGAACTTATGTGACTTTGGTACAAGACCTATCAGGACACAGAGGGTTTTCTGCAGGCACCCCAGTTTTCTTGTTCCGTTTAATAATGGTATAGGAGGCAGGTCCATCTAAAATTTCACAAATAAAAACTGATTTCTATTCCAAATCCTATCATAGTGATGTCTTTTGATCTCCGTGCTTTTTCCCCCGTTGGGGTGCCGGGGGTTTCAGTATAAATAGTATCCCCACTTTCTGGAAATTTAGTGCTTTAAATTCCCACTGTCGCTGTCTTTCTTATTTGCTCTTTCTCATTCCTGTTCTGTTCTATCAATCTGCTATACTATCGTCTTCTTCGCTAGACCAGTCTCCTACCTTTTTTCTTGAAAACTCTTCCGGGACAAGACTCCTTGTTTGTGTATGAGGTCTGTTGGATCAGCTTGGGAATATTGGACGCTTTCTGCCAGGTGGTCACTAGGGCTTCCTATGATGTTATTATTTAGCAATGTAGGCATTTTATATGTATGTGTTTTGTTGATAATTTATAATGATGTTTGTATTCTATTTTGTTTTTGTAAACGGGAGTTCGATAAGTTGGGGTGAAGCCTCAGCCGTCCCCTGCGTGGGGTGTCTTTTTTGTAAAGTGACTGGCTGGTGGAGAGCTTTCGGTTTTACCACTAGGGTTGTTTCAGCAGATCTTTTATGCGGATCGGGGGTTGTCCGGTCCTGATTTGGCTCGGAAGAGTCCGCTGGACCTAAAGCAATAATAATGTAATGTAATGTAATGAGTTTGATTGAAAAAGAAGCGCGTGATAGCATCCTGTATTATTATTATTATTATTATTATTATTATTATTATGATCCTAAGGTTTACATTGGAAAAGTTGTTTGCAGCCATGCAAAACTGCTGGAGTTTATTGATTTACAAACATGCAGCATTGAGACAGTTTTATGTACTTAGAAATAATAGGACTTTATAGGTGTTCCAAATTCTGTGTGTGATGAGTGCAGAATGGTCAACAAATTATATTTCAAGAACTTTTTCTGACAAAAGACTTGACAGTTCATTATTTAGATCTTATGGTTTATTGTTTTATATTCCAACAGCACTACATTTTTAATTAAAACACGCATGAGCATCAGACATCAGGTAAAGGTCATCGCTGTTGCGTTAATTACTTTCAACTTTTGCTTTTAGATTAATCACTTGTGAGTGATTGTTTTTTTTAAAAATAAACTTATAAAGGTACATCAGCGTTGGGTATCTTGTTTCAATGTACAGTGTCACTCATAGGTTTCAAAAAGTGCATGTGAATCATATGGAAATATATTTTCTTTGATTGTGTTGCATAAAATAAATTATAAACCAATACTTTTGTTGTTGTTTTTGTTTTAAAGTGGCACAAATTATCTGTAAACTTATTTTTCTTGTAATATGTGTTATCATCATCTATTACTTTTTTGTTATTATTACCCCTTGGGGTCATGAGCAATCTTGCCACTGTAGATTGTTCAAACCTATAAAGGGAACAGTGAAAGCCACAGTTGAAAACCTGTCTTTCCTTTATAGGCAAGACGCTTCACTGCGGCAACAGTACCCCCGTTGGAGTGCCGGGGGTTTTCAGTATAAATAGTATCCCCACTTTATGGAAATTTAGTGCTTTAAATTCCCACTGTCGCTGTCTTCCTCATTTACTCTTTCCTATTCTTGCTCTGTCCTTCACTCTGCTATACTATCTTCTTCTTCGCTAGATCAATGACCTACCTTTTTTCTTGAAAACTCTTCCTGGACAAGACTCCTTGTTTGTGTATGGGGTCTGTTGGATCAGCTTGGGAGTGTTGGACGCTTTCTGCCGGGTGGTCACTAGGGCTTCCTATGAATGTACTATTTAGCACTATAGGCATTTTATATGTATGTGTTTGGTTGATGATTTATAATGATGTTTGTATTCTATTTTGTTTTTGTAACCGGGGTGTTCGCGTAGTTGAGGTCAACCCTCAGCCGTCCCCCGCGTGGGATGTCTTTATTGTAAAGTGACTGGCCGGTGGAGGGCATTCAATTTTCCCACTGGGGTTGTTTCAGCAGATCTTTTATGCGGATCGGGGGTTGTCCGGTCCTGATTTGGCTCGGAAGAGTCCGCTGGACCTAAAGCAACAATAAATCAATCAATCAATCATGTTATTATTAGGCTGAGTGGAATTTTTATACAGGGCATAGGGCAATACTTGTATAAACTGTATTTTTAAAAAACTTTATTTACTTTGCATTGATGTACGTATATGGCATGTTGTGAAAATGTAATGTAAGCTATTTGTGATTTTGTTGGATAAAACTATATTTTTGTTATTATTAGGGATGAATCAAGTGCATCTGTATCTGAACAAGCTGGTGATTAGTTGTCGCACAGTTACAGACGAAAATGAACACGTCTCGCTGTAGAATTTTGTACAAAACAATATTCATGTTCATAATACATATCACACGGTTACCATCTAAATCACACTGTGAAGATACGTTAAAATTAAAGAAATAATTAACGAAAATAAATAAATGTCAGCAAAAAGGTTTGCTGATCAGTCAGTCAGCATTCTTGCTTCTTTGTACAGCACGCTTATCATTTATTCATCCGTGATTCGATATTATAAGTTATCAATCATTATTATGATATTGATATGTAAATAAATTGGACACGTTAAAACTGTTTATTGCGGGAGTTGGTTTTTGTTGTTATATTGTGCGAGTGAGCAAGTGCGTGTTAATGATGCATAAAGAGTGTATGCGAGAGCGATACGTTTCCTGTAGGGTTTTTGAGGTAAATGTGTTGCAGCAAAGAATGTTCAGTTAACACAACTTTGATTAACTAAACGTTGTTTGGTTTTAGGAAGAGAGAGAGAGTGCATATTTGTCAGTGTTTGTGCATTGGTCACAGGGCCGGACCTAAGTTTTTCATGGGTAGGGGCCCAAATATATTTTAGGGTAGTAGTGAAGGCGCGAAGTGCCGAGCCGACGGCGCAAAGCGCCTAGTTTGCTAGGGGGGTCCGGGGGCATGCTCCCCCGGAAAATTTTTTCAAAAGGGAGAAAAAATGGTGCAATCTGAGCATGTAAATTGCAAAATTTATTTTTTTTTCAAAAAAGGGTAGGGGCCCGGGCCCCTCGGGCCTCTAGGGCAGGTCGGCCCTGGGTCAGTCCACTCTTTGCCTCGGCCTCGCACTGTCCTTTCTGCTTCAGGTTGATGATGCCAGTGGAGTTTTGTAGACCGTAATGTTAAAATGGTTACCACTTCCAGATAAACTAGAAAATGATGTTGATGATGAAAAGGATGATGCTTGGTGTGCTGGCACGTCTCATTGGGCCTGGTCATGGTGACGATGGTGTTCTCTCTCCTCTGACCGACAGGTTAATTGAGATAAACCACTCGGTGATGAACTGGAACAAGTCATTGGCTATGAAATGATAACTTATCTAGTGTTTCTGAAATGCCTCAAAACGCCGTTTAACGTTTTTATATATTGTTGGTGATAATAATAAAAACAAAACTCGCCTGGTATGGTTCAACAGCCCACCCTTTGAGAAAGTTGCTAGGCGCGGCCAAGTTGAATACGAATCACATTATTGTCATCATCATGTACACAAGGATATTCATTTTGCAAAGACCATCATGCAAGGCACAGTGCAAGGAGGTAGAAGAAGAGGGAGACCGAAAAAGACGTGGGAGGACAACATTCGAGTTACAGGATAGGATAGGATAGGATGAGCATCAGAGATATACGTGTAGATTAAAATGTAAAATAATTTTAAAATGCTAATTATTATCACTTTGTGGTTCTCGATAGTGTCTAGACTTGCATGAACAGTTCTAATGTTACATCAACTGCAGTTGTAAAGAAAAGTTCTGTGGGGAGTGGGAGTCACTTTGATCCTATATAAAGCAAAATTTGGGATGTGTTCGGGGTAAAAAAATGGTATACAATAGCCCCTAAAAATAATAGGTCTGTTTACGGTAACATAAGGGGAAAAAAAAAGGTCGATAGGTCGGCTTGTTCGTTGTTTTTTAAAAAAAATTTTAAATAAAATTTCCATTTTGGGTGCGATTTTTTAAATAGCTTTTTTCAAATTTTTTTCCAGACGATCCCAAAAAAAGTGTAGGATTGGGCAAAAAATGTAGGGTCGGTCGGGATACCGTAAAAAGACATTTTTGTGTTGGCCTTAGTGATTTTTACAAAAATTATAAATGGGTTGACACTGTATAGAAACATACATAGAACTGATAGCGTGTGTCTGGTACCTTGATTCTTATCAAATCGGACAGTACCAACAAGGACTATTTTACATGTAAAGGTACTTTATATATGCGGCACATTCTTTTTTTGTTCGTTTGTTTTTAGTACTATCAATGTTAAGTCTGAGATTAAGACGTTTACAGAAGACCCAAAACTAAGTCTCTCCAAAGAGGGTATGAACATTCTGAGTTCTCTCACAGATCACAGTGCTAGGCACAACTTCACCAAAAGATAAAGTAAAATTCCTACGCAAAATTAGACACGGACTGTTTTACCAAGATAGCTGAACCATATAGACGTTGAAATGTACTGATGATAAATTATGAGGGTTTTTTTGTTCCTTATCTGAAATATTTTATTATCTGGCAATATATTTGTATTATAAACTTGACGTGCCTATAATGCCGATAAAATTAATTTACTGTTTTGTTTATTAGTTTTTGTGTTGTTTATTGTGTGTGTGTGTGTGTGTGTGTGTGTGTGTGTGTTGGGAGGGGAAGGGAAGGGTTTTAGCTTTTGGTTAACCTTTCGCTGGGTATTTTTGTTTGATTTCAAGTTTAAAAGTTCAGAAACTTCAAAGCAGCCTCCCCGCCCCCCTCCCCCCTTGTGGGGGTGCCGGGAGTTTCTGTATAAATAGTATTCCCACTTTCTGCAAATTTAGTGCTTTAAATTCCCACTGTCGCTGTCTTTCTCCTTTGTTCTTTCTTATTCCTACTCTGTTCTATCAATCTACTATACTATCTTCTTCTTCGCTAGACCAGTCATCCACCTTTTTTCTTGAAAACTCTTCCGGGACAAAACTCCTCATTTGTGTGTGAGGTCTGTTGGATCAGCTTGGGAATATTGGACGCTTTCTGCCAAATGGTCACTGGGGCTTCCTATGATATTATTTGGCATTGTAGACATTTTATATGTATGTGTGTTGTTGATATTTTATAGTGATGTATGTATTCTATTTTGTTTTATGTTACGGGGGTTCGATAAATAAGAGTATAGCCTCAGCGTCCCCTGCGTGGGATGCCTTTATTGTACAGTGACCGGCTGGTGGAGTGCAGATCTTTTATGCGGATCAGGGGTGAGTCCTCTTTCAGCCAAGTTGTGGTCTTGATTTTGTAGTCCTGATTCGGCTCTTTGCAGTCCGCTGGACCCTGTAAACAACGAATAACTAACTAACTAATCAAAACAGTCTTGTACCTGCTGCAGTCAAAATCGCCACCGCTACCCACGTGGCCACTGTCCAAGGCTTCAAAAACATTTTTTTTCTTTAGTGTGACGAGTTCGCTTGTTATTTGTGGATAAGCTGGTGAATCTGTAACAGTCTTGGCTTACTTGTTTGAAAGTAACGGCAACAATCTATGGCTAAACCAGTTGCAGTCGTAATGAAAAGCTGCAATGAGTGTGTCTGTGTGTGTGTGTGTGAGTATTTGTGTGTGTATGCGCGTGCGTGCAGCGTGTGTGTATGGGTGTGCGTGCGTGTATGGGTGTGCGTGCGTGTAGACGTTAGAGTAAAGTTGAAAGCATAATGTATATGCTTAATTGTTGGGGAAAATGCCTTTTTATTAATAAATTGTTATCTTGTGATTGTATATATTATTTTAAACATATTTTCTTATACAGGGTGGGCCAATAAAATGTTACCACTTTTTAATTGTACATGAGTTTTTACAATGAAAACGTTTTCGAAAGTTTTCTTCACAAAAATGTCACGGAAGCACCAATTAAAATTTGATACCAAAGGTTTCCTACTTTTCCCCTCGTTCTATAAATTAATAATTGATGATATGCTCAATCCACGCTCCTCTTCTCTGGATTACAGTTGCAATACCCATATTGAAGTTTGTGATGACATTGCCACACATCTCAAGTGAGATTCTCTGAATTTCCTGACGGATGTTGTTCTTCAGGGCCCAATGGTCTGTGGGTTGTTGTAGTACACTCTCTCCTTCATGTTCCCCCATATAGGAAGCAGTCTGCGGGAGAAAGATCAGGGGAGTAGGCAGGTTATGAATTGTCTGTGTGCTATGAGATAAGCCTATCTCCATGAAAGAATGTTTTGAGGAAATCCAGTGAAAAAATTTATGTTTGGTATCGAATGATAATTTGGACATTTTTGTGAATAAAATGTTCGAAAACGTGCATTTGAGATTTTTAACATTTATTTCCTTGGTTTTTTTGTTTGTTTGTTTTTTGTTGTTATTTTTTCCCCGTGGGGGTGCCGGGGGTTTCAGTATAAATAGTATCCCCGCTTTCTCGAAATGTAGTCACAATTAGTGCTTTAAATTCCCACTGTCGCTGTCTTTCTTCTTTGTTCTTTCTCATTCCCACTCTGTTTTATCAATCTACTGTACTATCTTCTTCTTTGCTAGACCAGTCACCTACCTTTTTTCTTGCAAACTCTTTCGGGACAAAACTCATTTGTGTGTGAGGTCTGTTGGATCAGCTTGGGAATATTGGACGCTTTCTGCCAAATGGTCACTGGGGCTTCCTATGATGTTATCATTTGGCAATGTTGGCAATTTATATGTATGTGTTTTGTTGATATTTTATAATGATGTTTGTATTCTATTTTGTTTTTGTAAACAGGGCTTTGATAAATTAGAGTATAGCCTCAGCGTCCCCTGCGTGGGATGTCTTTATTGTAAAGTGACCGGCTGGTAGAGTGCCTTCAGTGTTACCACTAGGGTTGTTTCGGCAGATCTTTTATGCGGATCAGGGGCGAGTCCTCTTTCGGCGAAGTTGTGGTCTTGATTTTGTGGTCCGGACCCTGTAAGCAATGAATAACTAACTAACTATTATTACTATTAATAATATTATTATGATTATTATCAATATCATGTTACGTGCATTTGAGTTTTGTTTTGTATTTCTTTGTTATTTTGTCTTACGGGGGTGGAGAGAATGTAGTCAGGGTGCTACTGGGAAAATGTGGACTGCTACCGGTTGTTTCTTAAACTGTCTGTAACGATCGTAGACAGTATCAGCAGGCAAAATCTTGTAGCGCGATCGCTGCCAGTCTACAGCTGACCAATCACCAGACCTGATAGTTCTCCGCGAAATCGCGGAAATCCGCGAAAACGAAAACGGAAAAAAAAGGGAAATGCAAAACAATCCGCGGACACTTAAATTGATTTGTTTTCTTTTTTTTTCTTTTTTTGTTTTGTTTTGTATTGGAAGACGAAAGTTGCTTTACTCGCTTCCGGTTTTGCGGCGCCATACTTTATTTTGGAATAGTGGTGCAGCGTTGACTGTTTCTGTGTATATATTTTCGCCGTTCAAGTTGTGGATTTGTGGACGTCATCAGACTCATTGGACTTCAAAATGTCTGTCACTAGGCGTGACATAGTCGCACGTTCCGCGGAAACCTCTCTTAGATCACTATCAAGTCTGAATCACTGTCGTTTGTGCTTGTGGGTTCACTTGGACCTTAAGCCTAAACATTACCTTAACTTGCTGCTCTAGCGATTTAAAAAGGGAAAAAAATATCAGGACTGAAGTTCTTATCATTTATTTTACTTTCATTTCAAAAACATAAGCATTGGCAAAGCCTCTTCGACAATTCCACTTTTTGGCAGGACAAGATTTCCTCATTTAAGTATGGACGTTGATGTTCACAGTATGGTCCTGGCCTTTGTTCAGTGTGAACGTGGTCTTCAAGTTGGCGAGTTCCCTTCCTTGGTAGATGACGTGCACCTCGTAGTCGCCATGGAAACCCCGCACGGTGAACTGGTCGCCAGCTTGCGACAGCCTGTGCGACTCGTCTGTCATCCATTTGTTGGTCAACAGGTCGATCAAGCGACGGCCGGCTTGGGTCAACTGTATAATGAACAATATCAATTGTTTTTTTTAGTGGTGCCTGCGTAGTGCGCAAGAATGGACTTCCTGTAACGACTACTTATTGTTATTCATTGTCACCACCTCCGCATATTATCTCACCATGCAATTCAGTCAAAACTGCAACATGACAGGTATCAAAGAGCACGCTCCTTCATTGTACACAAGATGTATTATTACTCTTTGACCTATTATTCTTTCATTTTGAAGAAGATAAAGACCAACCCCAAGCCCAACTTACATCAAAGTTGCCGTTGATGTATTGCAGGTGTGGCCTCATCCAAATCATGATGCCTTCGACGGCATGGTGTGAGTACACGGCTGTTAGCGCCCTCTCCAGAAAGTCTGCCGTCGTACTTTCGCTGGAAGCCACCACCTCAAACTCCGTGATCCAGATGGGCAGACCAGCCTGCGCCAGGGTGTCCAGACGGCTCTACAGTTAAGAATTGTTCGTTAAAATTAACAGCGTTTTGATTTGGTTGTTTGAAGCAAACGACTTGATCTAAATAACCTTCGTTTTAGCAGCAGCAACGAAGTTTGAATGTAACGATGGAAAAAAAAACTTCCACTTGTATCTATTTCTCTTATTTTCAATTTCAAAAAGTTACATTTTTCAAATAAATACAATTTTGGTTCCTTCTTATCTCGACATTTTTGAAAGGGTACCTTGATAGCGCTGGTGTCAGGTTGTATGTCCTTGGCGAAATGGCACTGGGCTCCTATCCCGTACAGCCCTGTGTTCGCTGCTTTCATCTGTTGGGCTTGGTGCAGATACGCCTGCACACACATAAACGTTATCATAGACATTTAGAACCCCTTGGGGTCATGAGCAATCTTGCCACTGTAGATTGTTCTAACCTATAAAGGGAAAAGTGAAAGCCCCAGTTGAAAACCTGTCTTGACTTTGTAGGCATGACCGATTCACTGCGGCAACAGTACCCCCGTTGGGGTGCCGGGGGTTTCAGTATAAATAGTATCCCCACTTTCTGGAAATTTAGTGCTTTAAATTCCCACTGTCGCTGTCTTTCTCATTTGCTCTTTCTCATTCCTGCTCTGTTCTATCAATCTGCTATACTATCGTCTTCTTCGCTATACCAGTCATCTACCTTTTCTCTTGAAAACTCTTCCGGGACAAGACTCCTTGTTCGTGTATGAGGTCTGTTGGATCAGCTTGGGAATGTTGGACGCTTTCTGCCAGGTGGTCACTAGGGCTTCCTATGATGTTATTATTTAGCAATGTAGGCATTTTACATGTATGTGTTTTGTTGATAATGTATAATGATGTTTTTTATTCTATTTTGTTTTTGTAAACGGGGGTTCGATTAGTTGGGGTAAAGCCTCAGCCGTCCCCTGCGTGGGATGTCTTTATTGTAAAGTGACTGGCTGGTGGAGGGCATTCAGTTTTCCCACTAGGGTTGTTTCAGCAGATCTTTTATGCGGATTGGGGGTTGTCCGGTCCTGATTTGGCTCGGAAGAGTCCGCTGGACCTAAAGCAACAATTATGTAATGTAATTATAGACATTTAGACCTGAAATCTGCAGAATTATCCTGTGTACACATCAGAGCGAAATGTCTTCATATGGTAAAAGAAGGCTGTTTTGACTTCACAGTGCCGGACGCTCTCAGATGGGTTTATCTACACATTCAACAACGCTTTAAAAGCAAACTTTTCCTTTCCTTGAATGCATGAAATGAAGTCTAGTTTAAATATATGTTCTGGTCTTCGATGCGAGTCAATAAATTACCGTTAGATTGCGATGACGACAATGATGATACTAAAAGGACGTACAGTAGTGGAATATCCTGCTGCGACGACATTGTACTCGTTAAGGAACATTTTGACGTTGGGGTCTGTTTGATGAACAAACTTGTGGAGCTCGATGTTGAAGTTGGGGTCATGCAGAGTGTCTGTAAACCAGTGGCCATGAAGCTGTTCGTTGTTTACGTCCCAGTGCTCACAACTGAAACATTTTACATGTATACTGAGTTCATGATCAGTAATTATGCAAACTTACAGATAGAATAATCAGAAAATGCTACAATGTCGGAAGTTGTGGTAGCTTTGAACCAGCGGCGGCGCGGAACATTTCGTTCATGTCTCAGGTTTTTTGCCAAATGGAAACCATTATTTGATTTATTATTGTACTTAAGTATTAATACATGCATGCATTAATATGGATCTGCGTATTCACCCGTTTCAGTGTGGGGTTTTGTGTGTGTGTGCAAAACTGAGCAAGTTGGGTGGTCCGGTTCAGTTCTTTTATTTAAAGTTGTTTCATTTAATACAATGATTTTAGACATTCACTCATTCTCTCTCTCACACTCACACACGCGCACACACACGATCACACACACACACATTCACACACACACTACTCTTAATGTCCGGAAGTAAAACTGCCTCTGTACAGTTCTCTAGACATTGTGGAACTCGGGTGATTTATGTTCGTTCATGTGCCCGTGAAAGAGTGATTAAAACGAAACGAAACAAAGTGTATTCACAGTCCTTTGGTGGCTTGGAGAGTGTCGACGATGTGGTGGTTGATGGCGTTCCTCAGAGCATCCCCACGTAGCGCCTTAACCCAATCCTGGATGGTGGCGGGTACCGACCACACTAGGTTGTGGCCCCTCACTTTCAGACTGCACACATACACATACACACAAACACACCCACGCACGCACACACACACCCACACATGCACGTACACACACCCACGCACACACACACACACACGTACACACACACACACACACTCAAAAGTGTCAGGTGCAAGAAAGCTTTCGGTGGCGAGGGAAAGGCTCGTAAGGTTTTCCTTTTTATACATAGCCAGCTATATGAGGGCGGTTTCCTAGTTCTAATGAGGGTCAGATACCCAGTCATTGTATATTGGATGAACTCGGGTGATAGTTATGTGGCCAGGTACACATACGCGGACCATCACCCCTTCAAATAGTAAGCGATGGATCATCCGTAAAAGAGACCATGTGCTTTAACGACCCTGTCTCGCCAATTGTTAAATGATGGGTGACGTAAAATGGCCCACTCACATTTGACTTTGACTGAAGGTAGGCGCACGGTGTTAGTGACAACATTCGTTCCTCCTCATCCAATTCTTCAACCTCGTTCTCGTTCTCTTCTTCTTCTTCTTCTGGGATCATTCTTTTTCTTCAATCCTTACCCCCGTTGGGGTGTCGGGGGTTCTGTATAAATAATATCCCCGCTTTCTGGAAATTTAGTGCTTTAAATTCCCGCTGTCATCGTCTTTCTCCTTTGTTCTTCTTCATTCCTACTCTGTTCTATCATTCTACTATCTTCTTCGCTAGCCCAATCATTTACCTTTTTTTTTTTGAAAGCTCTCCCCAAACTCCTCATTTGCTGGGTCAGCTTGGGGATATTGGACGCTTTCTGCCAAATGGTCACTAGGGTTTTCTATGGTATTATTATTTAGAAATGTAGGCATTTTATATTTATGTGTTTTGCTAATATTTTATAATGATGTTTGTCACGATAGGCTAGTTAGACCTTGCACTAAGGCTTCTCACCTTAACTATTTCAGCCTGCTTTTGGCCTGTGTAACGTAAAGTCGCTGCCTAGCAGACGACAGAAGTAAAAAATTGTGCTAAGCATGTGTAAGCTAACTCTCGCTCAGGTAAGCAGTGACCTCATCCTGCTGACGTGTAGCCATCACCCCCTGCTAGGAGGCGCTCAGGTCTCACAAGACTTTCCTGGGCTTTAGCTGACCACAAGTCTAGGTAGTCATTCTTTGTCTGAATCTCAACGGAGAAGGAGCAACGCTCTGAACGATCTCTCTATCTGTAGACTAAGCAGGTGACGGATGAAAATCAATTCATCGCAGTATAATCACAGCCTGACATTGTCAAAAAGGTAAATGACCAATCTTTAGTTTCATCGCGATTTATTGATAATATTATTGTTGTATTATGCTTGTGAAGTCTTGCCAGGTTTTATCATTGTGAATATTAGTAAAACTTAGCGTGACCACGTGGCGGACACGCGACCGGTTTCGACACCATGAGGTATCCCCTACGGACCCACTGTTCTTTCCCCTATGTGTATTATTGCAGACCAGTGGCTGTACTGTAGAATGTGTATATTGTTAATTACTTCTCCATGTATTTAGTTCAGCCATGATGTATGTATATGTATAGGAATTATGTTGGAGATCCCAGTGGACCACGGACATAGAAGATTGTTCGTCCCTTGTTTGTATAAGTGGATGCGATCTCAACTGAGGGCTGTTTCTGCCATCAGTGAGACGCTGTGCACAATCTTTGTATACAAGGCGTTGCAGAATCTCGTCTTATGTTTTGCAGACGAGCAGGCTTGTTGGTCCGATGCAGGAAATAGACCACTAAGAGTCAACCCGGACATTCGGCCTGCAGGGGAACATCGAGCACTGAGCTCAGATAGCCCAATAGTCAACAACCAAGGAGGAGAAACCATCACCACACCTCAACACATCAAGTGCAAGAAGAATTGCACTAACACTGATCTAGAAGGACTGTGCGGTAGTCCACTCTCCTGAAAAAGAACATTAGACCAACCAGAACAAATAGCCCAATAATGAGACAGTAGCAAATATCAAGAACAGCAGCAGCATAGACCCATCAAGGAGCGAACTAGTCAAAGTGAATTGGGACATTTAAGTTAATAGAGTGTTTAGAGAATTAAGTATAGAGTAGAGGAAATAAATGTGTGATATTTACTGTTAACAAGTGGCTGGACTACTTATGTTTCATAGCCATGCGAGAGCTAGTGTGCCAGTGAATCTATTACCATTTTCTCCCTATCTCTATAACCCTACCCGCATACAGACCAAGCTAAACATATAAATGTATTAAGATTAGTCATAGGGTGATTACACTAGCCGATCCCCGCAGACGATAGACGAGTGGGTAATAGCATTCCATTGTGCAGAGCCCAGTAACAAAAGACCCACCGTCACAATGGTTATATTTTGTTTTTGTACACGGGGATTCGATAAATTAGAGTACAGCCTCATCATGGGATGCCTTTATTGTAAAGTGACGGCTGGTGGAGTGCCTTCAGTGTTACCATTAAGGTTGTTTCATCAGATCTTTTATACGAATCAGGGGTGAGTCCTCTTTCAACCAAGTTGTGGTCTTGATTCGGCTCTTTGCAGACCGCTGGGCCCTATAAACAATGACTAACTAACTTACTTCTTCGGTCTTTGTTGTTGTTGTTGTTGTTTTTGTTGTTTTTGTTGTTGTTGTTGTTGTTGTTGTTGTTGTTGTTCTTCTTCTTCTTCTTCTTCTTCTTCTTCTTCTTCTTCTTCTTCTTCTTCTTCTTCTTCTTCGCTCGTCCTCCTCTCCCTTTCCCTATTATTGTTATTGTTATCAAATGTCTTACCCATGAGCACGCACTCCATGGATCATATCCAGAGCTGGCTTGAAGTTCCTATCACCCTACACAAACAGCAATATTACTATCATTCTCATATAATGTTGTAATAGTATTGGGTTCTCCAGAAAATAATAAACAGTAACCTGATGCTTTTAGATAGTGCAGCTGAAAGGGAGTAATATTGAAAGACTGATAGAACAACTGAAGAAAAAGAAACACATGAGATAAATTGCAAGAAGTAGTCACTGGGGTTTAACGAAAGGAAAGAAAACACTTGATTGATGATGATGATGACGGTTGAATTTGTTCCTGGTCATGTTAAATGGCTTACAAGAGAATTGTGCTGACGCTAATAATGACTATGACGATAAAAATGAATCGATGGTGACCTACTAAGTGTGTCGGCACAGCTCATTGGTGATGAACAGGAACTTACACAACAAAAAAAACAACATATCACGATTTATGTATTGTGTCTTCATTTGCGGTTTGACGTTTTAATGATATTAATATGATGATGATAATTATGATAATGATCATGAAGATGGTGACGAAGATTTACCTGATGTGGTTCAACAGCCCACCACTTGAGAGAGTTTCCAGGCACGGCCCAGTTA